>JAANYP010002126.1:0-600000 GCA_020465985.1 Centrapalus pauciflorus | reverse complement strand
ACAGACTCGAATCAGGGTCTATAATTAGGGATAGACTCGAATAATTAGAAGACTTTTTGCAGAATTCGTGAGGAATTAAGCAAGAGGCGATCTCGAGTTTATCAGCTAGGTGAGTGCCGTTTCGGAGAGAATTAGTACGTAGGATCGTTCGTGTGTCGTTCGTTCAGCGTCTAATAGTCTCCGTGTTTCCGTTGGTTGAGAGTTGTCCGTCTAACCGTCAACGAGGATTCCGCACTCGTTCACGGATCCGCGTCTAGATAGATCTTGCAGTCGTAGACCTTACAAGTGGTATCAGAGCCTACGGAGTGTTCTTGGTGTTCTTCGTGTTCATCAGATACATTCTAGGTTTCTTGACGCTAGTTGGACGGTTTTGCTCTCAAAAACGGGTTTTTGAGCTTAGCAAATTCGTATTCGGGAAACACTTTGTTGTTTTTCACGTTTTTGATCGAAATCATTATTTTTCGTTTGAAAAATAGTGGTTTAATCTGTAAAACGTCAAAAAATCAACGTGTTAGCCGTTTTTCGAGTTTGCGGCGCTCGAATCTATAGGGGTAATTAGGGTTTTACTTTATTTTCGAGTCTAACCTAAATACGCTCCTTTCGAGTCAATTTCAGAGAGTTTCGAGTCTACCTTGTTTCGAATCTGTTACTTCATTCGAATTGGATCTCGAGTCTATATTGTTTCGAGTTTGTTTCGAGTTTGTTACTGTTTCGATTCTGTGCTTCGAATCTGCTGACATTCGACTCTGCTGTGCCTTCGATTCTAAGGATCTTCGAATCTAAGGAGTTCTTCGAATCTGACATAACTTCGAATCTAAGGAGTTCTTCGAATCTGACATAATTTCGAATCTAATTGACTTTTAAGACTTAATCGAATTTAATCTCAAAAGATTTAATATTAATTCGTTTCGAATCTATCTAGATTCGAATAAGTTAGTCTAAATCAGTTTCGAATTAAATTAATTAAGTTCAAATTCAACTTGTTTCAGAAAAGATGTCAAATCTTCAGAAATTCCTTGAGATGGATCACGAAGTTGGGAAGGCAAATGCACCGCCAAAGCTGATGAAAGTTGAGGATTATTACTGGTGGAAGGACAGATTTACGGATTTTGTACGATTCAACGATATGCGCATGTGGGTGTGCATAGATGAAGGGTACATTCCGCCAGTATCTGAAGTTGAAGGCCGTCAAAAGGTTTTGTCATACTAGATGATGAAAGAGGATGACAAGAAACTATTTGAAGCTGAAAACAAGGCTTTCTCCATTATCCGTATGGCTTTACCTCAAGATATCTTACACACATTTCGGACTCAAAGGACGTCGAAGGAACTTTGGGAGTCTCTCCAGAAAAGGTGTGAAGGTAATCCTCGGGTGCGTAGAAAGCGTACAGAGCTCTTGACCCAACAGTTTGCGATTTTCAAGGCAATTAAGGATGAACAGTTAGATGATATTATCACAAGGTTCTATCATCTGATAACAGAGCTTGAAAGTCATGGCATTGAGTATTCTGACACTGACAAGAACAACAAGCTTCTTGATGCCCTACCAGCCAAATGGGCTATGTACGTGGCAATGATTAAGCTTAATGAGGACAAATATTATGCTCAATCACTTGATGACATTGTGGGAACGTTGAGGGCATATCACTTCGAGATGATTAAGGCTGAGACTGATTACGAGCAAGTCCAGAATCCGGCTATGTATTTTGGAAAGACATCTAAATCATCAGTGACAGCTGAACCAAAGAGTGCTACAGCGTTTTTCACCGGAGAAACGTCATCGCCACCAGAGTCCGAAGACTCACTGAATCGCGCGTTCTTAGGGTTAGGAAGATCGGAAGAACCGCAACCTCAAGTCCATCAGGCACCGACAACTCAGAGCTATTCGAAGATGCCGATGAGCGCAAAGTCCGCAGAAGAACATTTGAATCTGCTTGCTTCCTTTGTGGCAGCTTATGGAAATTGTGTTCAAGGTAAAATCAATGACCCAGCTCTATGGGATGAAGATTATGATCAGGTCGACCCTGATGACTTAGAGGAAATGGATCTTAAGTGGCAACTGGCCATGGTGACCCAGAGGGTTAAAAGATTCATTAAGCGAACTGGGAGGAATCTGCAAATGAACAACAAAGGGATAGGATTTGATAAGTCTAAGGTCAAATGCTACAACTGTCAGGGATTGGGACACTTCGCCAGGGAGTGTCAAAGACCGAAGGTAGAGACATACCAAGGACAGAGTCAGCATCAAGGACAGTACCAAAATCAGTCCCAACAAAGATACCTTCCGAGTTCCTCATCTGGTCAAGCCAATCTAGCGGGTCTAATATCCAATGTCACGTCTGACAGACAGCTAGATGGTACCTATGACTGGAGTTCACATCCTGAGTCCAATGCTAGAGCCTTCATGGCTGAAGTTACTGAAACTGGATGTGATGTGGATGAGCAGACCACACGGGACAGCAGTCCGATGTGGGTAGAGAAGGCGAATGATCAGACCGTGCTGGAGTTTGCTGCTCAGATGGCCAACGTGGAATCTGATAACTCTAAGGTTAGTCTTTCTTATTCTCTATTTCAAGAATTATGTGCTTTGTGTGCTACTTCTAATGATAGGTTAAATCTAGTCTTAGAATCACATAAAACCATATCTGCTCAAAATGAAAATTTAAAAATTGAAAACGCTAGCCTAAATGATATAAAGCAAGATTTAAAAGAAAAGCTTAAGGCTGATGCTCAAGACGTAATAGTTCTAAAAGACAAACTGAGTGAGCAGTGTGTTAGGATAGAGCTTATGTATGAGCACGTAGAGGCCTTGACCAAAAGTCTGAAAGATAAGGACATAGAGCTAGCCGAGACCAAAGTTAAGGTAGCAGAGGCAAATAGCAAGCTGGAAAAGTTTAGGAATTCGAGCCTAAACCTAGGAAAAGTCTTAGATGCCCAAAGACAGTCTAAGAAGCCTGTAGGTCTAGGTTTTCACGAAATTCCTCCACCTTTCAATGCGAATTATGTGCCTCAGTCTCAGGAGAAAACTGACAAGTCAGTAGACTTAGAGGACCTACCTGAACCGACACCTGAGCCTACAGTTGATAATACACCTAAGGTGGTTGACTCAACCGTCAAGGTCAAGAAAGTGAAATTTGAGTCTTCCTCCAGTGAAACACCTGCAGGAAAACAGAAAATTTCATGGGCTGACCAGGTCGAAGAGACAGACACTGTAGATGTACCAAAGGAAGTAGACACTAGTGAGACACCTAGATCTAAGGGACCAACCAAAAAGTCCATGGATAAGATGTCTTGCTTTAGATGTCACGCGAAAGGGCATGTTGCTTCTCACTGTCCAAATAGGAAAGCAGATGTTACCCCTAAGACAGTGAACCCAACACCTGTTAAGCCCTCAACAAGTGTGGCGAGCACGAGTAGTTCTCAGAGTACCGAGAAAACTGTGCAGGCCGCACCAAAACCTGTTGTGAAACAAACACCGGTTAAGGTTGGACCAAAAGAAGTGGTTAGGACAAATTCACCGAATCGTGTCATTAATCAATCTAGGTCAGCACCTCAACAAGTCTATAGGAGCACCACACCTAGCAGGTCACACACTCCAGTTAGGTCACATACGCCCGTTAGACATTATGTTCCGGTAAGAGCTCAGGGATCACAGTCTGAAATGCAGTATAATAAGAGTTATTCTAGAGTACCACAACAAATGCCTACTCAAAGGCAAAGAGTGAACTTAAATCACTCGGCACCACAACAGAATTCAGTTCAAAGGCCCAGGTCACCTGAAAGGCGAAATGGGTACTTGAAAGAGTTCACGTATGTGGACGAGAATGGTATTACCAAGTCAGTCATGGCTTGAGTTCCCCGTGATAACTAACCTCTTTTCTTTCATGTGCAGGAGATAACTACCGGTCCAAACAACAAGTGGTTCGTCGACAGTGGTTGCTCCAGGCACATGACGGGGGAAAGAAGTCTACTCACAGACTTCAAGGGAGGTAATAGGGGATTCGTATCATTCGCGGGTAACAAGGGTGGAAATATCACTGGAACTGGAGAAGTCACTAATGGGACGATTACTTTGGATCAAGTTTATCACGTTGATAAACTGGTTCATAATCTCATTAGTGTCTCTCAAATCTGTGATAAGAAGAACTCGGTGTTATTTACTGACACTGAGGCGTTAGTGCTAAAGCCTGGATTCAAAATTCCTGAAGAATGGGTGTTGATGCGGGCGCCACGGAAGAACGACTTGTACATGCTGGATACGAACAAGCCAGAGACTTCGATGGGGCCAATCTGTCTACTATCCAAAGCTTCGGAGACGGAATCCGTACTGTGGCACAGACGCATGGCTCACCTGCACCTGAGAAAGATGAATTACATAACGAAGCATGGACTGGTGCAGGGTGTGCCCATGAAAAGTTTTCAGTTCGAGGACAAGTGTCTACCGTGCATGAAGGGCAAGCAACATAAAAAGACACACAAGTCCAAGAAGCAGAACTCGATATCCTCAACATTCGATTTGTTGCATATGGACCTTTTCGGCCCTATCAACAAAAGGAGTATAGGAGGTAGTTGGTTTTGTTTAGTTATCGCTGACGATTACTCACGTTTTTCTTGGGTTTTCTTTTTAGGTACGAAGGACGAGACAGCTGCAAGGCTTATCGGGTTCTTGGACCAAGTGGAGAACTCATACGGAACTAGGGTTAAATATATTCGTAGTGATAATGGAACTGAATTCAAAAACACTGTAATTGGTGTATATTGCTTATCAAAGGGCATAGTGCATCAATTCAGTGCACCATATGAACCTCAACAGAATGGGGTGGCCGAATGTAAAAATAGAACTTTCATAGAGGCTGCAAGGACTATGCTTTCGGATTCAAAGCTTCCTACCATGTTTTGGGGGGAGGCAGTGAATACCGCGTGCCACATTTTAAACCGAGTCCTTACAGTCAAATCATTGAACAAAACATGCTATGAAATTTTGAATAAACGGCCACCTAACTTAACTGGATTCGAACCGTTTGGAGTACCATGCACACTTTTAAGAACAAAACATCAACCGAAGTTTGGTGAAAAGGCTGACGAAGGATACTTCCTAGGTTATGTGCCAAACTCACCAAACAAACGGGTGTTTAACAAAACAACTGGTACTGTGGAGATTGTGTATAACATTGAAGTCACAAGTTATACACATGAACCCCAAACTGGTCCGGAATGGATATTTGACTATGATAAGTTATTTGAGTCATTTAACATTCCTCTGGATGATAATGCAGGTACAATCGAGAAGGACTTGGCGACGTTGCATCTGAACGACGATGGCCAAATCTTTCCAAGGACCACGTTCGAATCTACTTCCGAGCCTACTGCGACTATAGATGGGTCTCCAGAAGTTGCTGATCAAGAGGCACCTACCACTGAGAATCAGACTCAAGCATCGAGTTCCAACTCTGAGGAAAATGTCCGTGAGGAGGAAAATGTAGAAGCTGAGCCTGTTCCCCCATTAGGTGAAATAGGATCCAACTTAGGAGATAATCTAAGAGTTGATGATATAGAGACCTCTAGGATTAACAAGAACCATCCAATAGATAGCATCATAGGAAATCCTAACGAGGGTGTGAGGACTCGGAGTAGTGTAAATAACAACACTGTGTTGTTGTCGATGATAAACGACTCCGAGGCATATCACACATGTCTATATTCATGTTTCATATCGCAAGTAGAGCCCAAAAATGTGCAAATGGCACTTAAGGACAACTCCTGGGTTGAAGCGATGCAGGAAGAACTCTCACAATTTAGGAAACTAGAAGTGTGGGAGTTAGTTCCGTTACCTCGAGGGGAGATTGCAATAGGAACCAAATAGGTTTTTAAGTGCAAAAAAGACGATCGGGGTATAGTCACGCGCAACAAGGCGAGATTAGTTGTAAAGGGTTTCAACCAAGAGGAGGGAATCGATTACAACGAAGTTTTTGCACCTGTAGCAAGGTTAGAAGCAATTAGGTTGTTTTTAGCGTTTGCCTCCTTCAAAGGCTTTAAAGTATATCAACTGGATGTTAAGAGTGCTTTCCTGTACGGGAAAGTGAAGGAGTTAGTGTATGTAGAACAACCGCCCGGATTTACAGATCCAAAATATCCTGAGAGAGTATATCGCTTAGATAAGGCTCTTTACGGATTACATCAGGCACCTAGGGCATGGTATGAGACTCTATCCAACCATCTGTTAGAAAATGGCTTTGAAAGGGGTAGGATAGATAGTACTCTATTTGTGAAGAGAAAGGGTGAACACTTTATCTTGGTACAAGTGTACGTCGATGATATCATTTTTGGATCATCAGACGAACAGATGTGCAAAGATTTCGAAAAGGTGATGAAGTCTAAGTTCGAGATGAGTGCTATGGGGGAGTTGAATTTCTTTTTAGGGTTACAAGTTGACCAAAAGAAGGAAGGGATGTTTATCCATCAAACTAAGTATGTCTATGACATATTAGAACGGTTTGGGATGGAGGGAACTAAGTTGACTGCCCACTTCAGCACGCCGATTCAAGTGAATCACAATCTCGGGCCGGGTACTGAAAGTGATTCCGATGTGGATCCGACTTTATATCGGGCCATGATTGGGTCACTTATGTATTTAACTGCTTCAAGACCTGACATAATGTTTGCTGTGTGTATTTGTGCTAGGTTTCAAGCGAATCCGAAGGAGATGCATATGAAAGCTGTGAAGCGGATTCTACGATACCTCAAGTCGAAACCGAAGCTGGGACTTTGGTATCACGCGGAGGGAGATCTAGAGTTGGAAGCGTTCACGGATTCTGACTACGGAGGATGCAGCTTGACTCGCAAATCTACAACTGGAGGTTGTCAGTTCCTAGGAGGGAGACTGGTGTCCTGGCAATGCAAGAAACAAACGTCGGTAGCCGTGTCAACGTGCGAGGCCGAGTATGTTGCTGCTGGTAGTTGCTGCTCACAGGTTCTGTGGATACAACAACAATTGCGGGATTACGATTTGGCTTATACTCAAACTCCAATTAGGATAGACAATCAATCTACAATTGCGATAACAAATAATCCAGTTAAACACAGTAAAACAAAGCACATAGACATAAGGCATCATTTTATTCGTGATTGTGCTGAAAAGAACTTAATCAAACTGGTAAAGGTGGCAACAGAAGATAATAATGCAGATTTATTTACCAAAGCGTTTGATAAGTCACGGTTTGAGTATTTAATTCAACTTAATGGAATGCGCAACCCAGAGTAATTTGACCTTAGTAGTATTTTATTTCCTTTTATAGTAGTTATATTTCTTTCTTTTTTACAGTAGTCTGCTAATTTAGGTAAGTTTCTAATTTAGGAAAGTTTCTATTTTTAGTAAGTTTCTATTTTTAGTAAGTTAGTAGGTTAGCTTAGTTTACTGCTTTTTGCTATGAAAAACAAAAGAAAAAAGAGAGAAAATTACAAAAATACAAAAATACAAAAAAAAAAAAAGAGAATATCAGAAAAGGAGTTAAGTCTTAGATACATAGGTTCAAAGTGACGAAAATTAGCACCGTCGTTACAAACTATAAGTGTTTAGGCTTTCACACATAATGCAACTAAACTCTAAGTGTTATACTTTATTTAGTTTGATGTGTTGGTAGGCATAATACATATAGGGAATCTCAAGGCTAATAAAATATTCTAGAAAAAGTGAAGCGTGTCACTAACGTAGATGTACGACCAATCGGTCTTAATTTTTATGTACAAGACATACAAACATTGAGTCTAAATGAGGTATGCAAACTGTCTGGGGATGTATGGCAACATCAAATACATCTGAAAATGGAAAGAATAGAAATATTATGTAAAACTGAGAGTCGAAAACATGCAACTCTGTTGTACGTAAGTACAGACCTGTTGTCTCTGTTTAGATTCGGGTTAGCAGACATGTCGCTTTGTTGTACGTCAGTACAGACCTGTCACCGCTATCTGCTAACTTTAAAAATAAACCTTAAGTCGAACTAAGACACTTTGTTGTATGAAAATACAGACCTGTGTCCGATGTTTGTCTTTTAAAGAAAGTTTGCAAATACCAACAAGTTAGAATCTTTGTCTGTGTGCCTTGATCATAAAAGTATGTCTATGTCTGCGTCACGTAAGATAATTTCCTGATAAATAAAAAGGCCAAGGGATATTCCGAAATGTAGAATGTTTAACAGGGTAAAATACCAACAATCGGCTAAATGGGTATGTCACGACAAACAAACAAAGGAATAAAAAAATTCCTAAGTGTGAAAGTTTAAGTACTGAAAGTTAGTATCAGACATCGCTATCTGATTGAACCTTTCTTAGACTATACTCATCAAAAATATGTTGTTAAGTATTTAGCTTAGATTGTAAATTTTTTTTCTTAAGTCTAGATTAAATTTTTGGTCAAAATTTTATTTTACTTTATTTCATTTTATTTTATTTTTACCTTAGTTTATTTTATTTTAGTTTAGTTTAATTTTTACTTAGGTAAAAGGTCAAAAGTTACTGAGGGTGCATTCAAAGTTGAATAAAATAAACATTGCGTGAAATATCTGTTGCTTAGGGTAAAAGAGTTGGCATAGTTTATCTGGTTACACAATACCGTAGAAAAAAGTTGGAAAAGTTGAATTTATTTCAAAATTTTCGAAAATTTTTCTAAGTATTGGTGGTTTCGAATCTAAGACAGACTCGAAGCAGTAAGAATTCGAATCTGTCAGTAGATTCGAATCTACTCTTAGACTCGAAGGTTGGTAGTATATATAGGTCAACAGTGAAGTCATTTAATACCTACTGTTGTCGAATCTATACTCTCGAATCTATATTGGCGATTTCGAATCTGTTCTCGAGTCTACCGTTTCTCTACTAAACGACATTTTGTCGACTTTGAAGACTTTGTGTTCGATTCTACAGACACTTCTAGGTATAATCAACCAGATTGTACAAGATTTGTGTAGTTTTATACACAATTTTAAGCTAAAACATCAAATTTTGAAGCTTTATAGGTCAAAATAGGGTTTTGCTAAATAAACTAAGTTAGGACCTATAAGATCTCAAATTAAAAGCATAAATCAGTGATTAGAACCTAGTTGAACTAATGTATGTGATTTACCAAGTTCAAAATGGTTAAAATCTTGGGTTTTTGTTGAAAATTCATTCGTCGGGGCTTCGAATCTGTTCTAGGACTCTCGAATCTGTTCATGGGTTTCTCGAATCTGTCATTAGATTCGAGATGACCATGATCCTCG
The DNA here is from genome assembly GCA_020465985.1 of Centrapalus pauciflorus. Classification (NCBI taxonomy): domain Eukaryota; kingdom Viridiplantae; phylum Streptophyta; class Magnoliopsida; order Asterales; family Asteraceae; genus Centrapalus; species Centrapalus pauciflorus. The sequence goes on along the minus strand of JAANYP010002126.1, from coordinate 590,746 downwards.
AATCTGTCCATTAGACTCGAAAAGGGACTCTTCGAATCTGTCCATTACACTCGAAAATGGACACTTCGAATCTGTTACCTTCGAATCTGTACTTTATTTATTTTGTTTAATTTAAACTTTATTAAACTTGTGGAAATTTAATTGTGTTGGATTTTGTATTTAATCAAGTACAAAATAAAACAAATTTTGAATTTAAACAAGTTTATTGATTTTTAATGAGTCTAACAGTTTTATTTATTGTGCAGATATGGCAGTTCGTGCTTTTGTCCCGAAACATAATATGGTCCTTAATCCAGACAATAATATCCCTGAGGCGCAGGGATATCGCCAAGTTTTGGATTTCCTAGCTGAATCTAGGATTAGCTTTGCTCTATACCATAACATCCCAATTGTTATTTCATATGTGCGGCAGTTTTACGACCATTTACAAGTTGATTGCACTGTCACCCCGACAGTTCTAAGAACGAGAATCGCTGGACAGCCGTTAGTCTTCTCAGCAGATATGTTACGCCAAGTGCTACAGTTGGTTTCACAGGAACAAGAAGACGGGCCTATAGACTTTCCATTGAGTATTAGGCAAGCCGCGTTTCTGAGAATGGGCTATAGTCTGGACGTTACGAAATCATCTTATATAAAAAGTGGATTGATAGGGCAGTGGCGATTTCTGGTCCACGTGTTCATGGTTTGTTTTGCGCCAAAGAAGGCTGGTTTTGATTACATCGTCTCAAAGATCCAATCAGGGGTGATTGCGATGGTGTATAATAGGAAGTTCAGCTTCTCGCAGTTGTTTTTCTCGGAATTCATCCATCAGATTACAGCTCCTGACAGAGAAAGATTCCTTCTGTATCCAAGATTTGTGATGATGTTGATAAGGCACTTCTTGCCGAATTTGCCACAATCAGATGATTCCTTGAGCGTGAATATTATGGATAAGCGCATCTTTTCTGATTGTTCCTCACATCGAGGAAGGTTAGCGGTTCCGGTGGCGCGTCCATTATTTGGAGCAATTGTAGACAGGGAATTTCAAGCCACAGGTGATGCCAACTGGGCAAGGGTAGTTGATATTCAACCGCAGCAACAGCAACAGCAACAGCAACAGCAACCGCAATGCCAACAACAGCCGCGTGCTAGGCCGCGTGATCCACGACGCCAACAGCAACAACCTGCTAGTCAAATTCAGGCATCCAGGCCTTCAACAAGTGAACAACCACAGGCACAAGAAGCAGGGACTTCAGGTGCAGTCCCCGAATCTGAGCAGATTGCTCAGACCTTGGAGGAAATATGGTCTTCTGGTCCTAATGCAAATGAAGATGTGGCAGCAGCATTAGTGGGTGAGTTGCTTAGTCCGCCTGGAGATGAAGATGATATATTTCGTGATGTTGACGAATACGAACCAGAAAGGGCAGCTGACGCATTAATATCTTCAGAATCCGAAACAGATTCAGAGGAAGTTCCTGCAGCTGCAGTTCCTGAAGTTCAAATTGGAACTTATGGTTCGCGATTGATTGTCAATGAAGGTGGTTTGAGGAGGCGAGAGGCCAGGGAATCGGAGGAGTCAGATTTTGAAGAAGATGAGACTGCTCAGTTGGTGACAAGGCAACGGGCCAAACGTCACAGGTTTATGCAGGGGACTTCATCAGAGTCCGATGCACAACCTCAGCCTCAAACCCAAACCCAACCCCAAGTTACAGCTCCACCATCACCGCCACCTCAGCAACATGAACCCTACATTCCCCAACCATTCAATCCTGCTCCCTTTCAGTCCATCCCCTCTACATCAGCAGCCTATACCGACAATCAACGAATCATGCAACTCAAGAGTCGTGTCGACTTTCAGAACGTTCAAATCATAACTCTCACAAAAGCAGTCGGTGAACTCCAAGAGCATAACTCTAATCTTGATAAGGAGAATGCAGAACTGAGAAAGATTGTTGAAAGTGTTAGAGACGAAAACACGGAGATTAAATCGTTTGTTGCTGATCAATCGTCTGAAATCCGAGCAATGCGGTCCCTCCTAGAGCAACTTATGAAAAATCTACAAACTCAGGGGGAGACGAGTTGTAAAGATCAGGAAGTACAGCGAAAAGATGATGATAATGAAGGCAATGATCCCAGTGCGAATAAAGAGATTGAGTCTGTAGATTTTCCTGCAGCTCAAGTTACTCAAGTTCAGGGGGAGCCTAGTCAAGGCGAAGGAGAAAGGGGTGAGGCTAGTTCATCTAAGCAGCCTACAGACTTTGAGATTAGCGAGATGATTGAAGCGCTCATGGATCTTGAAGATGATCCACTGGATGTAGGCTTTGACAATGAAGATGAAGAGCTTGAAGAAGGAGAGTTTATTCCGGAAGAGATAGTAGATTGGCAACCTGAAGATGAAGTAGTAGCTGATGAGGATGATGAAGCTGACGAAATAGTTGTACAGCAGAATCCTATCACTGACACTTATATGATAGATGGAAATAGAATTGTCGATGTTGACATAGTGAATGCTGCCTTGAATCCTAAGTCATCGACTGAAGAACCAGCAAGAGAGCTAAGTAACGAAGAAAAAAGGAAGCTATGGTTCAGAGCCGAAGAGAAGGAGTTAGCAATTAGGAGATCAATGAAAGTGCCTGGTACAGGGAAGCTATCTGAGCGAATCTTAAGTTGGTTCTTTGACAGAGATCTTCAACTTTTTATAATTAAAAGAAAAGACGGGCTTCAGTACATAAGGCGAACATTGAAAGCATTCAACACCCTTCCAAAGATTGAAATCACAGCGCTTGCATGGAAAGATCTGATAAATATTGGTGATGATCCTTATGCGAATGTAATTGAAAGAATAATAAGAAAGGAGGGGAGATCTAGGAAGTTTGAACGGTTGAGTCCAAGGGTCGGAAGAAGAGTCGAGGATAAGTCACGTATAGATCCTCTTACAGGCCGACCTTGGATGAGGATTCACTACAAGCCGGCTAGATGTCTTAGGAGGGTTCCTCTCAAGCCAATGCCACAAAACATTCTGAAGAATCTGAAGTGGTGGTATGCTGACACGGAAACTGGGGAAGCGGTTATGGAAGACTTAGAAGAAAAAGTTATTATTAGAGTCTATGACCCGCTTCACCTGGTGAACCTATCTAAAGAAGACCTGCAGATTTTGTATAACTATAAGATTTCCAGTGACGCACATATGGATACTGAGGCTAGTAAGTATGAAAATGTGGTCAAGGTTTGCGTCGAGAAAGGTCTGTATGCTGGTAGTGTTTTGAATCAATAATAAACCATGTTCTTCAATCAAATGTGTGAATTATTAGAAGCTATCGTCAAGGGGGAGTCTGTTGGTACATCCCGTGTGACGATAGCAGTCTAAGTTGTCTTACATTGTGATTTAGCATATGTTTGTTATATATATATTATGTATGATTGATGATTATCAGTGTTTGTATGTTTGAACTTGATGTAACGTATTACAAGAAGTTCAAACATAAAGTTCAAAGATAAAATCAGTCATAAGGTAATATCATAAGTTTCAAACACTTAGTTGTATATGTCAAAGACTAGATTCGAATTGCATAAGAGGATACATTCGAATCTGTGATAGATTCGAATGAGACCTTAGATTCGAATATAAGATAGATTCGAGACTGTCATGTTGGACAGACTCGAATGGGCCTTGGGCCAGATTCGAGTCTGACCCACATCAGATTCGAATCAGGGTCTATAATTAGGGATAGACTCGAATGATTAGCAGACTTTTTGCAGAATTCGTGAGGAATTAAGCAAGAGGCGATCTCGAGTTTATCAGCTAGGTGAGTGCCGTTTCGGAGAGAATTAGTACGTAGGATCGTTCGTGTGTCGTTCGTTCAGCGTCTAATAGTCTCCGTGTTTCCGTTGGTTGAGAGTTGTCCGTATAACCGTCAACGAGGATTCCGCACTCGTTCACGGATCCGCGTCTAGATAGATCTTGCAGTGGTAGACCTTACATATGGCATTCTGTTCTTGAATGGCCGCTTCTTCCTCATCCATTATCTCACGCGGAGGAGAAGCATATCGGCACTGGGATGAAGATGAACCTTGAGCAAAAGATGCAGTGGGAATGTTCGTGTTGGAGATCAAGGCCAGAGAATCATTGGGTTTGATGCCGGTGTTGGCAGATAGAAACAAGGATGCGAGTTGAATTGCCATCTGTTTTTGTTGGTCCACATCACCCTGATACTTTTTCAGCTCTTTAAACACTATATTGATTGATACTTCGGGAATGTTCAACACTCGTCGTGTGGCTCGACATGCAATTTGCCACTCGGGGGGCTAAGGCTGAAAAGAACTGGATGTTTATGTCATCCTTGTCTTTCTTGATGTGTAGTTTGTTCAATTCATTCAGCCCTCTTGTCTGCATGCTGCCTGTCTCGCTCGGCATCATTTGCTGGTTCCCTTTCAACTTTTGATGCGAGTACAGGGGGGTCAACCTCGGGTCTAGCAGCTATTTCCTGATAGTAGATAACTGGGCCCTCAGAGATGGATTGAAGCATAAGGTTGCCATTGGGTTGCATACCGACAAACTTTAGGAATCGGGACTTCCACTGCTCATACTCATCGGGATGCAGAACAGGTGGTCTGTTCTCGGATCCGAGGACAAGAGCTTCACGAGACATGATATATGGTGCTGATATAGAAGAATAAGATGTTGAAGGTGGAAACTTGAATCGGATTGACTGAACTGCGGATGAATAGTACTTCGGATGGTACTAATTCGGATCAAGTATTGATTGCGGATAGAACCGAATTCGGGTGAACAGTGGGTTCGGACGGGAACTGAATTCGGGTGGATAGTGCTTTCGGATGGACCAAGACTATGTTGACCAATGGACGGATGAACCGAATTCGGATGGTCGAATTCGGATGAACAGTGACAACTGGCTGGAATCTGAATTCGGATGAACCAAAAACAGAAGACCGAATTCGGATGGTCCGAGTTCAAATGAACAGTAGTCGCTACAGATGAACACTTTGGGAAAAATTTCAAGAAGGAAGAACTGAATTCGGATGGTCCGGATTCGGGTGGTCAGAAATGAAATTACAATTTAAAGGACAAGTCAAATTAAGTGAACTTAAATTGCCTGATATGAACTTCGGATGGTCCGAAGTTCGGATGGGACCGAAGTTGGGTCCGAATTGGGCAAAATATGGTCCGAATTACTCCTAAGGATGGTTCGAAGTGGACCGAAGTATGATCCGAATTCGTCCGAATGGGGGTCGTAGATGGTCCGTTACGGTCCGAAAAGCAACAGTGTAGAGTCCGAGATGGTCCGAATTACAACAGATATGAAATTTTTCAGTAACAGTCCAGGCTTAAAACAAGCAGATTTTTGGCCTAAAAATTGTTTCTAAATGAATGGAAAATTAGTTTAAACACTTTTAGCCTTTAAAATATAGCAAAACACTTATAAAAGCTTTAAAAATGGACCAAAAAAGCTAGAAAACTCATGTTTTTTAAGATTCTAAACAACCGATTTATATGAGCAATATGATGTTAAGATTGTACCTAAGAAGCTCTAAATCAGAAGGAAATGATAATAGGATGATTATATGAAAAGAACACCACAAAAAATAGAAAAATATTGGAGAAAATAAGGATCAAACAGGCGGTTTTGTGAAGAACACGATGAAGAACAGCTCGAATTAGTAGCAGAATCCGATTTGGTCAATTTAACTCCATCTTTTTGGGCTCTGATGCCAATTGTTGTTGTTGATTCCTAGACAATATCAACACTTTAATGTTCAATAAACACTCACAATCAGAATATGCACTCAATAATTGTGAAATGATTAAAGAAGACAAAAAGAATGTTGAGAGAATAATATGTGGCGGCTGGAACAAGAATTCAATTCTCACACAATTGTTAATCGTGTATGGATACAAAACCCTAGAAGCCTAGTTGTAGGCTCATTTAATTAAGTTTCAAGGAATGACACATTTGCCCTCTTGAACTTTTCATACAAAAAAAGCTAACTAAAAAAAAATTACAAGACTAAATATTCTCTAAATAATTATTACAAAATAGATCCACAAGATCGAAAATTTAATATCTAACACTATCATCTTCAGTCAAGTCAATTAAAAAGGTGTTAATAGTACTTTGTAAATAACATTCATGATAACCACAGAGGTTATGAATCCTCTAGTATAATTATTAGTTATGAAGAAAAAATTATAAGATTGATAAAACCCCTAATACGAGCAAACCCGTTAAAACCCATAACACAAGCTCTTTAGTGTTGTTGATTTAGCACTTGATGCATAAACCCCTGCAAAAAAGTAAGTGAAAGGTTAGAAAGAAAAATGCCCTTTCACTACGTTATATTGTAAGAAGTTATAACCCATATGACCATACTTTATCAGCCCTCCATGGAATACACACCTTTTTGAATATGTATAGGTTGTATATAGATCCTGAATAATTTCTTGTCTATGTGATTGTGAAGAGACCAATGCTTTGTACTTCATAACATCGGGCTAATCCATTGAAGAAACCACGTGTAAAAACATACATCACAATAACATTCACATCATGACTGCTGGAACTTTTCTTATAAATAAAGGAATTTTAAAATTTTAAGACAAATTTCTTGTTAAAAAACAAAACAAAACAGGAATTCATGGCAATAAATAAAAAAACCACATATCTAGAAGTTGAATGTCACTTTCCTTTATATATATATAGTGGAAAAAGTTGTACCTTTTTTATTCAACTTTAGTCATTCTACTCTAACAAAAGAACACAAAAAGGATATAAATCATTGTTCTGATAGTTCAATAAATAGAAACATACATTAAGAAATTTCAATGTAAAAGTTTATGCAAGAAATAGAAACACATATCAAGCAAAACATTGATTCCAGAAGCTGTAAAAAACAAATTGATGGACTGACAAAAAAACAGAGAACACATCACATTCTTATTTACCCTATGATGTAAAGGATATTGGGAAGATCCTCATATATCCTATGATGCATCCTATGAAACATAGAAAGATAATCATTAACAACAACTCTTTTGTTGCCCATCACCATTGATCTCGTAGCTGGTTTCCTCCACCACTCATCCTCTGTCGCACATCAAATCAAAGTAGAAACCAATCAAAAATTTTCAAAATTAAGTAAAAAGGAAAAGCCAAAAAACCAGTATTGCATATATCATGATAAATGGTAACTTTCAGTAGAATAATAGGAAACGTGGGGGTGGGGATTGCAGAGGCAGGGACAACTGGCTATCACCGGCCATTGTGTGCAACCACCACCTACAAAATGACACCACCTGATTTGGAAAAATAATTATAACTTTGAAAAAACCTGAAAAATCAAAAACCTTAATTTTGAACAAACTCTAACTTGAAAGACGAAGGCAAAACCAAACGGATTTGGAAACCCTTCCATTACCAATCATGAAAACCAACGGTCAATCAATAACAAGACCGAGAAGAGATAAGCTTAACAAGATCAGAAAACTATTTGATTACTTTCAAAATCCTTTCATGAACCAGATCTTAAAATCAAAATCTTTTTGAACGAGATCCGAAAATCTGGTTGCCGTTTTCTACATTGGAAAGAAACTTCTTTAGATAACAACAATCACATATGAAAGATAAATAAAGACAATCACATTATTAGGAAGAAATACGGAGGAAAAGTGCCAGAATCTGTTGGGGTAAAGAGCGATTAGAGATCGAGAGGTGAAAGAGAGAAACTCACTGGATATAATAAAGCTTTTACATATAATGCACGGTTCCCAATACTTACACAGTTCTCAACATTTCTAAAGTTGGTAATCTTAGTCCGTTTAAATTTTCTATGTAATAAAGCTTGTACATATAATGCTTCAGATACTTGTACGTATTAAAATTCAAGAATGTACATTGTCTACTTGTACCTTAGGCATTGTAACTTGCAAACAAGCTAAATGCTTTAGTAGTAGTGTGTGTCTCTGTGTGTGTGTCTATATATATATATATATATATATATATATATATATATATATATCGACTACTAATAAAGCATTTAGCTTTTTACAAGTTATAGTGCACAATGTACAATATTTTAAAGCTGACTTCTTGAATTTTAAGACATATCACTTCTAAAGCTTAAGGTACAACCTTTAAAAAAAACAAGGAAAATACAAATTTTGATGTACAAGTCACTGCTACTTTTGAAGTTTTGAATCTGATCAACAAAACGTGCACTCAAGGCACATGCAAATTATGCTCCCAAGAATCCATTTTCCAAGAAAACTTTCTCCTCCCCCAGGCGCTTCTCTCTCTCTCTCTTTCTCTTGGTAGAATAGAAGGAGACTGAGCATATATGACTGAAAGTCTGAAATCAAGCAAATCTGAAGGAATCGTGTAAAGGAGATCAAGCAAATCTGATGATTAGATGCTTTGATGAGGACAGTTGCTCCAATGAGGAATCAAGTGAAGCAAATTGATCAACCATCAGTTGTGGCTGAGGTCGTAGGTGGTGGCGGCGATAGGGAGGAAGACGGTGGTGGTCGAAGAGGAAGGGGGATGAGAGAGAACGAGCACCGCTTTCAAGAAATACGCCCAAAAGAAAATAAAAAAGGAGATGATATTGGTACTCACAATAATGTCAAGAAAACATTTTTCATTCAAGTCTGCGCACTCTTTCCTGAATAACAACCGCCCAAAAGCTCCGCCAGGTCTGTAATGGTTGTAGCTCCTTGAGACCACTGCTCACCTTTAGCATGTACGAAGACAACTAGGTCTCGCTACGCGGCGAATTCATATGGAAAAAACGGACGAAGGGGAACCTTACTTTTGGTATGATCCTCTCCTCGCCTGTCCCGCGAAGTAGCCTTGGAAGCACAGTTCTGTTCGACTTTATGTCCACTACAGTTTATGTGTGCACATCATGAGCATGTTTTACTTGTGATTTAGCTTCATGGGTTTCCTCCATTGAACCTGATTCTTGGTCTGGTAGATAAGCCTTTACCTGGGTATGATTTCGGTGGTAGAGTGAACCAAATTTCAAATTCAACATTCACATGAAATGGTTTATTGAGAAAAAGTGAGACATGGGTTCATGGTCAACATTCTACAAGATATAGTATTGTTGGAATTAAAGAAGGTTATTTGTAGCTTGGTTACAAATCTTGACCACTTTCAGTTTGGTTTCAACAATGGTGATTGTTGTTTGGGGCATTAACAAAAAACTTATAAGCTACAAATTTTGGATGCATAGAACATTTTAGTTATTTTTATAAAATTTTCAAAATAATTAAAATAAAAAGGTATGTCATCATGATACAAATTACATCCATACGCAGTCTTGATATAAATTTGAGAGAAAAAGTAAAACACAAATGTAAAGATATCTATAAATATCTCTTGTGAACATTCAGGTTACCACACTTGTCTGACATATAATTAAGATGATTTTTTCCACAGGTTAAACAAGATTATATGTGTTTATACTGTAATTTCCAGCCTCTTAATAGTTTGGAAGCAGTTAGGAAGCATATGGAGGCAAATGGTGATGGTGATGAAGAAGAAGCTGAATTGGAGGAATTCTATGACTATATTAGCAGGTATTATTGGTGAATATGGCTTTATTTTCTTAGAATGTTGTTTCATTCTGAATGCACCTTTTTGTAGATATAGATTACCATGCTTCCTTGGAACTGCTAGCATCCGCGCTAACGATCAGTGACATGATTATTTTATATTGTAATTTTAGTTACATAAAAAAATATGGAAAGCGCTGATGGCATAGGTGACAACATAGAACTAGGAAGTGGTGGGTCTGAACTCATCATTACTAGAGCAACCAGCGATATAATTTCAACGAAAGCAATCCTTTCCAGGAATATTTGCGTTATTTTCCTCAAAAACCACGCCCATCACCAAATGGAGTTGCCATCACTGCTGTGTTGGCTGTGAGGTAAACCTCTATGTCCCACACTTCAATTTTTTATTAATAATATGCTTTCCACATTTCAATTGATGCAAGATTTAAACCAAACATCAAAACGTAAAGAATTCAAATCTGAAGTTAAAACTCAAAACAATATACGGCTTCAGGTATAGGAGCATGGGTTTGCATACAATGCACAGAGCTGTCTATTTTTCTGTTTGTGGGTAAGCTTGTTGTAATCACCACAGACCCTCTTATGGGTCTGTCTTGTGCAATCCATGCCAAACGCAAAGCGCCTACCGCCGCTGCTCGTAACTCTGTTGTTGACGAGATCGAGACTATCCGTATAAGTTTAGTATCTCCCTTCAAATCTTTTTTTTGGTCTGTTATAATTGTGTATGTTTTCGAATCTTTATCTTCTCTTAGGATTTCGGTTCTCATCAATTCGTTTAGTGAATTTCTTCTTCCTTTTTCGTTTCATGCAACTATTAAAATATATGTGTTTATTATGCCTACTTGCCATTCGATTCAGTTTTAGCTCATCGTTTTTTGCACAAATCTTGGATGAACTTCCGTTTAGCAGTTTATCTGCATGTATACGAGTATATATTTTTAAATTTTCATGATTTTTCTTCAAGGGCTGAGACAAATTACAAATATCTTATTTGCAATGAAGGCTTTGAAGAATGACTCTATTTCTGATTTCTTGTTACTTCATCATGTTCTGGTTAATTAAATTTTACCAAATGTTCATGTGTATTCTATTGAATATCTCTGGAGGTGCAGCTATGTTCGATCGACAGAAGGAAGTTAAATAGTTGAGACATACAATTGTGCTACCTCCTCATTGTATCCAGCTCTTAGTACCATTTTTTAATTTGATTTCTAAAAAGCTACTTCAACTTATCTGCTACCTCATCATTGTATCCAGATCTCAATGTCTTCTATTAACTGGTTCCTAGTGTCCTTTTATAATTCCGATGGTCAAGTGTTTCGAGCTTCAAATGTTGGTCAGGTTATATTCTGATGGTCTGTGATTTCCACATCATGATTCTATCTCTCAGTTTTTGACAAATACATGATAGAAACTGGTGTGGAGATGGTTGATTATTTACTTACATTAGTTCATTATACCTAAACTGAATGCCTCTAGGTGCTTACTGACAAACCACCTGGACTTCTTGATTTTTTTCCAAGGATCTTGGCAGTTTGGAACCTGCTACAAAGGCAATATAGTTGGATTCTTCCAGAATTTCTAAAAAGGAAGTCAGGTTTTGTCTTGTTTTATGTTTTGATTATATTGATTATTTCTTTCTAGATAAAACTAAAATACTTGGCAGAGGAAATGCAATCTATTAGCAACGCGTTAGAGATAGTTGTCCAGGATTTGTCAATGGTTGAAAATGATGGGCCCATCTCTGATAAATTCTGATAAATTCAGGAGTGTAAGAATAGTAGTTTGATGATGGCACTCACAGACTCATGGCACTCATTTAGTGATCATAATAACTTATGTTTCTATGAACTTTTACTTATAAGACTTAAAACATTACATTTGTAAGAGTAAGGTGCACTGTTTGAAATGAAGTTAGATTTCACTTTTGAAATTAAGAGGTGGCTTTAGAGGTTCTAAAAAGTTAGTTTAACTCTTGAAAACAAAGATTATTTTGGATATTAAAAACTAAACAATCTATTTTGTTTTGGATCATCTTATTTCCCAAAAGTTGTTTCTAAGAGATAAGAGGGTAAAAGAAACTATAAAAATGGTAATACAATGATCGAATTTGTAGTGTAACACTTCTTGTTTTGATACTTAACTGGAATATTTTGGTTTATTGGTTAGGCTATCAAGGAGTTCCTTTGTTCAGCAGAGGGTGAAGCAAGGTCCTTGGCCTCTCTATATTCTGTTGTGGTATGTAGCATATTTTCTTTTCAAATATACAATTGGTGGTTTTGACTTTTGTACTCGAATGCTTCTATGGTTCCTCATTATAGTTGTAAATCCATGCTATTTTATAGGGTAAAAATGTGGATGCTTTAATTTTGGTGAGGATCTAGCTCATTTCCCATATTATCCTATCAATGCTTCCATTTCACCTCTTTACGTTGTCATTTAATCTCCCTAAGCAATTTATTAGGTAACATAAATACTTGATCATCTTGGAAATGTAGATCGTATTTTTGGAGGCTACTAACTCTTGTATAAAGATCTATTGAAGGTCATATACATAATGCTATTGCTGTAAGTTTAATGGCCAATTGGTTGTACTCATGAAAATTTTTTTAATGTGGACTTTGTTATTATGCTTGCTTTTGCATTGTAATTACAATTTGAGACGACGTCTTAATTGAGACGAGTGGTGGTGTTTTATTGATTAATATTGATAAATAGTCAGTCCAAATTGTTGATTAAGTTGTGGCTCTTTTTTTTTTTTTTTGTTATTTTACTTTAAAGGAGCAAACAATTTATAATTGTTGCTAATACATTATTGCTTTTTAACAGTTAGTTGGCCTTGGTTTTGCCAACATCTTTATGTTTTCATTTGATAAAAATGTTTAGGATGATGCAACTTTAGATATGTTGCAAACGTAAGTGTGTTGACGTTAACTACCTTCTTCTAATTTATGTAAAGATTGAACATGATATTAAGGTGGTGTTTGGTTTGGAGAAATGGAATGCAAATGAATTTATATTTAAATTTAACTTGTTTTTAACAAAAATGAAGAGTTAAATTTTATAATCAGAATATTTGTTTATATGATTTTAACATTATTTTTTTTTCTCATACATAAATTGAATTTCAACCCATACATGAATTACATTTCGTCCTATATAATTAACCAATACTAAAAACTATTTTAATCATCACCCCCAAGCATATTAATAACCAAAATTTAAATTTCTTTACTCCATTCCATGAAACAAACGTTGCCTAAATGTAAAGTATTTGTCGCCGCCGCTTTGCGCGGGTACACTACTAGTATATATATATATATATATATATATATATATATATATATATATATATATATATATATATATATATATATATATATAGAGAGAGAGAGAGAGAGAGAGAGAGAGAGAGAGAGAATATGGTTCGAGAGATTACCGCATTTATGTAGCGTACCAGAAGGTACCAACTTTAATAAAACATTTTTTAAATTTTTTTTCATAAACATGTTCTAATTAACATTATGAAGATCATATGTAAATTTCACATACATTCACATCTCCTAGCTCCTAAAAAATGATGTGAACACACACTTACATAATTTTGAATGTATGTGAACGTGCATTTATGTGATGCGTGTTTTCATGCACTTAGAGTGTTCAGATTTGCGTGAAATTCACATATGATCTGTGTAATGTTAATTAAAACATGTTCATGAAAAAAATTACTTTTAAGGGTGGTACCATCTGGTGCGCTGCATAATAGGTGGTACTCACTTGAGCATATATATATATAGTCAGGTTCAAAAAATTACATTCTGAAATCAAGTGCACCTAAATGTACCAACCTTTAAAAAAAATTTAATTTTTTTTTTCTCATAATCATTTTAAATTAATGTTATACACATGAAATATGAATTTCACATTGATTCACATTTTTTGTGTCCTTAAAAATTACGTGAATGTTCAATACATAGTTATGTGAATGATCATCCAAGTGAATGATCATTCACACGATTCACATGATCTTTTTTTTCCTACAATTCACAAGATTTATGGTGTTGCTCATTTTGAAAAAAAGTTTTATAATGTTGTCTACTACATGTCTATTAAAAAACAATATATGTGAATGATCATTCACATTAGGATACGCTAAAATAACAATATATGTAAAAAAAGTCTTATAATGTTGTTTTTATACCTGTCTCTCTCTCCATATATATATAATTTAGTATTTCAAAGTAAAAAATCTTTTGAAACCGTTTCATACACAAATATTCTTCTGTTTATTAAAGCAACCATGAGTTACCACGCTCAATTTTTCATATATCCTTTTAAATTAGTATCACATATTTTCTAGTAATGATTCAAAATGATTAAAATTTAATATCAATAAATCTATATCTAAATTAACATTAAATTTTAGATTTCCAAAGCAACAATTCTTATTTTATTGGAAAATATGTGTTTTTATTTTGCATGATAAAATTTCTCATACAATATTAAAATCATCTTGGACCATGGTGTGTTGCTTAGAATTTTAACATATTTTAATTACCGGTTCTATTATATGTATATTATTTACCATTTCATATGTAAAGTTTTCTATTATATGTATAGTTTATTACCCGCGTGTTACGCGGATATTTTTTAATATATTTTGTATATAATAAATTAAAAGCCAAATGTATAAATATTATTTTTCTTAAACAAAAAGTATATAAGAATGATATTATTATTTATTATGACCTATTAATTTTATATATTTCTAAATATATATGAATAGTAATTAATGTCTTTTTTTATTATTATATTATATTATATCTATACTCTTATACCCTTAACTAAAATCAATAATTATACCTATGTCATTTTTTAATTCATTTTCCAAATTTAGTACATTAACTTAATTACATTAAATTTTGATTTTAAGTTTTTCATTAATGAATTAATATTAAATTAATATTTACCTAAAATAAATATGTGTCATTATTATTCTTAATGATCATAGTTAATTCAAATGTAAAAAATTTAGATTTAAATGTAGAAGTGTAGTAAATAAAGTTAAAAAATTTTGTTAATTATTTTGCTAACAAGATTTAAAATTTAATTGATAAAGCTTCAATTGTGAATATGATAAATTTTGATTGTTGATTTTCAGATATTCCATTTTTATATTTTAATATTTTCAAAATATATACACATTCACATAATTGAAGTTTTTTTTCCAACATTGATATTTCATAATAAAAATTAAAAGAAACATTTTTTTTTGCAAACATACATACATACATACATACATACATACATATATATTAATTATCACGTCATTTTAAACCCTTAGAGTGAAGGGTATACCACCCTTTCATCATTCTAACCTTTCTGTACATCTCAGCGTCACGTCAGATTTTTTATTCTCCACTTTTTCCATCATTCTAAGTTGGAAATACTCACTTTTCTAACATTTCTATCTTTCTTAATTTTTTATTAAAAGAAATTAATTTTAATTAGTAAAACAATTAAAATTAAAATATATAATTTTATAAATATTTAAAACTATTACATGATTAAAATTTAAATTTTACCTAATTAAAAATACAAAAATGCATAAGAATAAATAGAAACAAAAATTACGAAACAAAAATTACTAAAACTAGATGAACATAAAAAAAAATACAAACTAGTTGTCTAAATTTGGTATTTGGAGAAGTTCAATATGTTCCATTTTGATCGAAGCTTATTGTGCGTTTCTCGATTACGAATCCATCACAATAAAATTAAAATGGAAGTATAATAGTAAAAGAGAGTAAAATATAAGTTGAGAGATGTATAGATTGAAATGTGTGGGAGTGAAATATATGAGAGTTGAGTGTTTATAAAGTGAAAATTTTTTAAAAACAATAATAAAAGAAGCCGCGGAAAGATGGGTGAGCCGAGGAGGGGTGGAAGAAAGATGGAGCCGAGTGAGAGGGAAGGTGCACCTGATGGCCTCAAGCCTATTTGGCAAAGCCGAACCCTTCGACCATTATATACCCTTCCCTCATATTATTTAGTTGCAATTATTTGTTTTTGAGAATATTTGTTTGTGTCGCATTATAATTAAACAAAAATACTTAATTATTTTTGTTTTGGAGAATATCATACGGTTTTAAATTACTAAATTTTATACCATATCGGTTAAAGAACATGAAAGTAGGAAAAACCTAAAAAGTTGTGTCTTTCTGTGGTGAAGTCCATTATCTTCGTCAAACTCACTTGTCTGTGTAACTGTGTTTTATGATTTATATATTTATTGTTGATTTATATGTTCAAATCTGTGTTTTGTTTAAATTTAATTTTTCGGCAAAATTCCATTGGTCACTGGTAATTTGTCGACGGTGGTTTATGACTTTTAATCGGTTACAACTTGTAATATCCAAATTCCATGAGATTTTACCGATTGAGAGTTTTTTGTGCAATGAAAAACGATTGAGAGTTTTAATCGCAAAAATGATTCAACTTAAAGGGTTTTTATACAATCTTTCTTTATAACTCCCTAGTTTATTTGGAGTTGTAAAATTAATAATTTTTTAAAAGAGAATATATTCTAAGTTAATTTTTGCATGAAACTAAATGCATGTTAAGTGATCTTTTAATTTCTAATAAACATATGTGTCAGAATGCATGTATGACTTATTAATAAATACTAAGGACTTCTATTCAAAAACTATTTACAGAATTGATTTGTCACCAAGAACTATATAGAAGTCATAATATATAGTCCAAGTATGAACTATTAATTAACTATTTAACTACCAATTAAGGACTTCTTATTAAAACTTATATATGATAATGATTGCTGTGTTTAATCTTTTAGGACCACCTTTTCACCGGTTATAATAAAGAGTTTAATATTAAAAAAAAAAACCAACATGTTTTCATACTTTTTGCGATTTAGTCACTTCATGTTATTTTTTTCTAAGAAAGTCATCAAGTTATTGTTTTCAATTCGGTTTTCGGAAATATTTTGTTTTTTTTACATAATCAATCCTGACTTTTTCCACAAAAAATCAACATGTTTTCACTAATTTTTTTCCCGAAAATTCCGCAAACATGAAGACTTTTTTGAAAAAATAAAGAAAAATTCCAAAAATCACAAACAAATATATCACTTAACGATTTTATTGGTCAAAAAAAACACGGAGGAACTAAACCGCAAAAACGTGAAAAACATGTTGGTTTTTTTTTCATATTAAACCCTATAATAAAACGAGATAATTTGTACACAACATAATTTTGCTATAAAAAACTTTAACTAAAATGACTATTTTATCATTAATCATATTTTTATCATGTTTGTCTTATACCTCTAAAAGTAAGATGAATTTATCGTTTAAGATAAAATTATTGTGTATTACAAAATGTGTTTTGTAATAAAAAAAAAATGTGTATACAAATCACTTACTTGTAATAAATCGATATTGATTGCGCGTGCATTAATCAAGTAAATTCAAGTAAGGTATTAAAAGTTGATATGACTTGTTACTTTTAATAAGTTTTTAAGTTGTTTAGTATGAAAATAAAACGTCATAGGATCGATAAAATAATAATTGTTTTTCTCTTAACATAAATTTTAAACTAAAATATCATGTCATTTTCTTCATCAACCGATTGTACATTATGAATTTCATGATTTGAATAAGATAAAGTAACATAAGAATTATAATGAACAAAAAAAAAAAAAAACCAAGGATTACCCCAAAATAAAAATGTCAATATATAACATAAATTTTAAACTAAAATATCATGTCATTTTCTTCATCAACCGATTGTACATTATGAATTTCTAAATCTGAAGAACATAATATGATGAATATTGCTCAGTGCTTCATGGCTACTACAAAAGAGGAGATTCTTATGCCTGATGATATGACTGTACAACTTATGTAGTTTGAAGTTAAAGTAAAAGGTGTGACAAAGCTGGTTGAACAAATAGATGTTAAACTACAAGATGAGAAAATGAAGGTAGTTTTTCTGGACTTGAACTGAAAATGAACATGACCAGTTCTTGAATCTCATAGCTAAGAATTCTAAGCTGAATGAGAAGCTTAAACTGTTTGAAAATCAAATGACTGATCATGATCCAATTTTAAAGTTAACATATGAGAAGTCTGAGCTGATGGCAAAACTTACTAAATCCGAATAGATTCGTAAGAGAAAATTATGACATTCATGTTCAACTAAATACAGATCAACATTTGCTTTAAATGATGTCACGAGACTGAAATATGAAGTTTTTTAATTTTGAAGAAAAACAAAAAAGTTATGAATTCTGAGAATCATGTTTTTAAATTGAGAATCTCTGAATTATCATACAAACTTGAAGATTCTAAACGAGAGAATTTTCAAAATGCAACTCAACTAAAATATCTTTTGCTTGAATGATCTGATTTGTACAAGAAAGTTAAAGATTTTGAAGAAACACTTTCAAAGAAAAATCATTCTGATCAAATTTATGTTTCAAACATCTCTGAATAGTTTTTTGCTCTTGAAAAAGAGTTATGCTTCACTAAAGAGTTAGTGGAGAATGAAAGAAATGAGTTCTTACTTAAGAACAAGATTTCAAAACGAAATCTCAAATTTTTGCAGATGAGAGAAAGTGTTCTTAATTAAAGAACAATCCTTTAAAACTGATCACCAATCGTTTGATAATGACAGAAATACATATTTGGTCATTATTAAAGGATTAAAGATCAAATCTTTCATCTTGATAAACAATTTAATGTTTTGTTAGACACAAAAAGACCCCAATCAAACTTGCTCAATATCATAGGGGGAGATTTCTAATCAAACATGTTTGATACACCTACGGGGAGATTTTAAGGCTTTTTAATGCCTCAATCAAACCTGATTGGTGATTGCAAAATCAGCCAAAGTCTGTGTTACACTGTTACATTAGTTGTAACTTGGCAGTTGGTGAAAACTGTCCATATCTATTGGACAGGTTTGACAGTTTATGTCTAACTGTCCATAATCGTTGTACAGTTTAAAAAAGTTAAGCATTCTGTTCTTTGTGAACAAGTCTAACACTTCATAGAATATGTTTTCATATCTTTATACAAAGTTTTGAATATTGGGATCAGCCTACAAATTCAAGACAATGTGGACAATCAGAACTGTTGAAAATCTGCCAAAGCTGTTCTGAAGTATGAAGATAAAAAGGATATCTGAAATGGGTGACAGACCATTTCTTATACCAAAATAGCTTTACAATGAAGAATAAAGGTCACTAGTTGACATTCCTCTTTGGGGTAAAACTATGGACAACAGAGACAAAAAGGAAAAAAAAAAGACTGTAGTAAGAGGAAAAAAGTACTTTTGTCAGAATTGTCTTAGTTGTAACAACCCCGATTTTTATTTTCCCGTATTTGACTTAATAATGTAATTTAATTACATTATTTGTATTGTAATTTAATTAAGTAACGAAATTATTTAATTAAGTTAATTATATGTTATGTATTATTATAAGTTTCAAATATTAAAAGAGAGTGATAAAATAAACTTTAGTGGTTAAAATGTGAAGTATGAAACTTATGTTAATATAAATACACAAAAAGGAGGTAATGCTCATTTTACCCAAATTAAAGTTTTCTGCTCTGCACTCCTCTCTCTCTCTCTCTCTCTCTCTCTCTCTCTCTCTCTCTCTCTCTCTCTCTCTCTCTCTCTCTCTCTCTCTCTCTCTCTTCTCTCATTTTCCTCGGTTTCTTCTTCTTCAACTTCACCAAGTTCAATAATTGTTGGGAAATATTCTAAGTATGTCAAGCTGTTAGTTAGATTTCTCAGACTGTTAGTAGTATTTCTGTGTAATTACAAAAGTTCAAGTTGCTAGTTAAATAAGTTCGAGCTGCTAGTTCAAAAGTTCAAGCTGCCAGAGTTAAAAGTTCAAGTTGCTCAACAGATTGACAACAGAAAGTGCTGAAATTCAGGAAGTGATTTATATTTCAAGATTCGAATATCTTCCTAGCATATCTACTATAAGAGAAATCAGAGTTCATCAAGAAAACAAATCAGAAGGCTATATATATAGATAGACTAGGTCTTTCTATTGTAAGTCTGTACGTGCAAGTTCTGTAATTTTTGTGCTTCAATTGTAATTGCTTTCTGATTAAGTTTCTCAAGCCTCTAAGGTTGTAAAACCCTAAGAATAGTTTGTGTTCTTCGTCTAATCAAACAGATTAGAGGTGATTGTAATCAGTGAGTTTGGTAATACAAAGGATTTGATTTTAGTTATATTTATCTGTTATTTATTCTGAAAGTTTTCTTAAAACAATTAAGTGTTATTCCGCAAACTTCTTAATTGGACTTTGATTCAATACAAGGTTATTGGTTTACACTCTGATTTATTGAAACCAGTTAATCTTAGGTGGTAATTTTGATCTTGATAGTGGTATCAGAGCCACAGGTTTTTGTTTATTATTCTTTGTTTTCAAAGTCAGAAACTTTCTTTTAAAAAATTTTATTTTTCTGCAATGGAGTTTGAAAATAGCAGTAGTAGATCTAGGCTAGGACTCAAAGTGCCTATGCTCAAACCCACTAAGTTCGAGATGTGGAAACTCAGGATTCGATAGCACATTTAATTTATTGATTATGCCATATGGGAAGCTGTTGAAAATCCTCCTGTAGGGCAAACCTATAAAAACACCTCAAAAGACTGAACTTGAAAGAAAGGCTAGAATGAGTGAAGTGAAAGCTCTTACTCTTTTACAAAAGCCATTCCTAATGCTTATCAACATCAGTTTAAAAAATTCTATACTGCTCATTCCCTTTGGAATGCTTTAGAGAAAAGATTTGCTGGCAATGCTAGCACCAAAAGGAATAAAAAAGTTCTTTTAAAGCAGCAGTATGAAAACTTTTCTGGTGGCAAGAATGAAAATCTTACTCAGATTTTTGATAGATTTAATAAGCTAATAGGTGAATTGGAGAGAGCCAAAGTCAGCCTGGATCAAGATGAAGTAAACAGAAAATTCCTCAGATCTCATGGTGAAGAATGGACAGTCTATGCTGCCCAATGGAGAACCAAAGACACTCTAGATGAAATAGAGTTGGATGATCTTTACAATAGCCTGAGAGTGTTTGAATCTGAGATTGAAAATAAAAAGAAATCCTTTTCTTACAATCACAACACTGCTCTACTGTCATCAGCATTAACTGATATATCAAACTGTTGTGATTCTTTTTCAGAAGCTGATGGTAACTCTACTGAAGTTCAATATGAAGCTTTTGTTGCAAATGATGGACTGTTTGCTCTTAATGCTGAAGAGTTAGAACAAATCCATCCAGATGATTTAGAAGAGATGGACTTGAATTGGCAGCATGCTATGTTGACTATGAGGGCCAAAAGATTTCTAAAAGAACTGGCAGACCAAACTTTCAAGCCAGATCAGAAGGCAAACCAGCATTTGATAAATCAAAGGTTGAATGCTTTAAATGCCACAAGCTTGGCCACTTTGCTAGAGAATGCAGATCCCAAGGTCTACAGCCACCAAGACCACAGCAAACTAATCAAACTTCATCATCACAAGCTCTTGTCTCTCAAGAAGACAATGTGTTTGACTGGAGTGATTAGACAGAAGAGGAGTTTCAAAATCAAGCTCTTATGGCCGAAACATCCAATGTCACTTCCACTGAACTACCATCTGAGGTAAATGCTAAACTCTGTTCTCAAACATGCAAAAATATGGTTAAAAGTACAGAGATCATAATGAGAGCATGTGCAAAACTCTAGCTAAGATGTAAGAAAGGAGATATGAGTATATGCAGGCTATAGAAGATCTTGAAAAACAGATCAATGACTATAAGGATAATGAGATTCAGATGGGACATGATAGAACATATCATGAGTGGGAGAAAAAGGAACTGAATAAGAAAATAGAGACCCTAAATAAGAAACTACATGAGGGAACAGAAGGTGTTAGAAGCTAACATGAAAATAGAATCTATTAATATAGATTTAGGTAGCTTTAAGCTGGCCAATCAAAATCTAGAACACCTAATGGAGGTCCAATTTAAAGATAGGGTAAAATCTCAACTAAATCTCAAAGAAGGTATAGGATATAAAGCCACTCCACCCCTATACAACAACAAATACATTTACCCCATGAGTGAAGTTGCTGATAGGCTTGTGAATGAACCATTAGATAAGACAATGAAAACTGTAGATCCTATCCTTGAAGACAGGCCTGAATCTAAAGAAGAACTGATTCCAAATGAAGGCTGTGAGTGTAAAGAAGTTGAGAGAAACTCCAAAACAATGAGTGCACCCATAGAACCTCCTACTTCCAGTTGCATCAAAAACCCCAGTGAGAAACGAAAAGAGAAGATGAGTGTATGCAATAATGCTCCACATGTTTATGTACCTTCTAACTGTAACATTGCATCCTCTTCAAAAACTAATAAAAAGGTTAAGATTGTTCCAATATGCACGTGCCAAAAGCATGGTGTCCAAAAATTTCCCACACCACAGCAGGTGAGGGGAAATCAAAGGAACAAGAACCAGTTATGGTCTCACAAAACTGGTTCTCCAATCAAAACAGTCAAAAGATGTTTCCATTGTGACAGGAAAAACCATTTGGCCATATTTAGTCTATATAAATCATCTGTTGCAAAACAGACTGTGGTTAAAAAACAGGCGATTGTTCAAAACTAAAAAATTTGAAAGGCCAAACCATTTGTTACACCAGTTCCAAAGAAGATAGTTGACCACAGGTACTTCAAAGTCAACAAAAGACAGCCTACACACCGAAAACAAGTTTTAGCAAAATCCAAAGCAAACATTAAAAAGGTATGGTGTGTTAAAGGAAAAAACACAGATCAAACTGCTGATGCAAGTGTTGAGACTGTTAAGTCTAAAGTTGGAACTGGTAGTGCAAATTCTGAAGCTGTTAGCACTAAAAACCCAGTTCAAACTACTAAGTCTAAAACTGGAACTGGCAGCGGATCTTCTGAGACTGTTAATGAAAAAGTTGGAAAGAACACCTGGATACCTCATGTCATAACTAAATACTCTTCACAAAATCCACCAGTGGATCTCACTAAGTTTAAAAAAACACAAACAGTGTTTAGTTATGTTAATACACAAGGACAAACCCAAAACCAATTTGGTTTGGGTTTACTCCACTACTAACTAAGCTTTTTCTGTGCAGGG
Source organism: Centrapalus pauciflorus (assembly GCA_020465985.1). Classification (NCBI taxonomy): domain Eukaryota; kingdom Viridiplantae; phylum Streptophyta; class Magnoliopsida; order Asterales; family Asteraceae; genus Centrapalus; species Centrapalus pauciflorus. The sequence goes on along the minus strand of JAANYP010002126.1, from coordinate 567,989 downwards.
CAACCACAGGACCCAATATAAAACAAGATGACATATGGACAGTGGATGCTCTAGACACATGACAGGCAACTCTGAATGCTTGTCAACTTTCAAAAGCTTTGAAGGAGGGTTTGTTGCATTTGGTGGTAATTCCAAGGGAGGTAAAGTAACAGGTAAGGGTACTGTCAAAGTAGGCAATATGATCTTCAATGATGTTTTGTATGTAGAACAACTGAAGTAGCATTTACTAAGTGTGTCTCAAATCTCTGATAAACAAAATATTGTTCTGTTCACAGACTCTGAGTGCATTGTTCTTTCAAAAGATTTTAAAATACCTGAAAATCTTGTTTTACTTAGAACACTAAGAAAGGAAAATGTCTACTGTTTGGACACAAATCTTTTATCCAAATCAAATACTTTAAGCTATTTGATATCCAAAGCATCATCTAATGAGTCTTCTCTTTGGCACAGAAGGATGTGTCACATGAACTTCAAATCTATGAATGTTTTAGTCAAAAAGATTTGGTAAGAGGTTTACCACAAAAGGAGTTCATATGTGATGATCATTGTGTAGCATGTCTCAAAAGCAAGCAACACAAAACTTCTCATAAGGCCAAAGAAGTAAATTCAATCTCATCTGCTTTATCATCTTATTCATATGGATCTCTTTGGTCCAACATCTGTTTTGAGTTTGAATAAAAGAGCTTACTGTTTAGTCATTGTTGATGACTTCACCAGATTTACATGGGTTTACTTTCTTAGGACTAAGGATGAAACTGCTGAGCTAGTCAAATCCTTTATTCTTAATATAGAAAACCAATCAAATTTTAAAGTTAAGGTGATCAGGTCAGACAATGGAACTGAGTTTAAAAATCATATCCTCAACAGTTTCTGTGAGTCTAAAGGCATTGCAAGGCAATATAGTGCACCTAGAACACCACAACAAAATGGTGTAGCTGAAAGGAAGAATAGAACTTTAATAGAGGCTGCTAGAACCATGCTAGCTGATTCCAAACTGCCAATGACCTTCTGGGCAGAGCCAGTAAATACAGCTTGTTATGTGCTAAATAGGGTTCAAATTGTTCAGTCACAAGGGAAAACTCCATATGAGTTATTCCATCACAGGGTTCCCTTAGTAGCCTTTCTAAAACTTTTTGGTTGTTCATGCACTATTCTTCACACTAAAACTCACTTAGGAAAGTTTGAAAGTAAGGCTGAAAAAGGTTTCTTTGTAGGTTACTCTATTCAAACTAAAGCCTATAGGGTGTATAACAGTGTGTCTAAAACCATTGAAGAAAGTGCCAATGTTGCGTTTAATGAAAACACTGCAAATATCAAAGACACTAGCCCTGATTGGTTGTTTGATTTAGATTCACTAACAAATTCTATGAGCTTTGTTGAGTATAATGCAGGAACTGCTGAAAACAGTGTTGAAACTGTCAGCTCAAATCCTCATGCTGGCAACACAAATATTCAAGCTGTTGGCACAAAGTCTACAACAATTGCAAAGTCTGGTACATGGGATGAGTATACTGTACTGCCACTTCTATCTTGTGACCCACCAGGGGTCCTGGTTCATCAATAAGACACAAATCTAGAGTGTGAAGTGCCAATCCAAAGCAGTGAAGTAATATCTCCATCCAATAGGAACACAGTCCCATCTTCTGATCAAGCTTTCACTGGAGCAGAATTCTCAAGTGGTACTGAAGGTGATGATACAAATCTGGGAACATCATTTCAGACAGACAGAGAACCCACACTCAGGGTTCACAAGTATCATCCTCTCCACCAGATAATGGGAGACCCACACACTCCTGTGCATACAATGACAATGGTTCACAAGGAGTCCACTGATGCTGAACCAGCACTCCCTGAATTCAGTCTAGCTGCCTTTGAACATGCATGCTTCATGTCACAATTAGAGCCAAAGAAAGCATCTGAGGCTCTGAACGATTCATCTTGGATTGAGGCAATGCAAGAAGAACTTTTGTAATTCAAGATTCAGAATGTATGGACTCTAGTTGAATTACCTTACAAGATGGGTTTTCAGGAACAAGAAGGATGAGAGAGGTGTGGTGATCAAGAACAAAGCAAGATTGGTAGCTCAAGGATACACTCAAGAAGAAGGAATAGATTATGATGATGTATTTGCCACAGTAGCAAGGATAGAAGCCATCAGATTGTTCCTAGCTTATGCCAGCTTCAAAGGGTTCAAAGTGTACCAAATGGATGTGAAATCTGCACTCTTCCATGGTAAAATTGAAGAAGAGGTTTATGTGTGTCAACCCCCTGGATTTGAGGACTATAAGTATCCAGACAGAGTCTACAAGTTAGACAAAGCCCTCTATGGACTCCACCAAGCCCCAAGAGCATGGTATGACACTCTGTCTTCATACCTTCTACAAAATGGATTCAAGAGAGGTACTCTGGACAAGACATTGTCCACAAAGTCCATCAAATTAGAGATTTTGCTTGTTCAGATCCATGTTGATGATATAATTTTTGGATCAACAAATGACATTCTGTGCAAGGAGTTTGAAACCTTGATGCACAAAAAGTTTCAAATGAGTTCAATGGGGGAACTCACTTTCTTTCTAGGATTGTAGGTCAAGCAGAAACCCACTGGACTTTTTATAAGTCAATCAAAGTATGTAAATGACATCCCGGAAAAGTTTGGATACAAGGATACCAAAGTTGCTAGCACTCCAATGGACACTCACAAGCAGCTTGATGCAGACAAAGATGGAGTGGATGTGGATATTCACTTATATAGATCCTTGATAGGTTCACTAATGTATCTCACATCTTCTAGACATGATATAATGTTTACTGTTTGTGTTTGTGCCAGGTTTCAATGTGCTCCAAAGGACTCACATTTGTTTGCTGTTAAGAGAATCTTTAGATACCTCAAGGGTTAACCAAAATTGGGACTATGGTATCCTAAGGACTTTCCTCTTGAACTAACAGCCTATTCTGACAGTGACTATGGAGGTTGCAACATAGACAGAAAATCCACAACTGGTGGATGTCAATATCTAGGAGCAAGACTGGTCTCTTGGCAGTGCACAAAGCAGATCACTGTTTCCACCTTATCTACTGAAGCTGAATATGTTGCAGCTGCCAGCTGCTGTTCCCAAGTGACGTGGATTCAGAATCAACGGAGAGACTATCGTATGAACTTCCTATCTACTCCTATTTACATTGACAACTCAAGTGCAATAAGCATTGTACAAAATCCAGTGAAATTTCCTAAAACCAAGCACATAGACATTAATTTTCATTTTATAAGAGATTGTAATGAGAAGAAATTAATCCAAGTTACCAAAATTCATACAGATGATCAGTTAGCTGATCTATTTACAAAACCATTTGATGTAGGAAGATTCACCTTCCTAGTATCAAATATTGGTATGGTTAATATGGATTAATTTGTTTTTCATTATTCTCTCTTATTTTATGTGGAACATACTTATTGAATGTGCTTAGTTAAGGGGGAGACATTGTCTCATAAGAAAATGCTTAATTTTCAACTAACAGCTTGAGTCTATTCTCAAGCTCCTAGTTCATTTTACTTGAACTGTTAGTTGTTTTCACTTGATCTGTCAAAGTGTGCAGGGTAATTCGGTAATTCCTTATAAGTGTGTGTGCGGGACTAGATATTTTTGAAAAGCCAAAACCTTTAAAAGTCTCAGTTTCGTTCGATTGCAACTACCAATTGAAAAAATATCTTCCACGATCTTCTCTTTCTCTCTTTGAGCGATTCACACACAGTCAATTCAAACCCTAAATCACCGTATTGATCTATAATGGAGTTTGTCAAAGAACACAACTGTCTTCCTTACTCTCTCAAACACACTGAACTTCAACCATTCCATGACATGATGGACTTTCTTTGAAGTTCCCATATCCATCATGCTCTCACTATTAATCCTACCATATATGTCGCCCATATAGAGCAGTTCTGGAAATCTGCCACAGTAAATACCTCTAATGGAGTCACTTCTTTCATATCTACCATTAAGAGTCTATACGCCAACATCTGCATCTTCAAGATGCCACAAGTATAACTGATCTATCCCTCACTGCTTTACATGAAGGACTTTCGCTATTGGGTATAGGGGCCCTACTGATTCTTTTACTTTCTTCAAAGCACATGTTGCCCCTAAATGGTAATATCTTTTGCATATTATACAACAGTGTATAAGCCCTAAAAGAACTGTTTGGTCAGAATTTTCAAATATGATTTTTCAGGGGATGTTAAGGCGTCATGCCCTAAAGAATGGGAAATTTTTTATGTATCCACGGTTTTTGGCAGAAATAATTGCAAAATCTTGTAATAAATTTAAAATTCATAAAAGGGTACATGTTTCTCATAGGCACTCTGTACCATCAATTAAAAGACTTTTGAAACCAAGTGCCAATTTTCTAAATGTGGATGTCCCATTGCCTTCTGCAATGCTGGACATCAATCCAAGAAACAGAGGAGAGGGTCCTGAGCAGGCTCAGCCATCCATTACTGCTTCACCCCCAGGACCCCAACCCACTCCTCATGATACAAACATCCCATCTGCTCCTTCTATTACACATACATCCCCAGCCCCCAGACCGCTAAAGTATAAAAGACAAAGGGTTTCAGGAGCTCCTTCCTCCTCAACCCAATTACAAGAGCCAAATAGCCCTGTGCAGGGGGACACTCCTGCACAGAATATCGAAAGGGAACCCATTGATGACACTCCCACTCTCAACTTGGAGGTGATCATCCCATCAGAGGATGTTCATATGGGTTCTGTGGCTGACACTACTGATGTTTCTACACAAGAAGCACAGAACAGTGTCAACATTCCTAAGACCACAACCATGGCAACAGAGGGTGTGCAAGCACCTTCTGGAAGTCCTCAGTACCAAGAACAAAGGGGCCCAGATGTTTCTAATTCTGGAATTCCTGCCAGTGATAGATCTCAAATACCACTTTCATTTGAAGATCTTGAGGCTAGTCTGCAACTAATGGCTTTAACGGATCAACAGCTGAAACCTGTTGTAGCTATATTGGAACATTATAAGTCCATTATTGCTGCACTGGGGGCTCAACTCACCTTTGCAACATTTAACAGCAGCCCAACAACAAAGATTGGATTATTTTCATCGTGGGTTCACACTTTGTGGTAACAAGATCATACAGCTTGAGAAGTTAGTTCGAACCCTGCTTGTAAAGGTTTTTGGTCCACCTGGCCAAACCAATGCATCCAAAAAGGGGGAGAATCAGGAGATCCCTCATCCAATCCAAACAGCTTCAACTTCCCCTCCAACAGTTTCAGTTTCTAGGCTAACAGTCCCAACAGCTTCTCAAGCTGTTAGTCTAGAAACTCAAGCTGCTCCCACCAGGATAAGTGGAGTTGTCATCCGAGAAGTGTCTCAAGCTCCTGTCACAACAGTCCAATCCACAGCATCAGCTTCCAGAGACAAGGGCAAAGGTATTCTGATTGAGTCTCCAAAGATCAAGTTCACTTCTAAAGAAGCCTAAGTTGCACATGATGCTGAACTGGCAAGAAAATTAGCAGAAGAACAAGATGAGATCTTAGACCAGCAAACCCATGAACCAATGAGAGATGATGAAAGCTTAGGTGATTATCTAAGAGGGTTTGTGGTCAAGGAAAATCAAAAGAAGAGGAAAAGGCCAACAGGGCATGCAAAGGCAGAACATAGAAAATTTATGATAAATTTCTCTGCTTCAGTTGGAATATCAAAAGTAATTGCTCAGTCATGGTCAACCAAAAAGCTTCAGGCTTTATATGACAAAGAAAAAAAAAAAAGAAAAAGTATCCAAAGCCTCCTAACAAGTCCAAGGTCCACAAGAACCAGTTCAAACTGTTGTTAATGATCCTCCTTCTGAAGTCATTCAACAAGCAAAGTTTGACCAGGTTAAGAGAGTGTTGTTTGAACAACAGTTGCAAAAGGCAATGGAAATTGAAAAGGTCCTGGATCAGTATGACTTCTCTAAAACTCCTATTACATACTGGTATGCTAAGTCAATGGATGACATTGATTTAGACTATATTTTAGTGATAAGAAGAGAGGCTGGTCCAGAAGAAGAGTTTAAAAGCCTAATTCATCTAGTACAGAGACTCTCTAGAGATGAGATGACAAGAATGCATCATAGTGGAACTACTAGTCATTCAATGACATATAGACTCAAGCTTGCAGACGGATCCAACAGGTTCTACAATTTTGAATTCCTCAATCTGCCAAAGGCATGGCTTCTTCAAATGAGCTCAATGAAGATCATTTGTGATAAAGAGGAGTTGAAGAGTGATTTCATAAAGGCTATAAGGTAGAAGCTTGCACAGTTGTAACTTTTTGGATGCCTTAGTTTGTATATAACAGTTTTACTTTGTTTTATTTCCTTATTTGTATAGAAACTTAAAGTCTTGTGTAAAGAATTTAAGTTAGGGGGAGATTGTTGGGAAATATTCTAAGTATGTCAAGCTGTTAGTTAGATTTCTCAGACTGTTAGTAGTATTTTTGTGTAATTACAAAAGTTCAAGCTGCTCAACAGATTAACAACAGAAAGTGCTGAAATTCAGGAAGTGATTTATATTTCAAGATTCGAATATCTTCCTAGCATATCTACTATCAGAGAAATCAGAGTTCATCAAGGAAACAAATCAGAAGGCTATATTATAGATAGACTAGGTCTTTCTATTGTAAGTCTATACGTGCAAGTTCTGTAATTTTTGTGCTTCAATTGTAATTGCTTTCTGATTAAGTTTCTCAAGCCTCTAAGGTTGTAAAACCTAAGAACAGTTTGTCTTTTTCGTCTAATCAAACAGATTAGAGGTGATTGTAATCAGTGAGTTTGGTTATACAAAGGATTTGAATTTAGTTATATTTATCTGTTATTTATTATGAAAGTTTTCTTAAAACAATTAAGTGTTATTCCGCAAAGTTCTTAATTGGACTTTGTCAGGATCTGAACTTAATTAACCAAGACTAACTGATTTGAATTTATCAGAGTATAAATCAATAATCTTGCTTTGAATCAAAGTTTAATTAAGAAGTTTGCGGAATAACACTTAATTATTTTAACAAAAGCTTTTAGAATCAATAGCAAATAAACAAAAGTAATAATCAGAATTGCTTGTATTGCTGACTTCAATGATTACAATCACCTCTAATCTGTTTGATTAGACGAAGAACACAAACTGTTCTTAGGGTTTTACAACCTTAGAGGCTTAAGAAAACTCAAACAAAAAGCAATTACAATGTTGAATACTCAGAAAAACTCCTATACAATAGAAAGACCTATTCTATGTATTTATATTGCTTCTTGATTTGTTTCCTTGAAGGACTATGACTTCTCTGATAGTAGATATGCTGGAATCTTCATGTAGATATCTTTTCCTGAATATCAGCACTTTCTGTTTGTAAATCTATTGAGCAGCTTGAATCACTTGACAGCTTGAACAGAGCAGCTTGAGTTGATTTACTCTGGCAGCTTGAACTTTTACACTAACAGCTCGAGATTCTTCAACTAACAGCATGAACTTTGTATTTACATAGAAATTCTACTAACAGTTTGAGAAGTCTAACTAACAGCTTGAACTACTTAGAATATTTCCCAACAATCTCCCCCTAACTTAAATTCTTTATACAAGACTTTAAGTTCTATACAAATAAGGAAATAAACAAGTAAACTGTTATTTACAAACCAAGGCTTTCAAAAACTTACAACTGTGCAAGTTTCTGATTGACAGCCTTCAAAAACTCTTTCTTCATCTCTTCTCTATCACTAGATATCTTAACAGATCTCATCTGGAGTAACATAGCTTTGGGTAGCTCATAGAATTCAAAGTTGAAGAACATACCAGATCCATCTGTAAATTTTATTGGGGAAATTGCGCAAAAAACCTCTAACTTGGATGATTTTTGCGATTAAAACCCCCAACCATTTTTCAATTCACAAAAAACCTCCAACCAGTTAAAACTTTGTAAATTTGGGTTTTTTTCAAAAAATTTAACTTCCAACCGGTTTAGCCGGTTGCAACTTGATGACCTGTAAAATTTTTAAATATATTTTTGCGTAAAAAACCTCCAACTTGTTTAGTTTTTTCAATTAAAACCCCAAATCATTTTTCATTTGGTAAAAAACCTACAACCAACAAAGATAATTAATATTGAGTCTTCACTGATTGCATTTTGATGACATAGATATTTATTAAACAAAGAATTTGTTTCCCAATGAAACATCCACCCTCTAGGCTAGCGAACCTCACTGCCTTGGCTGATCATATTCAGAAGCTAAAATTGAACATAAATAAATGATATTGAACATAAAGCTGAACCTAAAAATGCAACTCGTGAACATAAAATGAAATCGATTCCGTCGGCACAATTGAAGTTAAAATTCAATATTACACGACAAAAGTTAATCGAACATACATACATAAAATAAACAGCACTAAACATAAAGAGGGGATAGAGTAATCGGAGTTGCCGGAGGTAGAGAAGAAGAGAAAATGTACATATTATTGTTGGTTGGAGGTGAGAAAAATATAGTTAAGGGTTTTAATCGAAAAAGTCACCAATTTCGGTGTTTTTTATGCAAAAATTCAGTTTAAGAATTATACATGTAGTGCCACGTAGGCGCCACGTAAGTCGGGTTTGCCATGTGGACGCCACGTGTGTGCCATGTAAGCATAGCAACCTATTATAACCGGTCAAGTCCTAATTTCAAAAGATTTTACCGGTTAGAGGTTTTTTGTGCAACAAAAAATGGTTAGGGGTTTTAATCACAAAAATGGTCTAACTTTAAGGTTTTTTACGCAATTATCCCAATTTTATTCTGTAAGTCTTTGATTTGACAAACAGATCAACTTGCTTGATCTTCATTCCCTTTGCATTTACATCCTCTATATCTTTCCTTATAGACTCAGGATCAACAGTGCTCTTTAGATCTTTGATAGCTTGCTTGACTTATGGTAGAGCCGATCTTACTTGTGTTACAGACCCAACATTGTGCATTGTTGTGAGCTCATCTCTGGTAATCCTTTGAGCCATATGCATGATGCTGTTATACTCTTCTTCTGGACCAGATTCCCTTCTCACTACAAACTGAAATCTTAAGTCAATGTTGTCCATCGACTTAGCATACCAATAATTAATGGGAGGCTTTGTAAAGTCATGCTGGTCTATCAATTTCTCTATTTCCATCACCTTTTGCAGTTGTTGCTCAAACAACACTTTTTTAACCTGATCCAGCTTAGCTTGTGACATTGGCTCTGATTCAGGAATAGAAGCAGCAGCTTGATCAGAAGGAGCAGGAACAGTGGCAGCAGTTTGAACATCACTTGTACCAGTTTGAACTGGTTCTTGGGATCTTTGGACTTCTTGGGAGACTTTGGCTTTCTTTCTTTTGTCCATCTCTTTATCATGATATCTTGTAGCCTTTCTGTGCTCATGGACTGAGCCATTTTCTTTGGGATACCAGCTGCAAAGGCAAAATTAATTAGAAATCTTCTATGCTCAGCCTTAGAATGCCCTGTTGGCATCTTCCTCTTCTTTTCCCCTTGATTGACCACAAACCCTCTCAGGTAATCACCTAAGGTTTCATCATCTTCCATTGGGGACTGGGTTTGCTGGTCTAACTGTTGATCTTGTTCTTCTGCTAATTTTCTGGCAATCTCAGCATCAAAGGCAATCTGGGCTTCTCTGGAACAAAATTTGTGCTTTGGAGACTCAATAAGAATACCCTTGCCCTTATCTTTTGTAGCAGAAGATGTTGCTTGGACTGAACTGCTAGGAGCCTGAGTTGTTTCTCTTATAACAACACCAGTTGGTCTTGAAGAAGCAGCTTGAGTATCTAGGCTAACAGCTTGAGAAGCTGTTGGGACTGTTAGCCTAGATGGTGGAACTGTTGGGGCTGCTTGGACTGATTCTGTTGGAGCTGCTTGGACTGCTTTAGGAAACTCCTGATTCTCCCCCTTTTTGGAAGCATTGGTTTGGTCAGGAGGACCTACAACTTTTGCCACTTGGGTTTGAATCAATCGCTCTAATTGCATGATCTTATTTCCACAGAGGGTAAACCCTTTATGGAGATAATCCATTCTCTGATTTTGAGCCGCTTCTGCCTGCTTGAGTGCAATGATTTGTGCGCCCTGTGCAGCAATGATGGACTTTTGGTATTCCAACATAGCTACAACAGGTTGCAGCTTAGGATCCGTTAATAACATAAGTTGCAGACTAGCCTCAAGATCAGCAAACATATGTGGTGCTTGTGATCTATCACTGGCATGAATACCAGAAGTAGAAACCTCTGGGCCCCTATGTTCTTGCTTCTGGCGACTTCCAGCTGGTGTTTACACACTTGCTGTTGCCATGGGCGTGGTCTTAATGATGTTGGCACTGTCCTGTGCCTCTTGTGCAGAAACAGCAGTAGTGTCAGCCACAGAACCCATATGGACTATCTCTGGTGAGATGTCCACCTCCTGAGTGAGGATGGGAGTGTCCTCAATGTGTACCCTTTGGATATTCTGTGCAGAAGTGTCCTCCTGCACAGGGGTATTTGGCTCTTGTCTGAGGGCTGAGGAGGAAGGAGCTCCTGGACCTCTTTTTCTTTTATATAGATATTTAAGTGGGGATATTGGCTGATCAATAGGAGCAGAAGGCATTTGTGTATCATGAGGAGGGGGTTGGGGTCCTGGAGGTGAAGCAGTAATGATTGGCTGAGCCTGCTCAGGATCCTCTCCTCTATTTCTTGGAATGATGTTCATCATTGCAGAAGGCAATGGAACATCTACACTCAAAATATTTGCACTTGGCTTTAAAAGCCTTTTAATAGAAGATAGTGAGTGCCTATGAGAAACATGTATCCTCTTATGTATATTAAAAATTGGTGCAAGTTTTTGCAATTATCTCTGCCAAGCATCGAGGATACATCAAAAATTTCCCATTCTTTAGGGAATGATGCATTAACATCCCCTGAAAAATCATATTTGAAAAATTGAACTGTTGGCCTGTTGAAAAGCACACTAAGGCAGTGGCAATATTTGAGGAAAATTCTGACCAACCAGTTCTTTTAGGGCTTATACACTGCTGAATAATATGCACAAGATATTTCCATTTAGATGAAAAGTGTGCTTTAAAGAAAGTAAAGGAATCAGCAGGACCCCTATATCCAATATTAAGAAGACCAGTATGTAACTCATTAAGGGATAGGTCTGTAATACCTGAGGCATCTTGAAGATGCAAATGTTGACGAATGGATTCCTTAGTTACTGTGATGGGAGTGCCATCAATTTTGGATATCAGAGAAGGAACTCCATTGATGGTTTGTATAGAAGCACGGTTCCAGAACTGCTCAATATGAGATATGTATATGGTAGGATTGATATTGAGGGCATGATGGATATGGGAGTGTCTAAGAAAATCCATCATGTCATGGAACGGTTGAAATTCAGAGTGCTTTAGAGAGTAGGGTAGGCAGTTGTGTTCTTTGACAAACTCCATGGAAGATTAAACGGACGTTTTAGGGTTTCAAAGAATAGCGTGTGAATCGTTCAGAGAGAAAAGAAGGCCGTTGTATGAGATTATGTAACTGGTAGTTACAACTGAACGAAACTGGGACCTTTAAAGGTTTTGAAAAGGTTGGGTCCCGCGCACACATTTAAAAATTACCAAATTACCCTGCACACTTTGACAGATCAAGTGAATAACTAACAGTCCGAGAAAATCAACTAGCAGCTTGAGAAAATACTCAAGCTGTTAGTTGAAACTTAGGCATCTTTTAATGAAACAGTGACTCCCCCTTAAATAAGCATATGAATTAGATTATAATGAAAACAAATTATTCCATGTTTACCATACCAATATTTGATACCAGGAAAGTGAACCTTCTTACATCAAAAGGTTTTGTAAATAGATCAGCTAACTGATCATCAGTATGTATTTTGGTAACTTGGATTAATTTCTTCTCATTACAATCCCTTATAAAGTGAAATCTGATGTCTATATGCTTGGTTTTTGGGAATTTCACTGGGTTTTGCACAATGCTGATTGCACTTGAATTGTCAATGTAAATAGGAGTGGATAAGAAGTTCATACCATAGTCTCTCAATTGATTTTGAATCCACATTACCTGGGAGCAACAGCTTGCAACTGCTACATATTCTGCTTCAGTGGATGAGGTGGAAATAGTTGTCTGCTTTTTGCATTGCCAAGAGACCAGTCTTGCTCCTAAGTATTGACATCCACCAGTTGTGGATTTTCTGTCAATGTTGCATCCTCCATAGTCACTGTCAGAGCAGGCTGTTAGTTCAAGGGGAGAGTGTTTAGGATACCATAGGCCTAAATGTGGTTGGCCTTTGAGATATCTAAAGATTCTCTTAACAGCAACCAAATGAGAATCCTTTGGAGAGCATTGAAACCTAGCACACACACAGACAGCAAACATAATATCAGGTCTAGAAGATGTTAGATACATAAGAGATCCTATAAGAGATCTGTATAAATGAATGTCCACATCTATGCCATCTTTGTCTGTATGGAGCTGCTTGTGAGGATCCATTGGAGTGCTTGCAACTTTGGTGTCTTGATATCCAAACTTTTCCAGTATGTCTTTAACATACTTTGATTGACTTATGAAGAGACCAGTGGGCTTCTGCTTGACCTGCAATCCTAGAAAGAAAGTGAGTTCTCCCATTGAACTCATTTGAAACTTTTTGTGCATTAAAGCCTCAAACTCTTTGCACAAGCAATCATTTGTTGAGCCAAAGATGATGTCATCAACATATATTTGGACAAGCAGAATCTCAGCTTTGATGGACTTAGTGAAAAGTGTTTTGTCCAGAGTGCCTCTCTTGAACCCATTCTGTAGAAGGTATGATGACAGAGTGTCATACCATGCTCTGGGGGCTTGATGGAGACCATAGAGAGCCTTGTCTAACTTGTAGACCCTGTCTGGATACTTGTAGTCCTCAAAACCAGGAGGCTGACATACATAGACCTCCTCTTCAATTGTCCCATATAGAAAAGCAGACTTCACGTCCATTTGATACACTTTAAAACCTTTTAAGCTTGCATAGGCCAAAAATAGTCTGATGGCTTCAATTCTTGCCACTGGAGCAAATACATCATCATAATCTATGCCTTCTTCTTGAGTGTACCCTTGTGCTACTAGCCTTGCTTTATTCTTGATGACTATCCCTCTCTCATCTTTCTTGTTTCTGAACACCCATCTTGTACCAATTGCTCTCTTTCCTTTAGGGAGATCAACCAGTGTCCAGACATTCTGAATCTTGAACTGTAGAAGCTCTTCTTGCATTGCCTCAATCCAGGATGAATCTTTCAATGCTTCTGATGCCTTTTTAGGTTCTAGTTGAGACATGAAACAGACATGTTCAAAAGCAGCTAGACTGAATTCAGGAACTGCTTGTTCAGCAGCAGCGATTTCATTGTGAACCATTTTCCTTGTTTGTACAGGTGTACTTGGATCACCCAGTATTTGATTGAGAGGATGATACTTGTGAACTCTGAGTGTAGGCTCTTTTTCTGTCTGAAAAGAGGATCCAAGATTTGTATCATCTCCATCAGGACCAGTGGATGGTTCAGCTTCTGGAACAGCTTGACTTGAATCTGGGACTGTTTCCCTTTGTGTTGGAGCTGTTCTCTCAAGAGTTGGGAGTGGCACTTCAGTGTCTGGATTTGTATCATTTTGAGCATTCAGAACCCCTGGAGGGTCACATGACAGAAGTGGTATAGTGGTGTATTCATCCCAATTAGTTGAATCTGCAGCAGTTTGAAACTTTGTGCCAACAGCTTGAGAATTTGTATTGACAGCTTGAGAATTTGTGTTGACAGCTTCAATCCTGTTTGCATCAGCTTCTGCAGTATACTTAACATAGCTCAGAGAATTTGTTAGTGAATCTAAATCAAACAACCAATCAGGACCAGTGCCTTTGACATTTGCAGTATTTTCATTAAATTCAACATTGGCACTTTCTTCAATGATTTTAGACACACTGTTATATACTCTATAGGCTTTGCTTTGATTTGAGTATCCTACAAAGAATCCTTCTTCAGCCTTGCTTTCAAACTTCCCTAAGTGAGTCTTAGTGTGAAGAATGGTGCATGGACAACCAAATGACTTGAAAAAGACTATTAAGGGTATTCTATTATGGAATAACTCATAAGGAGTTTTCCCTTGTGATTGAACAACCTGAACCCTATTCAGAACATAACAGGCTGTATTAACAGCTTCTGCCCAGAAAGTCATTGGCAGTTTTGAATCAGCTAACATTGTTCTAGCAGCCTCAATTAATGTTCTGTTCTTTCTTTCAGCTACACCATTTTGCTGTGGTGTTCTTGGTGCACTATATTGTCTAGCAATACCTTTGGACTCACAAAAACTGTTTAGAATGTGATTTTTAAATTCAGTTCCATTGTCTGATCTTATCACCTTAACTTTTGAGTTGGATTGGTTTTCTATCTTAAGAATAAATGACTTAACTAGCTCAGCAGTTTCATCTTTAGACCTAAGAAAGTAAACCCAAGTAAATCTGGTGAAATCATCAACAATAACTAAACAGTAAGCCCTTTTATTCAAACTCAAAACAGATGTTGGACCAAATAGATCCATATGAATCAGCTGAAGAGCAGATGAGATTGAATTTATTTCCTTGGCCTTATGAGAAGTTTTGTGTTGCTTGCCTTTAAGGCATGCTACACAATGATCATCACATATGAACTCCTTTTGTGGTAAACCTCTTACCAGATTCTTTTTGACTAAAACATTCATGGACTTGAAGTTCATGTGAGACATCCTTCTATGCCAAAGAGCAGACTCATTGGATGATGCTTTGGATATCAAACAGCTTAAAGTATTTGATTTAGATAAAAGATCTGTGTCCAAACAGTATACATTGTCCTTTCTTGGTGTTCTTAGTAAAACAAGATTTTCAGGAATTTTGAAAGCTTTTGAAAGAACAATGCACTCAGAATCTGTAAACAAAACAATGTTTTGTTTGTCACAGATTTGAGAGACACTTAATAAATTATACTTAAGCTGTTCAACATACAAAACATCATTGAAAATCATGTTGCCTGCATTAACAGTACCTTTACCTGTAACCTTACCTCCTTTTGAGTTGCCTCCAAATGCAACAAATCCTCAATCAAAGCCTTTGAAATTTGACAAGCACTCAGAATTGCCTGTCATGTGCCTAGAGCATCCACTGTCCAAATGCCATCTTGTTTTATGAGGTGACATGTGGTTGCCCTGCACAAATAAAAGCTTAGTTAGTAGAGGAGTAAACCCAAACCAAATTGGTTTTGGGTTGGCCTTGTGCATTGACATAACTAAATACTGTTTTTGACTTCGTATATTTAGTGAGATCCACTGATGGTGTCTTTGGAGAGTATTTAGTGATTATATGAGGTATCGAGATATTTTGATCATCTTTTCTTCCAACAGTCTCAGATGATTCAAAAACAGTTCCAGATTGATGCTTAGCAGTTTGACCTGTGATTGTAGTGCTAACAACTTCAAACTTTGCACTAACAGCTTCAGATTTTGACTTAACAGTCTGATCTTTTGCATCAGCAGTTTGATCTGAAGATTTGTCTTTGACACACCATATTTGTTTAAAACTTAATTTAGGCTTTGCCAAAACTTGTTTTTGGTGTGTGGACTGTTTTTTATTAACTTTTGAAAGCCTATCATCAACTGTTTTCTTTGGAACTGTTGTAGCAGAAGGTTTGACCTTTGAATTTTTGACATGAGTAGGACTTGATTTTTTATGAATCACAGTCTGTTTTGCAACAGCTAGTTTGTAAAAACAATCCTTGGCCAAATGATTCTTCCTTCCACAGTGAAAACATCTTTTGACTGTTTGAATTGGAGAACCAGTTTTATTTGACAATTTCTGGTTCTTGTTCCTCTGATTTCCCCTTACCTGCTGTTGTTTGGGAAACTTTTGAACACCATGCTTTTGGCATGTGCAGACTGGAACATTTTTACCCCTTTTATTATTCTTTGAAGAAGATGCAGTGTTACAGTTAGAATGTACAGAAACTTGTGGAGCAGCATTGCATACACTCATTTTCTCTTTTCCTTTCTTACTGGTGGCTTGGATCTCTATAGGTGCACTCATTGTTTTTTGTTCTTTCTCAACTGCTGTACACTCACAGTCTCTATTTTGAATCTGGTCTTCTTTAGAATCAGGACTGTTATTAAGGATAGGATCTACAATAGTCATAGACTCATCTAATGGTTCATTGACAAGCCTGTCAGCAACTTCACTCATTGGATAGATGTATTTGTTGTTGTATGGAGGTGGAGTAGCCCTGTAGCCTATGCCTTCTTTGGGATTAACCTGAGATTTTACCCTGTCTTTATATTGACAGATTCTAGTTTCTTGTTAGCCTCTAACACCTTTTGTTCAGTCTCTTCTACCTTTTTATTAAGAGATTCTATTTTCTTATTTAGCTCCTTTTTCTCCCACTCATGATATGTTCTATCATGTCCCATTTGAATCTCATTATCCTTATAATCATTGATCTGTTTTTCAAGATCTTCTATGGCTTGCATGTATTCATATCTCCTCTCTTCCATCTTAGGTAGAGTTTTGCACATGCTCTCATTATGGTCTCGGTACTTTTTAACCATATTTTTGCATGATTGAGAGCAGAGTTTAGAATTTACCTCAGATGGTAGTTCAGTGGAGGAGACATTTGATGTTTCTGCCTTTAGAGCTTGGTTTTGAAACTCTTCCTCTGTCTGATCACTCCAGTCAAACACATTGTCTTCTTAAGAGACAAGTGCTTGTGATGATGAAGCCTGATTAGCCTGTTGAGGCCTTGATGATTGTTGACTTTGTGATCTGCATTCTCTGGCAAAGTTACCAAGTTTATGACATTTGTAACACTCAACTTTTGACTTATCAAAGGCTGGTTTGCCTTCTGTTCTGGCTTGAAAGTTGATCCTGCCAGTTCTTTTAAGAAACCTTTTGGCCCTCATGGTCAGCATTGCATGTTGCCACTTCAAATCCATCTCTTCAAGATCATCTGGATGAATCTGTTCTAGATCTTCAGCATTTAGAGCAAACAGTCCATCATTGGCAACAAAAACCTCATAGTGAGCTTCAGTAGAGTTGCCATCACCACCTGAAAAGGAATCACTGCCATTAGATTTATCAGATGATAGAAGAGCAGTATTGTGATTATAAGAAAGAGATTTCTTTTTAGTATCAATCTCAGTCTCAAACACTCTCAGACTGTTGTACAGATCATCTAGTTCTATTTCATCAAGAGTGTCTTTTGTTCTCCATTGTGCAGCATAAACTGTCCATTCTTCTCCAAGAGATCTGAGAAACTTTCTGTTGACCTCATCTTGATCCAGGCTGACTTTTGCACTTTCCAGTTCACTTATCAGTTTGTTGAACCTGTCAAAAATTTGAGTAAGGTCTTCATTCTTGCCACCAGAAAAGTTCTCATACTGCTGTTTCAAAAGTACCTTTTGATTTCTCTTAGTACTGGCATTACCAGCAAATCTTTTCTCTAAAGCATTCCAAAGAGAATGAGCAGTATAAAACTTTTTGAACTGATGTTGATAAGCATTAGGAATGGCTATTTATAAAAGTGTAAGAGCTTTCACTTCATTCATTCTAGCCTTTCTTTCAAGTTCAGTTTTTGGAGGAGTTTTGACTGGTTTTCCCTTATCATCAAGTTCTGGATCAACTACAGGAGGAAATTCAACAGCTTCCCATATGGCATAATCAATGAATTGAATATGCTGTTGAATCCTGAGTTTCCACATCTCAAACTCAGTGGGCTTGAGCATAGGCACTTTGAGTCCTTGCCCAGATCCATTGCTGCTATTATCAAATTCCATTGCAAAAGATTAAAAATTTAAAAGAAAGCTTTCGACTTTGAAAAACAAAGAACGACCTGTGTCTCTGATACCACTTGTCAGGATCTGAACTTAATTAACCAAGACTAACTGATTTGAATTTATCAGAGTATAAATCAATAATCTTGCTTTGAATCAAAGTTTAATTAAGAAGTTTGCGGAATAACACTTAATTATTTTAACAAAATATTTTAGAATCAATAGCAAATAAATAAAAGTAATAATCAGAATTGCTTGTATTGCTGACTTCAATGATTACAATCACCTCTAATCTGTTTGATTAGACGAAGAACACAAACTGTTCTTAGGGTTTTACGACCTTAGAGGCTTAAGAAAACTCAAACAAAAAGCAATTACAATGTCGAATACTCAGAAAAACTCCTATACAATAGAAAGACCTATTCTATGTATTTATATTGCTTCTTGATTTGTTTCCTTGAAGGACTATGACTTCTCTGATAGTAGATATGCTGGAATCTTCATGTATATATCTTTTCCTGAATATCAGCACTTTCTGTTTGTAAATCTGTTGAGCAGCTTGAATCACTTGACAGCTTGAACAGACCAGCTTGAGTTGATTTACTCTGGCAGCTTGAACTTTTACACTAACAGCTCGAGATTCTTCAACTAACAGCATGAACTTTGTATTTACATAGAAATTCTACTAACAGTTTGAGAAGTCTAACTAACAGGTTGAACTACTTAGAATATTTCCCAACAGACATTGATTCAATACAAGGTTATTGGTTTACACTCCGATTTCTTGAAACCAGTTAATCTTAGGTGGTAATTTTGATCTTGACAATAATTTTGCAACAAAATTCAGAAATTAATCAAGAAAAATCTACACACAAGTATCAAGAAACAAAATCTACAAGATTTTAAGGTAAGATTTACTTAAAACTACAAATTTTTGGGGGTTTGGTGTTCGTTTTTGAGAGAACCAGATCTCAAATTTAAGACATGAATGTGGTTGCATGTTATATATTCTTGTGGATTAGTATAAATCGAGTACTAGAGAAGTAATATACTAAATTCCAGCCTCTGATTCGAACTACAAGTATGATTTTCAGAATTCAGTATGTGCTTTAGTGTGTGTTCGATGGACTGTTGAAAACAGTCAAAAAGAGGCTGATTTGGTGTTCTTTATGTTAAAAAGTGTTAAAAGAGTACACTTAAGCTTATATCAATAATTTTCAGTCACAAAATATGTATAAAAATGACCAAAACGAAATCTAGTAATTATAGAAAAATGTCCAAGTGTAAACTCGGGTCTGATAAACATAATTCGGATCCATCCGATTTTCGTATCATATCCGAGTTTCGAACCTTATAAATCTCGGATGGCCAATCTCGAATGCTTTAAAATAACAAATATGTGCCTTTTCATTTTATTTTAGTTTTAGTTCATATGTGCAAATTTAAGTAAGTGTGTGTAATATACTTATGTTTATAAAAATACAAAATCCATGATCAAAACACTTAAATTACATTTATATAAAGCATGTTATTATTCTTATTTCATCATCAAATGAGTTCATAGCATAATTTGCATCCTTATGAGTATACCAATATGCAAATAAAAGTTTAAATGATTTAATAAAAGTAACACATGTCCATGAAAAAGGACATAAATATTGATGAGTTATCAGAATCATGTCAATTAAAGTTTAAAAGCTAATGTTCTTGCAATGATAAAATTCTAGACAGGTTCAGATAAATCTGAACAAAGTAATAAAGTTTAAAAGTTATTGAAAGTGGGTCAGAGTTTGTAAATACATGCCGAAGTCCAGAAAGTCAAATGGTAAAGTGAAATCTTGAGATAACTCAGGTGGTCGAGAAATCAGCTTGATAAAGCCCAGCAACTCAGATTAATTCAGTAATAACTGTGAGTTATAGATATTTAGTTTTACATGTTTGATTCCGGTTGAGACATATTGTTGTTGATAGTTAATTTTGGCATTCAATTTATGCTGAGCTGGATTGTGACATGTGCTCACCATGGTTCGGTGATGCCATGTGGATCATGATATCTATTTGATATATCATCCTGCACACTTTATAGTTACAGTTCATTTCAGTTACTGTTACAATACTAATATTGCTTCCATGACATTGCTTATTATGCTTTTCATCATTGCTCGTATCTTTGATGTATTGATTTCGGCTTAGCATATTTAGCACTGTCGGTCTATTGTTCTAGACCTTGTTATGTCACCAGTTCTATTGAACTTGGTAGTTGATTACTCCGATGCTCCCCCCACAATGTTTACTGATAGCTAGCCCAGTATTGAGTGGATAGCTTCCACTAAAAGCGTGAGCGTGGCCTGCACATCATCCTGTTTTTATGTACAATGTCTCAATCTTACGTGGCTGTGGTGGCAGTCAAGTTATATCATGCTTGTTACCCACATTCTGCCTTGTTGTAATTCATGTAATCTGATAAATTTATAATCTCACTAAGCATTACTTACAGTTGTTGTTAAATCTCTTTATAGGAAAAGACAAGGGTAAAGCACCTACCAGACCTAGTTCTTAGGTCATCCAGGAAGAAGCTGAACTTTTCATAGACCACTACTCAAACGCCCCTTTTGGTACAGCTTTGAAGATGATAAATTGTGGTGGTCTGGGTAGATTTGCTTTGATTGTATGATGACTTGTATTAGACTAGTCTTGTACCTCTATAAGTTTAATTTGAACACTGTATTTATGTACTAAAATTGTATTAAACTTAATCCTAATAGTTGCACTGTAATTTGAATTTCCGCACTTAATTACTCTATCTTAGTTGAGAACGATATCGTATTGCATCAATGTAGGACCTAGACGCTGAAGACTGCATCGTAAGGGGTGGTCTTCACAGGATGGTATCAGAGCCCATAGTTTGAGTGAATCAAGTATTATGTGGGTAATACTTGATCTCAAATTGAAGCAATACATAAGTATCAATCATTTAAGTGGTTTGAACTGAGATAGGATGTACAGACTGTTAGGATGAGAATAAACATAGTTCTAATTCTATAAAATGATAGTTACATGACTATAATTTTCAGTAAAGATGTCAGGATCTGGTGATATCCCTAACTACATGACTCCCTAGCAAATGTTTGAGATGGTATAACAACTGTTAGCCTAACAATCGGAACAACATAATAAGAATATGCAAGAACAGTTTCATGCCAGTGATGAGGCTCAAGCTAAAAGACGTGCTGATAAGAAAAATAAAAGAAAAGAAAAACAAGTCCAAAATAATGAAGCTGATTCTAATAACTCTATCCCTGATGCTCAAACAGAACAACCAAAAGGTTGTAAGTTTAAAAATTTCAAAGCAGGCGGTGCCCTAAATTTTGAGGGTACAGTAAACCCAATCCAGGCTTTGGACTGGATAAGCCACACTGAAGAAATATTCAGAATCTCTGACGGCTTAGAATCCAAGAAAGTAAGTTTTGCTACTGCTTTGTTTGTTGGCGCTGCTCGTGCTTGATTGAAGACACAGAGAAGCATTTATGGAGAAGAGGTCATTCAGACGTTAGAGTGGGACCAATTTCTTGATATGTTTCACTCTAAATATTGTCCGGCTGACCAACAAGACAATATGGAGATCCAATTGATGCAGTTAACCCAAAGAACCAAATCAGTAGACGAGTATGAGTACGAATTCTCGCGACTCTGTGGCTATTCTTCGTATCAAGTAGCCACAGAGGAAAGAAAGATGAACCGGTTTCGTGGAGGTCTGAATCCGAGGTACAGACACCCTATGAATGCGATGAACTATAAAAGTAATTTAGAGATGGTTGAAGCGGCGAGGCAGACAAATCACAGTCCAAGCAACCCTAACAATCTTAACAATACAATTCACCTCAAAAAGCTCAAGCCTATGCTCTTACGAATGAACCAAAGATGCAGGATATCACACATGAGGCAGTGTAATCCTGATGACGTTACTTGCTATGTGTGTAGCAAAATCGGTTACAGTTTTGAGGAGTGTCCCCAACGGGGTCTTGGATGTGAAAATTGTGGGAAGCGTGGACACTTTATGTATCAGTGTCATACCGGACGCTGAAGTCAATCATAATTCCGCCGGAGGTTCAACGATGAAGAGTTTGGCTGCAACTCCAACTGCAAGGACTCGAGCATTTCAAATTACAGCGGAAGAAGCAAAGGAAACCCCAGATGTGGTTACTGGTATGTTTCTACTAAATTCAATACCTGCTCGCATACTATTTGATTCCGGTTCAAATCGTTCATAGATATCGACTACTTTTGCTCGAAGACTGTCTAAATCTCCTTCAAAGCTTCCTGTTATACTTGATATAGAGACAGCCAGTAACAATTATGTTATGGCTGATTTCGTGTACCGAAATTGCACTTTACTTGTCAATAACGTAGTGTTCAACCTCGATCTCATTCCGATACCGTTAAAAGAGTTCGACGTCATTATCGGCATGAACTGGTTAATGAATAAAGAGGCACCTATCGTCTACAACCGTCGAATCATTAGAATCAAGGCTTCAGATGGCCGAGTGTTGGAAACCAAAGGCGACAAACGAAAAGATGCCCATTGTTTCATTTCTATTGAGAAAGCGCGTAAATACTTGTCTAAGGTTCACAAATCTTATTTATGTTCATCTGGATCCGTCGCTAAAGTCAACAAGAAATCCGTTTATGATATTCCGGTCGTCTGTGAGTTCCCAGACGTATTTCCTGACGATATCTCTGGAGTGCCACCAGAACGTCAAGTCGAATTCGACATTGACTTAGTTCCTGGTGCGGCTCCAATCGCCAAAGCTCCTTAAAGACTTGCGCCTGCAGATTTGCAGGAAATGTCAAAGCAATTGCAAGCTCTGTTGGAAAAAGGTTTTATCAGACCTAGTTCATATCCATGGGGTGCACCAGTCTTATTCGTTAATAAGAAAGACGGAAATCTCCATATGTGCATCGACTATCATGAGTTGAACAAAGTCACTATCAAAAATAAGTATTTTCTGCCACGAATCGATGATTTATTTGATCAGTTACAAGGAGCAAGTTACTTCTCTAAAGTTGATCTTCGTTCTGGGTATCATCAGTTAAAAGTCAAAGATGAGGATATTCCATAGACAACCTTTCAAACGAGATATGGTCATTACGAATTTCTCATAATGCCTTTCGGTCTAATGAATGCACCAGCGACGTTCATGGATCTCATCAATCGCATGTGTAGACCTATGTTGGATAAGTCAGTTATCGTGTTCTGTAACAATCGGCTCAAAATCAAGTAAGATTCAGTAAAACTTAATCAGATATTTATAAGAAACTTGAATAAGACTTGGAAAAATGTCAAAAATTAAGTTTTTATAAGGCTTAAACAGAATTCGGATGACCGGAATCCGGTTGATCCAAATTCGGAAGTTCCCGAACCCGCATGACCCGAACTCGGATGACCCGAGTTCGGACCAAACACTTGGTAAAAATTTAAAACAAATAAATCACGATTTAATAATTGCCAAACTCAGATGAAACTGATCCGAGTTCGGATGACCCGAACTCGGATGAAGAGAAACTAAATTCGAATGAAGTTAAAGGAAACTCGGATGATGCTTTTATCCAATTCAAAATTATGTTATATAAAACTCGATAAAAACCTTCATAAAACTCGAAATGAACTGCTATAAAACTCGAACACCATATGCTTAAAACTCGAATGAAACTACAATAAAACTCGAATATCATTGAATGAAACTCGAATCACACTATAACTGACTCGATTCACACTTGAGTCGAGTTTGACATTCCAGAATAGTTTTCTAAGTATGAAATTCAGATATTTTCAAAATGAAATCTTAAAAATAAAAATAAATATTTTTGGAACGTTTTTGTACAATTTTGTACAAAATAATAATAAAATAATGAGAAAGCCACAACTATTTATCACATCTAAAAGCCGGTTGTCCTTTAGAGGACAACTAGCTTTTGACTTTTATTATTTTAATAATAAACACATTAACCAAACACAATCATGACACCTTTCGGCCATGTTTCTTTTAACCAACACTCAACTGATTTTATTTTATTTTTTTCATCATAACATGCATTTTATTTATTATTATTATTATTTTAAAAAATACATTTTCACCTCTATTAATAGAGGCCATCGGCCTCATTTCAATACACACAGACAAGATCAAACTTAAAAGCCTCTCCCATTCTCTCATACGGCTGCCACCTTCAAACTTTTCGAAGAATTCATCAAAATATAGTTTTAAGCATTTCTTTATTTTAAATTACACTTTACAAATTTAATTTAAATTTCGCATAAATAATAACCATGCAAATATGTATCATGAAACAACTTATATAATTTTCGTACAACTTATTTTTTTATAAAAACTTGTCATTTACAAGTTGTTTTTCATAACCTTGTGAAAATACACATATTTATCATCATATTTTCATCCGTGCAAAAATATATGTGTGTATATATATATATATATATATATATATATATATATATATATATATATATATATATTCATGTGTGTGTGTGTGTTCAACAAAATCATTTTTGAACCAAAGGAAATAAATTATTTCCTACAAGTGACAGGTTATATATTTTATAAATATATATTTATCAACAACATGTTACAGATAAATATGAATATTTATACGACATGAGTTGCCATTTAAAATAAATGGTAGATTTGTGAATAAATACAAAAGCACATAAATAATTGGTATAAAATATTCAAAGATACATAAAATAATAATGACAACTCGTATACGTAAAATATAGGACGGAATCAAGTTTCGGCACTACAATCACGTTTCAAAATCAGTTCAAAACCATCAACGAAATCAACAAAGGTGAGTCTTCATAGCCCATATTTTCACTATCTAATGGGATGGAAATACATGCACTATTTTCATATGGACATCAAAACTGCTCATTTCTTATATGTATTAAACATGTGTTTGTGTGGATCCATCAGCCCTCATATCATGAACCGTTAGTTACATTTATTTGTAAGCGCGAATATATTGTGGATAGATCTATCGGGAGTCATGTCCCCCATTCGGGTTAGTCTTACCGGCTAACAGTGGAATGCATATATATTTTACACACGGTATTACAGTCGGGGATACTGCATAGGGTAAACTCATATAATTAAGCTTCAATTGCATGATGGTTTATGTAATACATACATGGAATTTATGCTTTTATAAATTCAACTCATCTGTTAATGTCCATACAATTTGTCTTTTCGCGTAAACCTATGAACTCACCAACAATTTGTTGACGTATTTTAGCATGTATTTTCAGGTTATTAAGACATGTGCATTCATCGGAAGCAACAGAGGCTGCTGCATATTTTGGAGTAGCAATATTTTCATCAACCCACAGAGATCTATTTGCATTATTATAAATCTCTTAATTATGTAATCGAATCTCTGTATTTTGCGAACTATTTACATTTTATGTTGGTTTGTAAAACATTCCTAATTTCAAAGTTAAATCGATGTATTTTCTGAAAACGTCCATATAGTAGTCGTTCGTTATGATTATGGTTACGCTTCCGCACTTGTCACGGCTCGCTGCCAATCGGGGTATCAGGGTGTGACGGATTGGTATCAGAGCCAAAGTTATAGTGAACTAGGTTGCATTAGTAATCTAGAGTATAACTACATTTAAGATTTTACCTGTTCTCAGAAAAATATATTTGTAATTAACTAAAAAAAATGGGACTTGATGACAGGAAAATGTCGAGCCACATGGTTATCATTTTATTTGACTCGGAGGAAGAACACACCCTTACCAGCCAATACAACCCGGAGATTTTCACCGAGGAGGATCCGTCCTAGGAGGAAGACCCCTCGGAAGACGAAGAACCTATGGAAGAGTCAGACGAGGAAGAACCAATGGAGGTCGACGAATCCTCTAGCGGATGGGGAGAATCATCCGGAGAGGACCCGCTAGCACCAGTGGCCCCCTCCTACATCCCATATCATCCCGAGGGCCCATCGTACAAACCATACCGTCCCCACCCCAACGGCCCCCGTATGTTGTTCACACCCAGAAAGAGGGTGATGATGCCAAGACGGGAGTCTATCCCAATCCCGACATCTCTGCTAAGTCCACCACCACAACAACAGGCAAATGTCCGCAGATGGGGCTGCATGCCCGAGACCCTCCGTGATTGGAGGCAAGAGGAGGGAATCCCATCCTAATTCGAGGTCGGAGAACCGTCCTCCGCACCAACCCGACCACTCACTCAGGAGCCCACCGACCAGACAGTACCTTTACTGGTGGCCAGAGCCAGCCGCCACGATCTCAAGATCCTGGTACTTAACCAGGACATCGGGGAGATTACCGCTAGGATAGAGCGAGAGGAGATGCAGAACTCCAACATCTATTGGGCCAACCAGCATGCCCTCACTATTCAACAGGACGGGCTGGAAGAACTTCGGCAACGACTAGCCGCATGCAAGGCCCGCAACGAGGCGCTAACACAACGCCTCAATACCTTAGAGCAGGGAGAGACCCGTGATCACTCCCACACTTAGTACCCCATTGTCTTTGTAATAATAGGAATTATTATGTAATAGTGTAGGACTTAAAAATATCGGGTAATAACCCGCACCGATGTAAGAAATTATGTATTATTAATGACAATTTCAAGTTATGTATGACACCGTGTTTGATGATTTTAGAACTGTGCTATAAGAATAATTCAAATCCTTAAGACTAAATTACTTATACCCTGTTTATTTTTAAACTTTATGATAATGCCGCCAAGAAAGGCCATGAACGCTGCTGAAATCAAGTAACTCGTAGCACAAAGAGTGGCCGCCGCCATAGCCACCTACGAAACCAATCAGAATGGTTCTACCAACGGTGATGGTGGAGCTAGCCGTACTACAGAAGGAACCGAAACCAACCCCAAGGGTTGCGGGATTAAGGGGTTTTTGAGCTGCAAGCCCCGATATTTCAATGGAACCGAGGGAGTGGTCGAACTAGTTCGCTGGTTTGAAAAATTGGAGTCAGTCTTCCGTGTTAGCGGATGCATTGAAGGAGATAAGGTTAAGTTTGCAACCCATACTCTTCAGGATAGCGCACTGACGTGGTGGAATTCTTACCCACAGTCTGTGGGAATCGATGAGGCCTATCAACTCGCCTAGATCGAGTTAAAACAAATGATGACAGACGAATACTATCCGAGAAATGAGCTCCAGAAAATGGAGTCAGAATTTTGGAATCTATTAATGAAAGGGACAGACGTTGCGGGGTATACAAACCGGTTCCACGAACTAAGCCTACTATGTCCACAAATGGTGACCCCCGAATATAGGAAGATTGAACGCTACATGTGGGGACTCGCTCCTCAAATTCAACGGAATGTCACCGCATTCAACCCAACAACGATTCAGAGCGCCATCCGAATGGCGAACAATTTGATGGATCAAGTGGCCAGAAGGAATGAGACCAAAGCGGAAGAGAACAAGAGAAAATGGGAAGACAAGTCTGGGATGAATTCAGGTTCGCAGGCCAAGAAGCCCGAAACCATTAAAGCCTTGTTAGCCGGAGCCGAACCAAGGAAAGGCTACACTGGTACCAAACCCCTTTGCAACCAATGCACCTACCACCATAACATAGGTCCCTGCCCAACCTCTTGCGGGAAGTGCAAACGCCTTAGGCATCTGACCAAAGATTGTAAATTCAACAATACCAACAACAACAACGGCAACAACCAGATGAGCTGTTTTGAGTGTGGAGATGTCGGGCACTATAGGAATGAGTGCCCAAAGTTGAAAAACGGCTGAGAAGCTCAAGGGAGAGCTTTTGTGTTCGGAGCTGGAGACGCTCGTCAGGACCACAATGTACTATCAGGTACATTTCTTCTTAATGACGTTTATGCTTATGTAATTTTTGATACTGGGGCAGATAGGAGCTTTATTTCTGCTAAGTTTAGTGAACAAATGAACGTCACTCAACCCCCTTTAGATAAATCCTATACTATAGAGTTAGCCGATGACAAGCTGATTAAAACAGATAGTATCATTAAGGATTGCACATTGAAATTAGCAGATCATCCCTTTAAGATAAACTTAATGCCTATCCAACTCGGAAGCTTCGACGTAGTTACTGGTATGGACTGACTATCAGACAACCACACCGAAATCTTATGTGGTAAAAAGGTCGTAAGGATACCACTTAAGAAAAAGAAAGTCCTAACAGTCCAGGGGGAAAGAAAGATTCGTCAGTAGAACGTCATATCCGGCGTGAGAACATTGAAATGCCTATGAAAAGGTTGCCATGCAGTATTGGTTCAACTGGTAGAAAAGGAGTCGAAGGAGAAACGACTCGAAGAAATTCTGGTGGTTTGTGACTACCCGAGAGTCTTTCCAAAGGACTTGCCTGGGCTTCCGCCAGCTAGGCAAATGCAATTTCAAATCAACTTGGTGCCTGGAGCTGCACCTGTGGCAAGAGCACCATACCGACTCGCCCCTTCTGAAATGCAAGAACTATCCAATCAGCTGCAAGAGCTAATGGATAAAGGATTCATTCGACCAAGTTCCTCGCCTTAGGGAGCTCCGGTCTTATTTGTGAAAAAGAAGGATGGATCCTTTAGAATGTGCATAGACTATCGCAAGCTAAATAAGTTAACCATCAAAAATCGATACCCTCTTCCCAGAATCGATGATTTGTTCGATCAACTCCAAGGATCTAGTTTTTACTCTAAGATTGATCTGCAATCTGGATATCATCAAGTTATGGTTCGGGAGGAAGATATACCCAAGACAACATTCAGAACTCGTTATGGACATCACGAATTCCAGGTGACGCCATTCGGTTTAACCAACGCACCAGCTATATTCATGGACCTCATGAATCGAGTGTGTAAACCGTACCTGGATAAGTTTGTAATAGTATTCATAGACGATATCTTTATATACTCCCAAAACTAAGAGGAGCACGAGCAGCATCTGAAGATGATCCTAGAACTACTAGAGAAAGAACAGCTATACGCCAAATTCTCCAAGTGTGAATTTTGGCTACGAGACGTCAAATTCCTAGAGTATGGGATCAATAACCAAGGAATTCAAGTAGACCCGTCGAAGATCGAGGCTATTAAGAACTGGACAACACCTAGAACTCCCACGGAGATCTGTCAGTTTCTAGGCCTTGCCGATTATTATAGACGATTTATCGAAAACTTCTCTAAGATAGCTGGGTCGTTTACAGAATTAACTCGAAAAGATGTGAAGTATATCTGGGGTGAAGACCAGGAGACGACATTCAAACTGTTGAAGAAAAGGTTGTGTAGTGCACCTATTCTATCCCTGCCTGAGGGAACAGTAAACTTTGTGGTTTACTGTGATGCCTCACACAACGGGCTAGGGTGTGTGTTATTGTAGAAGGATAAAGTCATCGCTTACGCATCAAGGCAACTCAAAGTCCATGAGGTGAAGTATATGACTCATGACTTAGAACTCGGAGTAGTGGTATTTGCCCTTAAAATATGGAGGCACTACCTTTACGGGACAAAGTGCACGTTATTCACGGATCATAAGATCCTTCAACACATTCTGGACCAAAAGGAGTTGAACATGAGGCAACGACGCTGGGTTGAACTACTAAGCGATTACGACTGCGTGATCCGTTATCACCCGGGCAAGGCAAACGTTGTAGCCGATGCCTTGAGCCGAAAGGAACGAGTTAAGCCTTTGAGTGTTCGAGCTTTTGTGTAGGTCCCAAAAGGTTTCCCTAGTGAATTGTTCTAAGCTGTAGAGGGAAGGGGGTGAATACAACATTTTAAAACTCAACACTCTTTTCTCAATGTTTGTGTATATTATTAACAAGTGTTAATTACAAACAAGCTTGACTGCAGAAAGGTTCAAGTTGAGATGACAGATACAGCAGATGTTCAACTAATCTAAGACACACTCAGACTAGATACAATGAATACACTCAGTAAGATGAACTCACTGATTTTACAAGACACAGATGGACAGCTTGAATAAGAACAGCTTAGACACACGCTACTGTTTTATTCAAGCAGCTTGCATGCATGGAATAACACACTTCAATGCACGATCTGAATTTCTCACTCTTGGTTATCTCACAATCCTCAGAAGCTTCCTTTTATACTCTCACTGAGAATCTCAGTGAAGCTTCTTCATTGGACGATGAGATAGTGGAATGTCTTTCCAAAAAGACAAAACAACTTTTCTATACATTAAGATAAAGCAGACTTGTCTGCATGTGGCAGAATCTTTATCTTTATCTTTTTGTCTCTGTTGCATAAGGATTTAACCAAAAGAGGAGTGTCAACTATGCATCTTTCTTCTTTTGTTAAGGCCATTTTGATATAAGAAATGGCCTGTCACCCATTTCAAATATCCTCTTTGTCTTCATGTAAATGAATAGCGTAGGAAGCTATAGCATCTTATGTTTTCCACTTTGTCTTCGACTTTGTAAACTGATATTGTAGTACTAAAATGAGGACTTGGAAACATATTCCATAAAGTGTTTAGCATGTTCACAAAGAACAGGTTTTGTTCACAAAGAACAAAACACTTAGAATTTGTCCAAGCTGCTCAACAGAATTGAGCAGCGTAGACAGTTTATGTCCAGCCTGTTCAGCAAATAGAACAGCTTGGACAATCTGCCTCTATTGCAACGAATGCAATAGGGTAAACAACTTTAACTTATATTGCAAATCACTTTTCAAGTTTCAATAAGGCACTAACAGGCCTTAAATTATACCTTCAAGTGCATCAAACAGGTTTGATTAAAAATCTCCCCCTAAGATGTAGAGCAGGTTTGATTGAGGCCTTTTTTTGCCTTAACAATCTCCCCCTATTTGCAATAATCAGTCTAAGCTGATTTTATCAATAATCACTATATATTTTTACAATACATTTTGTTGAAATGAAATTACAACATCATGGTAAAGTAAAAGATCAGTTTATACATACTGATTTTTGATTATAGAAACAACACATGTTTTACAAGAGTATAAATTATGTACTAATGTTGATTACAACTAATGTAAAGTAAAAGTTACAACAAATGCAACAAGGTACAACTAATGTACATAGAAATCTCAACATATTTGTAACATCCTCGGATTTATTTATTGATTGAAATTGGGCTAATTAAGTGGAAAATATATAATTAAGTTGAAATTTGAGCAATTATTATGTATTTGGGATATTTAGAAAGTTTGTTATTATTTTAAGGAAATTTGAACTCAGAATTATTATTAAGGAATATTATGAATTATAAAAGCTATTAATGATAAATTTAAGAGTAAATCAGTATTTTATGGAACCGGTTAAGTTGAGCGGTGAAATGTGCAAAATGATGAAAATGAGAATAAAAGGACTAAAGCCTCTCATTTTCAATGATCACACACTCTCTCTACATTTTTCTCTCTCTATAGTTCTCTCTACTTCTCTCTACGATATCTCACAAACCGACCGGCCGATTATCGAGATTTATATGTCATCGGAAAGATCTCGAGGAGTACAACAACAATCTACGGTTGGATTTTTGATTTCGTACGAATTGAGGTAAGAATTGACCCTTTTTAAGTTTATTATCTCGGTTCTTGAAAGATGAAATTCGAGTTTATCGATTATTGCGTGAATGGAGCTAGTTTTGCTTGAAATTTTGCAAGAATGTGATAGTATATGTGTAATAGAATCAAACCTAGGTATAATACTTGATATATTCATGATTTTAGGCTTTGAAATGAAGGATTTAAGTTGTAAAGATGAACAAACTCGAAAATACCAAGACCACAGTCGAAATGCAAGAACAAACTCGATTTTTGTACTAAATTCGAGCAGGAATTCGAGTTTGACACCATGGATTCGAATCTAAGGCCCTAGATTCGAATATGGTTCGAATCTAAGGCCCTAGATTCGAATATAGTTCGAATCTATCCTTATGAGTTCGAGTTTAGTCATTAAATTCGAAGGAAATTCGAATTTAACCCCTGAAATTCGAATTTGATGCCTAAAATTTAAAACCCACTCTCTAAACTCGAATATTTTGAATGAAACACATAAAATAATAAGAGTTATTCAAAGGACAAGGTGTGAACTTGAAATGGGTTCAAACTTAGTTGTGGTTCGAATTTGAATATGGATCCGAAATGGGGGAAAAATATTGCAAAACTTACAAAACTTGGTCTTATGAATTTAAACGGTTTTTGACTCGAGGTATTGTTGCAACTAATTTAACAGGTCCCTCGTGGTGTTGTTTAACCCACAGTGGGGTACTTGGTGGATCCGGTTGATAGCCCGAAGAGAAATAATATTGAAGTTTTATTTACGCACCCACTGTGAGTACAGTAGATTTCGCATGTTTATATCTGTTTTATGTTAAGCTTTGACTGCTGAGACCTGTTGCTTCAATTATTTGTTTGGAATTCTACTAACTTGCGTAGATTTAGATGCACATTCTTACTTGTTGCATGTCCTTTCGATTGTTGTGCATCTATTGATGGACCGATGGGTCGCATTGATTACTCTGATGTTACTGTGCTATATGACCTGGAGCTGATCCACTCCTAGGCCCGGTAGGCAGTATGTCATCCCCGATCGTACGTTTGTCTCAGATGGTATGTTTAAATGCCGAGCTTTGGGCTCGAAGGGGTAGCGGCTCTGGTCCGTACTTAGTGTACGAAGAGGGTATCCGATGTTGGTCATATGTGTTACCCTTGGGCTTCATAAAAATTTATAAAATGCATAATCTTTGTATTCACTAAGCATTCGCTTACCTCTCAGATGTTGTATTTTTACAGGAAAGGGAAAGTCTACTGCCGGACCTTCTAGTTAGGTCATTTGGGGAAGATTTGGAAGACTTGGTACTATTTAATCGGTAATTATGTTATGAGACAATGTTGTAATACATTCTGGATGATTGTAATAATTGTAATGGGTGTGTAGACTTAGACTTGGTACCTTGTAGCACCGTAGGGTGTTTGCCACTGTTGCACTACTTTATTTATGTATTTTAATGCTTACGCACTTAATTTAGGTTATCAGATCATTATGTTATTGCATGTTGATGATTAATCCTGGGAGTATTGTAAATGGTGGTTGTTGTGGCAAGGGTGTCACACGAGATGGTATCAGAGCAGTAGTTTGAGATTCAAGTGTCCGTGAGGTCTTGGTCTCAAACATTAAGTGATGATATGTAGTGGTTTAAGTAAAGATCTGAACTAAGATAGGTTACGATCTAGTAATCATAGGAAAGTGAATTTCATACGGGACAACATGTGATGTAGTTAATTATGTGATGGGATCACTAAATAATTTATATATTTTATATATTTCAGAACATGTCTGGAGAAGGAATGACGCCACGAGAAACGAGGGAAATGGTGCTATCAATGATGGCAGAACAAAACAGAATGATTTAAGATCAATTTCGGGCTCGAGATGAGGCCAAAGCCAAAAGAAAAGAAGACAAGAGAAAAGAAGAAAGGGAACATAAAAGGAATTATGTTAAGGATGACATAAACTTTAGAAATAAAGCAAAACGTAAAGACAAGGGCAAGGAAAAGATTGATTATGAAACCGGAATAAATGAGAGTTACATGAAATATGTAATTAAATCCTTCAAGGACTGGCAACCACCAACATTCATTGGCTCTCGGAGAATTGAAGAAACAGAAATGTGGATTACAATTATGGAACAAGTCTTTAGGGAGATGAATTGTAAGGATGAGTATAAGGTATTTTTAGCTAAGGATCAATTGATTGGACAAGCTAAGGAATGGTGGGACCGTTGGGAAAAAGAATTGGGATCCAAGTTGATTGCTTCCTTTTGTTGGGAACAATTCAAGTTGTTGTTTAATAGGCAATATGGTGAGCCTGATATCGTACCACATGTTAATCATGAAGAAAGAGCTATTGGAAAGATTTTAAAGTCTGGAGAAGATGAACTAAATGGACTATACTTGAGGTCAAGAACAAATAAACGTGATAGAAGTAAGAGATGTTGCCATTGTAATCAATTTGGACATAAGGCTAACAAATGTCCAATGAAGGCCGATGCTTGTTATAATTGTGGAAAAGTGGGCCATTTTAGCAGAAATTGCAAATTTCGACCAAAGAATTAGCATGTAATGATATTACATGATGAAACTATGAATGAAAGGTTCAACAAGGAGATGAGATCTCTGAGATTGTGGTTATAACTTTTGGACGTTAATCCATAGAGTTAGAAGTGTACTTTGAAGATTCCATATGTAATATTTCATCGAAGTTCTATAATGCTGAAGTTAACGTGAAATCGAGTGATATAAAGTTTTATTACTAATATAAGTATAACCATGTTTGTGAATGAGAATATTCGAGTATATAAATAGGCAGTAGATGAATAGCCAAGATGAACTTGGAAGCTTTGAATTGGAAAAGATGTTATAGACTTCTTGGAAATTTATGAATGAGTTTAGAAGTTGTAATGAAGTTTAAGTTTGACCATGATGAGTTAAAAGAATTGGAATTAATAGTATTAGTATCATATGTGATATGTTTGAGGGAATGATAGCAACTTGTAGTGTTTATCATAAAACAAAATAGCATCAACTTGTATTAAAAGGAAACGGTAAGGTACATTGTATTGAATATTTTAAGCTTACAAAGGTTATGGTTGAGAATGTATGGCACGAACTGTTCATGAGAATTTGATGTAGTTGAAGTCAAAGAGGCTATTTCAATATTTGAAATATGTAAATTTTATAACAGAAAGGAAAATAATTCAAGCATTTCTGAGAAAGCGAGCGGAGGTATGAGAATAAGTGACTTGTGTTAATATTGAATGGGATTTTGAATATGCAATGCGAAGTGTAAAGTAAGAGATACATGCGAAGTATAATTGATCGGAAGAGGGATATAATACTTAATGAAATGGAGATTTGATTAAACATAAAAAATTAAAAAGGTTTAAAGAAACTTTGGACACTAAGGAAATTGCTTATACAGCAAAGAAAAGTCTAGTACTACGATTCGGAATCTAAGGAAGATTCGGAGGTGATCATGCGTTCAGTTTGATTTTGGGTGTCGATTAATTATTTGTATCTACTGCTTTTGTTCAACAAGTGTAAATACCTTGATCTAAGTTGTCTATTGGGATTGATGTTGAAATTGCTAAGTAACACATTAGTTAGCATAGATCATGTGTATCATGATTGTAATTTAGTGATTGAGGAGGTAGTACTCAATCCTGACTTGATTTCAATGGAGATCGGTGATTTGATGTGATAATTAGAAAGAACTTATTACATATATGTGACAAGACGCATGTAGTTTGCAATGAAGGAATAATAAAGATAACTACGCCGAAAGGAGGCGAGAGATTTGTATATATGAGTATTGGAGAAGTGCGGATCAATGTTTAATGATGACTGTTAGGTCCCGAAAGCTGATTGCTTAGGGCTGTGAGTTTTGTTTGGTATAAGCCATTGATACCAAGACTGAAGAGAAAAACTGTGGCCGATGCGCCTGTTGTCCCAAATGTTTCCATATATGTTTCTGGAAGACTTGTCTGATGTGCCACTTGAAAGACAAGTGAAATTTTGTGTTGACTTGATCCCTGGAGTTTCTCCAATAGCTTGTTGTTCGTATCGGTATGCATCTACTGAAAGGTAAGAGATGATGAAACAACTTTAGGAGTTATCAGATAAGGGCTTTGTTAAATTGAGTTCTTTCCCATGGGGAGCCTGATATTGTTTATGAAACGAAGGATGTTATAATGAGAATGTGTATAGAATAACATGATTTGAACAAATTGACTATAACAAGTAAGTATTCACTGCCAAAAATTGATGATTATTGATCAGTTGCAAGGGGTTGGTTATTATTCAAAGATCGATTTATGTTCAGGATATCACTAGTTGAAAATTTTGTAAGGATAAAATACTGAAAATGGATTTCAGGGATAGTTATGAGTTTTACGAGTATTTTGTTATGCCATTTGGGATAGCCAACACCCCAACTGTTTCGTGGACATTATGAATAAAGATTTGTATATCAATGTTGGGGGAAATTTGTAATCGTAATTATCGATGATATGTTGGTATAAGTTTAAAGTTGAATATGTCAAATCGTGAGTTTTGATTATAATAGATTATATTTTGGGATATGTGATTTCTGGAAGTGGATCTCGGAGGATTCTGCTAAAAAGGGGAGTGATTGAGAAATTTGAAAGTTGTCTCGCAGTATTGCAAGAATTAAGAAGTTTTCTACGATTAGTAGATTGTAGACAACTTGATTAATTCGGTATATTATATATACGGACTCAAGAAGGTTATTGCTAGAAAGAATTGCACCAGATGTGCATGAGTAAGGTTAACATTATTTCCATGGTATTCTAGAATTGATTGTCTTATTAGAGGAGTTGTTTCATGTTCAACTTTTGGTTTGCTTTACAAGTAGGATTATGCACCCATATAGCTATGAGTACAGCTTACCGACCTCGACAAATGGTCAAAATGAATGAACTATTTTCATATTTCAATACATGATGAGATCATGTATTTTGGATTTAAGTATCAACAAAAAGGAACAAGTTAGCACTATAGTGTATTGGTTTATTGAGAATAACAGAAAAGTTAGGAATCTGTTATCTCGTTTGGAATTATCTAAGGAAATCTCGAAATAGCACTTGGTGTTTTATGTGGAAAGCTTTATGTAATCTTCACAACTGGTAACGTAGATTAGGCTGATTATACTGAATTAGAAATCATGAAGGGTTAGTATATGTTGAAAAATCGGAATATATTATGAATAAGGTGGTAATGAAGAATAAGAAACAAAGAGATAGAAATGGTGCTTGTACGTTGGAAGCATCATAAAGGAGCAAATCACACTTGGGAGACAAAGGCGGAAATGTTAAGGAAGTATCCAAAACTGTTCGAATCCGAGTAACTTCGAGGACGAAGTTGAGCGTGGTGGAGCCCATGTTGTAACATCCTCGGATTTATTTATTGATTGAAATTGGGCTAATTAAGTGGAAAATATATAATTAAGTTGAAATTTGAGCAATTATTATGTATTTGGGATATTTAGAAAGTTTGTTATTATTTTAAGGAAATTTGAACTCAGAATTATTATTAAGGAATATTATGAATTATAAAAGCTATTAATGATAAATTTAAGAGTAAATCAGTATTTTATGGAACCGGTTAAGTTGAGGGGTGAAATGTGCAAAATGATGAAAATGAGAATAAAAGGACTAAAGCCTCTCATTTTCAATGATCACACACTCTCTCTACATTTTTCTCTCTCTAGAGTTCTCTATACTTCTCTCTACGATATCTCACAAACCGACTGGCCGATTATCGAGATTTATACGTCATCGGAAAGATCTCGAGGAGTACAACAACAATCTACGGTTGGATTTTTGATTTCGTACGAATTGAGGTAATAATCGACCCTTTTTAAGTTTATTATCTCGGTTCTTGAAAGATGAAATTTGAGTTTATCGATTATTGCGTGAATGGAGCTAGTTTTGCTTGAAATTTTGCAAGAATGTGATAGTATATGTGTAATAGAATCAAACCTAGGTATAATACTTGATATATTCATGATTTTAGGCTTTGAAATGAAGGATTTAAGTTGTAAAGATGAACAAACTCGAAAATACCAAGACCACAGTCGAAATGCAAGAACAAACTCGATTTTTGTACTAAATTCGAGCAGGAATTCGAGTTTGACACCATGGATTCGAATCTAAGGCCCTAGATTCGAATATGGTTCGAATCTATCCTTATGAGTTCGAGTTTAGTCATTAAATTCGAAGGAAATTCGAATTTAACCCCTGAAATTCGAATTTGATGCCTAAAATTGAAAACCCACTCTCTAAACTCGAATATTTTGAATGAAACACATAAAATAACAAGAGTTATTCAAAGGACAAGGTGTGAACTTGAAATGGGTTCAAACTTAGTTGTGGTTCGGATTTGAATATGGATCCGAAATGGGGGAAAAATATTGCAAAACTTAAAAAACTTGGTCTTATGAATTTAAACGGTTTTTGACTCGAGGTATTGTTGCAACTAATTTACAAGGTCCCTTGTGGTGTTGTTTAACCCACAGTGGGGTACTTGGTGGATCCGGTTGATAGTCCGAAGAGAAATAATATTGAAGTTTTATTTACGCACCCACTGTGAGTACAGTAGATTTCGCATGTTTATATCTGTTTTATGTTAAGCTTTGCCTGCTGAGACCTGTTGCTTCAATTATTTGTTTGGAATTCTACTAACTTGCGTAGATTTAGATGCACATTCTTACTTGTTGCATGTCCTTTCGATTGTTGTGCATCTATTGATGGACCGATGGGTCGCATCGATTACTCTGATGTTACTGTGCTATATGACCTGGAGCTGATCCACTCCTAGGCCCGGTAGGCAGTATGTCATCCCCGATCGTACGTTTGTCTCAGATGGTATGTTTAAATGCCGAGCTTTGGGCTCGAAGGGGCTGCGGCTCTGGTCCGTACTTAGTGTACGAAGAGGGTATCCGATGTTGGTCATCTGTTTTACCCTTGGGCTTCATAAAAATTTATAAAATGCATAATCTTTGTATTCACTAAGCATTCTCTTACCTCTCAGATGTTGTATTTTTACAGGAAAGGGAAAGTCTACTGCCGGACCTTCTAGTTAGGTCATTTGGGGAAGATTTGGAAGACTTGGTACTATTTAATCGGTAATTATGTTATGAGACAATGTTGTAATACATTCTGGATGATTGTAATAATTGTAATGGGTGTGTAGACTTAGACTTGGTACCTTGTAGCACCGTAGGGTGTTTGCCACTGTTGCACTACTTTATTTATGTATTTTAATGCTTCCGCACTTAATTTAGGTTATCAGATCATTATGTTATTGCATGTTGATGATTAATCCTGGGAGTATTGTAAATGGTGGTTGTTGTGGCAAGGGTGTCACAATATTGGACTATTGATGATGGAAGCAAGTAATGGCAAGCCTGTCCAACTGGTGGACTTCAAGGCAGTGGTGGCACTCATTCTTCAAACATCTCTTCAATTTGTTCCCTAGTTTCTTCCATTTCTTCCATTTCAACTCTTAGGAACATGAAACTGGGATGTTGAAGCTCCCCTCTTTCATAAAAGCCTCTGAGCTGATCCCAGCTGGCTGCTCTCCACTTTATAGATTGCCTAAAGGAATTAGCAAGTCTGAAAGCAATAAGCTATTTGAGACCCACCTTGTGCAAGTCTGATGCTCATTGGAAGCACTTTTTCTTTGTAAGGGGATCTACAAAAAATACCCCCAGCTCAGGTTCTTCAATCAGCTTATCTTCCTCATGTTCCACTCCTTTAGGCAGGCTGTGGTTTACTCCTTTGATTTCCACGGCTACATCACCTTGTTCAATCATTATCAGGAGTTCCTCCAGCTCTGTATCCTTTCTACTTCTCTTGGCCTTTATCTTGGGTGTAGCCACTGAGGTACCCTTGATCTGTTCTTCTATGATCAGGCCAAGATCCTTCACTCTCTCCATTAACTTTTTGACATATGCCCTGATAGTCTTAGATGTTTTTGATTTCGACTGGCTCAGGCCAACTGTCAACTCCACCCATTCTCTGAATTTCATTTGTGCAACATCAGTGTATTCATATGCCTATAGTTCTGGACCTTCAACACCCATTCTGGTTATCTGTAACTTCCACTATTTGCCTTTTCTTGAAATGGGAACAACTTTGACAATTCGTTCCTTGGCAAGTCTTCTGTTAGCAACATCAAAGAATTTATTTCTTGCCAATTTGTCAAAGTGAATGTGGGCTCTTGCAGAGGAGGATGCTTGCTTGGATTTGGTCACTGAGACCTGAGCACCCTGTTCCTTTTCACCTTCCTTTTCAACCACTGACTCCCTAGCAGCCTCAAGCAACTTTCTTTGCACATACAAAGAAGGCATTTTAATTTTACTTGCCTCTTTAAATGAAAAGGATCTAGCAGCTTTGGCAGAGGCTTCTTCTTTCTTTAGTCTTTCAAGGGCTTGGAGCTGTTCATCTCTGTATTGATAGTATTTCTCCATAGAAACACCCATTTCTTTAGCTCTTGCCTTGTCAAACTTTAGCTGTACAGCTTTTAGGTAGTCAGGGTCTACAGATGCTTTCTTCTTTTCTTTAGCTGTTGTAGTTGGAACAGCTTCAGGAACGCCTTCCTCTTCTTCTTCTTCTTGCAGTATCAGATGTCTCCTTCTGCTTGGCCTGTCCCCAGGAATGGATTCCTCCCCCTTAGTTTGTGCAGGGTTTGGAGATCCATCCTGAGTAGGCTGAGTAGCTTTACCTTCATGGGAGACACCGTCAGTGGGACCTGTTTGTGATAAAGCTGCTGCTGGACCTATAGATGCTGATTTCTCCTTAGAAGGAGAAGAAGATTTCTCCCCATTAGACTTAGTCTTTGAGGCAGAAAACTTCTCCCCCTTTGAAGGAGATGGCACATAGCATTCAACATGTGGTCTGCTTGGAGAAACAAATTCAGTAGGCGCAACAGAAGTTTTAGCAACAGGTTTGGGGCCAACCAGGCTATGCACTAAGAAAGCCAGATTGTCCTTAACCTCTGCAAGCTGGGTAAGGCAGGTCTGAAGAGAGGTTGATTGAGAATCAGCAATGGAGGACATCTTTGAGAGGGTTTCTCTATCAGAAGCTGTGAACAACAAACTTTGAAGCTGTGCAAGATGTAGTTCAAGAGAGTCTTGCACATCATCAAGGTTTGATGACACAGACCTGGACAGAGAGACAATGAGAGTGTTTAAGCTGGCCAATGTAGATGGAAGGGTAATGGTGCTAGTATTAAGGAGAGTGGACAGCTGTTGGGAGACAACTGCCATGGAGGACATAGAGTCCTGTTGAGTGGAAAGGATAGAGGAGAGGGTAGTGGAGATAGTTTGCAGCTGTGCAGTGAGTGCAAGCAGCTGTGAGGGCTGATAAGCTTGAGGAGGGGTTGGAAAGGAATTCTTGAACAAATCAAAGAATCCTTTGAGTTATGCAGACACAGAGTCTGTGATTATGGATGGTAGGGAGATCATGGAATTTTCCAAAGAGCCAACTTTGTTGCTCAGCAATGATAGGTGATCGTTCAAAGGAAGATGTTTTGGGGATGGAGGAGTATGGGTGGACTGTTTTGATTGTGTAGATGGTGAGGAATGAGAATGAGATGAGGATGAGGAAGGTGTTTGAGGATGTGATGGGGAAGGTAGGGATACTTTGGATAGAAGTTCCATAGACTGGGCATAAGTAAGATGGCCCAACTTAAAAGGCTCAATGGATCCTTCAGCAGTGGCTGTAGCTGCTTCATCAGGAGAAGGGGTAGGAGATGGTGGCCTTTTAGATTTTGCTTGTTTTGCAGCACCTTCATCAAAGCCTGGGGTGGTTCCCTTAGCAGCACATTGGTTTATAGTGCCTCATCATGGGGAGATGGGATGTGCATTTCAACATCAGCAGTGGTGAAACCTATTGATGGAATTTGCAGTTGAGGAGTAGCCTCACCAGAGGGATGATCTGTTCCTTGTGGCTCATCAGCTTGGGAGGTTGGTCATTCTGCAGCTGTTGGGTGTACAACAGCTGTATCACTAGGAGCAGAAGTTTGAGGCTGATCTACTGGATGGTCTAGTCCAGCAGGTTTGGCACCTCGTGTAGACTTAGGTTGTGTTAGAGAAGTATGGTGTGGAGACTGTGTGGACTCAGTGTGGAGTGGAGTGAACTCCTGTCTTTCAATACCCTTAGCCTGTTGGGAGGCTGGGATAGTTGATGTGGTAGTGTCCATATGTACAACTGGTTCCTGTTGGGAGGAACCAGAGGGTCTAGGCTGACTCAGGGTGGACTCATGTTGGAGTGAAGCCTGCTCTAATGATGCTGGACTTTCTCCCAAAATAGGAGAGGTAGCATGGGTTGCTTCTCTTTCAACTAACTCTTGTTGTGAAGAGCCAGAGGGGCTAGATTGGGTAGATGGTTTCTTCCTAGCTAAGGATTTTCTCCTGGAGTATTGTGACAGTGTGGGGGGATTGAGGAGAAGTAGCAGGGAAGTGTGTTTGGACTGGTGGTGAGACTGGGTCAGAAACAGGGGGGTTAACTAGTTCCATGGTCTCGGGTGCCACAGAGGCACCAACCACAAAGGCTTCAGGTTCAACAGATGAACCAGGGTGAGAAGTCTGCTCCCCCTCAGCCACAGAGGCTGATGGGGCAGACTTTGACTTAGCTGTTTTTGCCTTCTTGCGGACAGGCTCAACTTGAGTCGATTCCAGGACCCTTTTTACAACTTTGGGCCTGAATTTGGATTTTCCTCTAGGAGCAGTCACTGGATCCACCCTCACAGTAGAGGGTCCTTCCACCATACCAAGCAACCTCCTCATAGGTGTAGTGAGAGGAGGCTCATTTGGGAGTACAGGGGTATAGAAAAGTCTATTCCCAATCACTGGGAAGGCAGCAGTACCTAACATTGGATGAGAGTTGTAGAGATGCTCACCACAGACATGCTTGAATATGAGGCTCAGAAACCTTGGGTATCTAACAACAGCTGGACGTCTTTCTTGATGCACCAGGTTCCTCAAATTCATAAAAATCCACCGAGCCATGTTCAGAGTAGTTTCATTTACAAGCTGTAGGACTATTGAGATTTCATCACAGCTAAGCTGGTCAAAAGAACCAACTTTGCTGCTGAAGCACATTACCATAGAGGCAAATAAGAAGCTGTAAGTAGGTGAGAGATCCTTTCTAAACAGTGTGACTCCAACTTTGGGTTCTGCTACACCACAGAAGCGTAGCACGTTTCCCATCTGATCATTTTCAGGCTGTGGCTGGTCATACGGGATATGAAGAACTTCCCTGATAAGACCAGTAGTGATCTCAATGGTCTGAGTCCCATTGAGAATGGTTCCCCTGATGATTTTGGTTGCTGGGTCATAGGCACAGGTGTACCAAAATTCATACACCATCTCCTGGTACAGGACACCAGGAGAAGAAGTCATGGCATAGTGTAGAGGGTGAACCTTCAGAAACTCCACCATATTTTCATAACCTTTCCCCACATAGTTTTTGGGAATGGTTAGGTTGGCAATGTAGTACGTGGGTTTCAAGGTCAGCATCGTGGTAACAGATAGATGTTTCTCAACATCCTTACTAACGAACATTGGAAGCAAAGGGTTGTTTTCGTGAGCCATTTGTGGAGTAGTGGAAATATGAGTACAGGACACTTAGTCGATTTTAGGGTTCTTTGGAAGTTATGGTAGCAGTAGAGGAAGAAGAAGATGAAACGATAAAGGAGGTATTTATAGGATTCGAATGTGAGTGGGTAGGAGAGAGAAAGGGTTGGCGGTTGATTTGAAATGTTCTTTAATGAAAAACGGAACGGTTGTCCATGTCAAAACGGTTGTAAGACCACTTGAACCTTTATATTCACTAACACACGTTAACATACATTATCCATAGATAATTAAGTTAAATAAATACATAAATTAAGTAACTTAATTATGAAGAAAGGTAATTAAAACTGATGTTCTAAGCTGTTGGTCAAACCTGTGATGAGCAGGGTTCATCACAAACTGTTCATTCCTCAAGCTGTTTACTCAACCTGTGCAACTATCTAAGAACAGGTTATGTTCAATAGCTGATCAGGTTACAAGACAAAGTCTTGTAGGACAGATTGAGAGAGTGAGCAGGTTGGAGGATTGATCAACAATTTAAGTTAATTTTGATCATAATATTGGTTTAAATAAGAAAATACGAAGTTAAGGGGTATAATGTGCAAATAAGGAGATGAAGCAATAAAAGAAAGGAAACTCCTT
Organism: Centrapalus pauciflorus; assembly: GCA_020465985.1. NCBI lineage: Eukaryota > Viridiplantae > Streptophyta > Magnoliopsida > Asterales > Asteraceae > Centrapalus > Centrapalus pauciflorus. The sequence goes on along the minus strand of JAANYP010002126.1, from coordinate 524,311 downwards.
TCATTATTCAAAATCTCACTCTCTCTCGAACTCTCTCGATCCCTCACTCTATCTCTCTAAGAAAAAACCCACCATTTCTTCAACAAAAATCCGAAATTGTTGGATTTAAGTGTTCAAAATCGGGATTCAAGCATATTGGAAGGAACTATAAGCATTGCAAGAAACGATATAAGGTAAGAATCACTCAAAACTTGCAATTTTTGATGGTTTTGGTTTGGTTTTTATGGGAACCGATTTTCAAGATTGGTGATGCAAATGTTAATGCATGTTATATATTATTGTTGCAATGTTTAAATCGAGTGTTGATGATGAATTGTACAAAAATTTCAGATTCTGATTCATATTCTAAGTATGATTTTTTGGAATTAGTGTGTGTTTTAGTGTGTGTTCTTTGAGAATTATAGAAAAATGGACACAAATAGGTTATTTTGGTACATAAGTGTTATGTTATAAGTTGAAATAGTGTATTTAAGTTCATATCTGCAATTTTAGATACAAAAACATGTAAAATGGTCAAAAAGTGAATTCTGGAAAATATTGAAAATTTTACTGAGTATGAACTCGGTTCGGACCTGCATCCGAATGCGGACCTGTACCTAATCCGGATCACCATCAATTTCGGACCTACTGGGACTTCGGACCAATAGTGATTTCGGACCCTTGTCACAATTCGGACCATACCCTAATTCGGTCCTTGTCTCAATTCGGACCCCCACCAATTCGGACCCCTACCCATTTCGGATCACCAACTTCGGGCCATCCGAATTTCGGACCATCCAAATTCGGATGAGGTCCGAAATCAGTACAATTACATTTAGTTTTAAGAATTTAACTTTTAAGCAATTTACTGACATTAAATCACTATTACACTTACTTTACAGATCATTGTGGTGTTGTCTAACACACATTGATTCAGAGACACGATACACTGTACCAACCACTGTGAGTAATAGATTATCATTCAAACATTTATTGTCTTTGCATTCACATTTACAATTCAATGGCATGTTCACATTGTTCATTACATCAATTGGCACTCTTGATTGATTTGTTGTTATGATTCACACTCGTACTTGACATGTAACACACATGTAGCCAGCGTTCATTTGAAAGTGCATCTATTTACATCATGCTTGGACTGCATGATCATTACTTCACAATCTGATGCGACCTGGACTGGGGCTGACAGCAGGCCACTGTCGGGGACTAATCATCCCACTCGTTATCCTGGTCAGGTTCGGCACATCCCCGATCAGCATTTGAACTGCCAACCCCATGCTTGCACTGCATGGTTTTCACATACTACGAGGCTTACACTGCCTATACACACATACATTGGGGCTTACACTGCCCATGGTTACGCAATGCTTGTAAAGAAATATTTGTTATTTGCATAATCTGTTATCTCACTAAGCAAATTAGCTTACTGTTGACTCACAATGTTTTCAGGCAAAGGCAAAGGTATAGCAGGACCTTCTTCTTAGGCAATTCATTTCTCATCTCGGTGTCCTAGAAGTACTTTGGTACATGGACGATATAGCTTTGGAGCTTGGATTTCATGACTTTAAAACAATTATGTTGATGTAATAGTTAGACTAAATCACTGTAGACATATACTCTTATTGCTTTAGCGTGGAACTGCTGAAATCTGATTTAAGTATTCAATTTTAATATCATGTTATTCATTGGGTTGTTTGTTGATCCTGGTGATTCCAATTATACTATCAAAATATGAGGGCGTCACATACTTTCTTTGATTTATGAAAATTCCATTTGAGGTGTGTTTAACCTGTAATCCTAAAAAGAAAGTAAGTTCTCCCATCATACTCATTTCATATTTTGATTTCATGAGTAGTGAAAAATTCTTGCATAACTGCTCATTAGTAGAACCAAATATTATGTCATCCACATAAATTTGAACAAGCATTATATCAGACTTCACCTTCTTTATGAACAGTGTGGTATCCACTTTACCTCTGGAATAACCATTGCTCATAAGGAAATCAGTTAGAGTGTCATACCAGGCTATATGGGCTTGCTTTAGACCATAGAGAGCTTTGTCCAACTTATAGACAAAACCTGGATGATGTTCAATTTCAAAACCTGGAGGTTGCTTGACATACACTTCTTCTTGCAGCTTTCCATTAAAGAAAGCACGCTTTACATCCATTTGAAATACCTTCATACTCTTGTGAGCAGCGTTGGCTAGAAACAAATGAATTGCCTCTAACCTGGCCACTGGAGCAAATGCTTCATCATAGTCAATGCCTTCTTCCTGTCTATAGCCTTGAGCAACCACTCTTGCCTTTTTTCTAGTAACATGACCTTGCTCATCCATTTTGTTCCAGAAAACCCATTTGGTGCCAATTATTGTTTTTCCTTTAGGAGCAGGGACCAGCTTCCATACTTTGTTTCTCTCAAACTGATTGCGCTCTTCTTGCATGGCAGTGATCTAATTGGCATCTTTCAGTGCTTCATCCGCTTTCTTAAGCTCCATTAGGGACACAAAGCTAGAAAACATACAAAAGTTTCCTAAGCTATCCCATCTTTTTTGCACCCCTTTGTTGATGTCACCAATTATTTGATCATTTGGGTGACACCTGATCCACTTAGGATCTTGCTTCAATGAAGATTCTCCTGAGTTATCTGCATCTTCAAGAGCTCCTGTTGAGCAGCTTTCAAGATTTTAAGACACACTGTTATCTTGAGCCTGTTCACTTATTGAACATGACACTCCATTGTTGAACATATCAGTAGAGGATCCAGGAAAATCAGCATTGATTGGTTCAAGACATGATGTTGTAATTATGTCAGTACACTTATTCACACAGGTTGTATCAACATAGTCATCATCATGTCCATTGTGGTTAACTGGTTCCACTATGGGTGTAGTGGAAGCTTTTGAGTCCTTTTCTTCATTAATGGAATGCATGAGATCATCAAAGCTGAACTCTCCTGAAACTGATTCAGGTGCAGCTTTGGTGGAAGCACTCCTAGACTCCTCAAAGGTGACATTGATAGATTCATCTATCACCTTTCTTTTGTAGATGTATACTCTGTAGGATTTGGAGATAGCAGAATATCCAACAAACACACCTTCATCACCTCTAGGTTCAAATTTTGCCAGCTGGTCCCTCTGGTTCAGAATGAAGCAGGAACATCCAAACACATGGAAATAACTAATGTTTGGCCTTCTCCCTTTGATTAACTCATAGGGAGTCTTGTTGAACCTTTTCACCACTAAGGATCTATTTTGGGTGAAGCAGGCAGTGTTGACAGCTTCAGCCCAGAATGATGAAGGTAAACTTGATGCACATAGCATGGTTGTAGCAGCTTCAATGAGAGTTCTGTTTCTCTTTTCAGCAACTCCGTTTTGTTGTGGAGTTCTTACTGCTGAAAAGTTCTTTGAGATCCCACTTTCTTCACAGAAGTCCTCAAGAGTACTGTTTCTGAATTCAGTACCATGGTCACTTCTAAGATGCTTAACATGAGCAGAGTTCAACACCTCCATCTTTTTGATAAATCCAATGATTTCTCTAACAGCCTCTCCTTTGCTCTTCAAAAAGATCACCCATGTAAATCTGGAGAACTCATCAACCATTACTAGAGTGTATCTTCTACCTCCTAGACTTGGGACACTGACTGGTCCAAACAAGTCTATGTGGATTAAGAAGAGAGGAGTATCAATAGAGAAATTGTGCTTAGATTTAAAAGATGTTTTTCTCTGCTTGCCTTTCTCACAAGCTGTGCAGAGTTTATCCTTAACAAAGGTTATAGAAGGCAAACCTGTTACCAACTCTTTCTTACAGAGTTTGTTGATATTCTTGAAGTTCAGGTGTGATAGCCTTTTATGCCATAACGAGTTCAGGTCTACATTGCTTCTGGAGATAAAGCAGGTTTTAGTTGTGACATCAGCAGATTTCATGTCCACAACATATACACCTTTCTTCCTTTATGCACACAGCACAACGTTTCCTTGGGGATCCAATATGTAACCCGAGTGCTCATCAAAGTTACCTTGTAGCCAGCATCACACAGTTGATTTATGCTTACAAGATCATGTTTTAGCCCAGACACATAGGCTACTATTTTGAATACAGCAGCACCAGCTTGAAGAGTTCCATATCCTTCTGTGGATCCATGTACATTGTCCCAAAAGGTGACTTTTGGCCCTTTCTCAGGCCTGAGATCACTCAGCAGATCCTTACAACCTTTCATATGTCCTGAGCAGCCACTGTACAAGTACCAAACCTGGGATGGTTGTTTGTCCTGCAGAGTGTCGAGGGAAAATATTAGTTATTTTTAGGGGAATTCATCATAGGGATGAGTTCTCCTACTTCATCAACATTTGTTGATGGACCAGTGATATCCACACTAATATTCCCTATTTGGATTGTATCAGCTTGGATACTATCTTCATTGACCATATTGCTTCCAACACTGCTTGTTTTTGCAATGTTGGAACTAGCAGAGTCAACAGGCCTCATGTCCTCAGTTTCAGGACAGTCTTTGGCCATATGTGTCTTCGTCCCACACTTATAACATTTTCTATTTTTAGCCTTTTCGAAAGAAGTACATCCAGAAATATCTTCTGAATTATTTTTGTTGATCCTATCAGCAGGTTTAACAAACTTATTGCTATTTTTAGAAGAATCAACAGTTTGGGTGGAAGGCACAATGGCAACTGCTTTGCCTGTATCCTCTTTCCTCTTTTTAGGAGGACAGATATCAAATACAGGTAGTTTGATTGGCCTTTAACCTTCCACAGGTTTGGGAAACTTATTCCCAAATTTCTCAGGTTGAGCAATGGCTTTGCCTTTGCCCTTACTGAGATGTGATGGATGTTGCCTATCAACATAATCACTGCTTTTGGTTTTGAAAGATTACCTTCATTTATAACCAATTTTCCACTATGATTTAAAAACTTATTTGAAATCATAGCAGATTTGCTTTTAACATAAGACTTACTGTTGTTGAAAGCAGGCTGCTTACCTTTTGAAAACTTTTTCTCAAAATGATCAGCATCAAAAGGATTAACAGGTCTCTTACCATTAGCTTTAGACCCAGAGCCTGTCTTGTGAACAGGTTTGGTGTCCACAGCTGCAGCTTGAGCTTGTTTTCCTTTCTTTTGCTTGTGTGAACCAGCTGAGCACTTAGCAGACTGATTTGGTGGAGAACACATTCCATCATCAGCTTTTGGAGCTTTTCACACAAGCTGTCAGTATTTTGAGGCCTGACAAACCTATTTGTTGAGACTAGCTTACCATTCACTTTCTGGATGAAAGTGCTTGGAAGCTCACCAAGAGTGGATCAGTCATTTTTCAGATTGTTTATCTCAACAATTGAAGCTGCTTTGTCAAGATCCCCTCAAAGATAGGCTTGGATTTGAGCAGGGATCTGTTGAGTGATACAATGGCTGACTTTTTGTGCAGATTGGCACCAAGGGTCAACAATCTTTTGAAGCTTTGCATGTTTTATGTCTGTTTCTTTCTTTTCTTCTAATAAAATGGAATTGATGTGTTTTAATTCATCAAGTTCAGTTTCCAACTTATGGAAGCTGTCCAGTTTACTAGTTTTTATTTCAAGATCAGTTTTAAGCTTGGAGATTTCAGACAGCAAAACATTGTGCTTCTCAATAGCAGCTTTTAGATCAACAAGCAGATATTCAAACATTTTAACTTTTTCATCAGAACTGTAAGCCATAAAATTTTGTAACTTGTACATCATTGTTGGATTCCAGTTCTCTAAGCTGCTGAGGGCTTCAGCTTTAGCTAGGACTTGTTTGAAGTTGCTTGTTGCTGGGACATCAGTGTTGGCCATTAGACAGTTGTTATCTTCTTCATCTGAAGATGAGTCAGTTTCCTCCCAATCACATGTCTCAGCCATGAGTCCCTTTTGCTTGTTGGAAGCCACTGAGTCTTCCAATTTCCTCAGCTTAGCCATGGTCATAAGGTACTTAACCCTGTAGCCATCGTCCCTGTTTGTCTTGAATGGTTTGGATGATTGACCAACAGCTTTAGACACCCAGTCAGCAGCTATATGGCCAGTTTTGCAACATTTAAAGCACTCAACCATAGTTTTATCAAATGCCTTCTTTTTTATGGCACCTGACTTCTTCTGCAGCATTCTTCCACAAAACCTCTTCTTGTTGAACTTCCGCTCATCATCTAGTTCAGCAAGATCTTCACAGTCTTCCTCTTCAGACATTTCTTCCCTTTCATCATCAGCCTGTTGATCAGGTTGTGTGAACATTTCACATACCTGACCAACAGGTTGTCTCATGCTGGCCACTAAGGCAGCACCTCTCTTAGACATTTCCAAGGCATTTCTTTTCTGTTGCTTTGACTGGTCATTATTTAGTAAGGATCCATACATATTTACAAGATCCATACCTTTGATGGTGCCTGAATTTCTTAAGATAGTAGAAAAATAGTTCCATTCTTCTGGCAGGATGTCCAAGAACTTGTTCACCAGAGTCAAGCTGTCCTTAGTGATCCCAACAGCTTTGAGATCATTGATTAGAGTAGTGAACCTGGTATAGGTTTCTGTGAGAGACTCCTTTGGCTTTGCAAAGAAGAGTTCATACTGTCTAACAATGTTGTTAATCCTGTTATCCAGTGTGATAGTGGGACAATCATAGACGGTACACAAAGTATCCCACAACTCCTTTGCAGTCTTCATTTTCTCAACATGTTTGAACACATCATCAGGAAGAGAAATGACCAGGTTATTCTTGGCTTTTGCATTAAGAGCAACCAACCTTTTGTCTTCATCAGACCATTGAGGTTTGGCCTTCTCAAAGGTTCTGATCTCAGGGGCAACTCCTTCAACAGCAGGAGTGATAGTACTAACAAAGGTTGGCACATAGGGACCTTCCATTACTATCTCTGGCAGTTGTACATTCAGATTCTCTAAGTAGAGAATCATTCTGCAGTTTCAACCAGAGAAGTTTTGATGATTGAAATTGGGGGGTTTGGCTATAGAACCATTGTCATAGTAAGAGGAGGAACTGACAGCACTGTCGTCCATGGGAAAGTAGGGAGAATGAGAGATCTACAGTTAACACACACTCTATCTGCTCTGATACCAGTTGTAGATCCCAAAAGGCTTCCCTAGTGAATTGTTCTAAGCTGTAGAGGGGGGGGGGGGGGAATACAACAATTTAAAACTCAACACTCTTTTCTCAATGTTTGTGTATATTATTAACAAGTGTTAATTAAATACAAGCTTGACTGCGGAAAGGTTCAAGTTGAGATGACAGATACAATAGATGTTCAACTAATCTAAGACTCAGACTAGATACAATGAATACACTCACTAAGATGAACTCACTTATTTTACAAGACACAGATGGACAACTTAAATAAGAACAACTTAGACACACGTTATTGTTTTATTCAAGAAGACTTGCATGCATGGAATAACACGCTTCAATGCACGATCTGAATTTCTCACTCTTGGTTATCTCACAATCCTTAGAAGCTTCCTTTTATACTCTCACTGAGAATCTCAATGAGCTTCTTCATTGGACGATGAGATAGTGGGATGTCTTTCCAAAAAGACAAAACAACTTTTCTGCACATTCTGATAAAACAGACTTGTCTTCATGTGGCAGAATCTTTGTCTTTTTTTATTTGTCTCTGTTGAATAAGGCTTTAAACAAAAGAGGAATGTCAACTTTGCATCTTTCTTCTTTTGTTAAGGCCATTTTGATATAAGAAATGGTCTGTCACCCATTTCAAATATCCTCTTTGTCTTCATGTAACGGAACAGCGTAGGCAGCTTTAGCATCTTCTATTTTCCACTTTGTCTTCGACTTTGTAAAACTGATCTTGTAGTCTAAAACAATACATAAGGACTTGGAAACATATTCCATAAAGTGTTTAGCCTGTTCACAAAGAACATGTTCTGTACACAAAGAACAGAACACATAGAATTTGTACAAGCTGCTCAACAGAATAGAGCAGCGTAGACAGTTTATGTCCAGCCTGTTCAGCAGACAGAACAGCTTGGACAATCTCCCTTTGTTGCAACGAATGCAACAGGGTAAACAACTTTGACTTGTATTGCAAATCACTTTTCAGGTTACAATAAGGCATTGACATGCCTTAAATTATACATTCAAGTGCATCAAACAGGTTTGATTAAAAATGTCCTCCTAAGATGTAGAGTAGGTTTGACTGAGACCTTTTTGAGCCTAACGTTTGGTCATGACAATCCAGTCTAACCTAAACTCGCAGATTCTCTAGGCACAGGAAGAAGCAGTCAAGGATGAAAACCTACTGGATGAAGCTCTAAGAGGCATGAATAAGCAATTTGAAATCAAGTCCAATCGATGCCAATACTTCATGAACCGTATTTGGCTTCCGAAGACCGGAGGACTAAGATAGCTGGTCATGGATGAAGGACATAAGACTAAATATGTTATTCATCCTGGATCCGACAAGATGTACCATGATTTAAAATACTTGTACTGGTGGCCGAACATGAACGCTGACATTGCTACATATGTCAGCAAGTGTTTAACGTGTTTGAAAGTCAAGGCTGAGCACCAGAAACCATCAGGGCTATTGGTACAACCAGAGATACCGCAGTGGAAGTGGGAGAGAATAACCATGAACTTCATAACTAAATTACCGAAGATATCTGGTGGTTTTGACACCATTTGGGTAATTATGGATCGACTCACCAAGACTGCAAACTTCTTGCCTATCAAGGAGACTGACAAGATGGATAAGTTAACTCGAATATATCTTAAAGAAGTCGTCTCAAAGCATGGAGTTCTAGTATCCATCATATCGGATAGGGACAGTCGATTCATGTCACGATTCTGGAAATCGTTGCAAGAGGCGTTGGGAACACGCCTGGATATGAGCACAACTTACCACCCGCAAATGGATGGTCAGAGCGAGAGAACTATTCAGACATTGGAGGACATGCTAAGGGCACGTGTGATCGACTTCGGTAAAAGTTGGGACAGACATTTGCCGCTAGTCGAATTCTCCAACAACAATAGCTACCATTCAAGCATTAAAGCTGCTCCGTTCTAGGCACTTTATGGGTGAAAGTGTCGATAACCGATTAGTTGGACTGAGGTAGGAGATAGCCAAATCAGTAGCCCCGAGATCATCCATGAGGTTACTGAGAAGATAATTTTGATTCGGAACCGATTAAAGATAGCCCGAGATAAGCAGAAGAGTTATGTGGATATCAGGAGGAAAGACCTGGAATTCCAGGAGGGAGACGAAGTAATGCTGAAAGTCTCGCCTTGGAAATGCGTAATCCGTTTTGGGAAACGAGGAAAGCTCAATCCTCGTTATATCGGACGATTCAAAATTTCCAAGAGAATTGGCCTAGTAGCCTACCGACTTGACCTGCCTCCAGAACTCAATAATGTACATAATTCTTTTCACATCTCAAACCTTAAGAAGTGCATGTCCGAAGAAACGCTCGTCATACCGATGGATTAATTACAGTTGGACGAATAGCTACAATTTGTGGAACAACCAGTAGAAATAATGGACTGAGAAGTCAAGAAACTAAAACACAGCCGGATATCGGTAATAAAGGTCACTATGGGAATCTAAGCGTGGTCCTGAATTTACCTGGGAACACGAAGATCAATTCCGAGCTAAATACCCTCATCTGTTCACAGATACCCCAGCAACCACAAGCACGAATTGAATTTCGAGATGAAATTCTCTTAACAGGGGCAGACTATAACAACTGGCTCAAAATCAAGTATGATTCAGTAAAACTTATTCAAATATTTTTGAGAAACTTGAATAAGACTTGGAAAAATGTCAAAAATTAAATTTTTATAAGGCTTAAACAGAATTCAGATGACCAAATTTGGATGGCCTGAACCCGCATGACCCGAGTTCGGACCAAACACTTGGTATCAATTTAAAACACATAAAACTCGATTGAATAAGTGCCAAACTCAGATGAAACTGATCCGAGTTCGGATGACCCGAACTCGGATGAAGAGAAACTAAACTCGAATGAAGTTTAAGAAAACTCGGATGATGCTTTTATCCAACTCGAAATTATGTTATATAAAACTCGATCAAAACCTTCATAAAACTCAAAATGAACTTCTATAAAACTCGAACAACATATGCTTAAAACTCGAATGAAACTACAATAAAACTCGAATATCATTGAAAGAAACTCGAATCACACTATAACAGACTCGATTTACACTTGAATTGAGTTTGACATTCCTGAAAAATTTTCTAAGTTTGAAATTCAAATATTTTCAAAAGGAAATCTTGAATATGAAAATAAATAGTTTTGGCACGTTTTTGTACAAAATAATAATAAAATAATGTGAAAGCCACAACCACTTATCATATCTAAAAGTCGATTGTCCTTTAGAGGACAACTACCTTTTGACTTTCATTATTTTAATAATAAACACATTAACAAAAACACAATCATGACACCTTTCGGCCATCGGCCTCATTTCAATACACACAAACATAATCAAACTTAAAACCCTCTCTCATTCTCTCATACGGCTGCCACCTTCAAACTTTTCGAAGAATTTATTAAATATAATTGTAAGTATTTCTTTATTTTAAATTACACGTTACAAATTTAATTTAAGTTTCACAATAATAATAACCATGCAAATATGTATCATGAAACAACTTATATAATTTTCGTAAAACTTATATTTTATAAACACTTGTCATTTACAAGTCGTTTTTCATAACCTTGTGAAAATACACACATTTATCATCATATTTTCATCCGTGCAAAAATATATGTATATATATACATATGTGTGTGTGTTCAACAAAATCAATTTTGAACCAAAGGAAATAAATTATTTCCTACAAGTGACAGGTTATATATTTTATAAATATATATTTATCAACAACATTTTAAAGATAAATATGAATATATATATGACATGAGTTGCCATTTAAAATAAATGGTAGATTTGTGAATAAATACAAGAGCACATAAATAATTGGTATAAAACATTCAAAGATACATAAAACAATAATGATAACTCGTACACGTAAAATATAGGACATAATCAAATTTCGGCAATGTAATCACGTTTCAAAATCAGTTCCAAACGATCAACGAAATCAACAAAGATGAGTCTTCATAGCCCCTATTTTCATTATCTATTGGGGTGGAAATACATGCACTATTTTCATATGGACATCAAAATTGCTCATTTCTTATATGTATTACACATGTGTTTGTGTGGATCCATCAACCCTCATATCTTGAACCGTTAGTTACATTTATTTGTAAGCCCGAAAAAATTGTGGATAGATCTATCGGGAGTCATGTACCCCATTCAGGTTAGTCTTACCGGCTAATAGTGGAATGCATATATATTTAACACATGGTATTACAGTCGGGGATACTGCACAGGGCAAACTCATTTAATTAAGCTTCTGTTGCATGATGGTTTATGTAATACATACATGGAATTTATGTTTTTATAAATTTAACTCATCTATTAATGTCCATACAATTTATCTTTTCGCATAAACCTATGAACTTACTAACAATTTCTTGACTTATTTTAGCATGCATTTTCAGGTAATTAAGACCTGCGCATTCATCGGAAGCAACCTGAGGCTTCCGCATATTTTGGAGTCGCAATATTTTCATCAACCCACAGAGATTTATTTGCATTATTATAAATCTCTTAATTATGTAATCGAATTTCTGTATTTTGCGAACTATTTACATTTTAGGTTGGTTTGTAAAACATTCCTTATTTCAAAGTTAAATCGATGTATTTTATGAAAACATCCATATAGTTGACGTTTGTTATGATTATGGTTATGCTTCCGCACTCGTCACGCCTCGCTGCCAACCGGGGTATCAGGGTGTGACATGTTCATCGACGATATCCTGATATACTCCAAAATGGAGGCTGATCATGTTATTCATCTGCGTCAACTGCTGGAGTTATTGAGAAAAGAAAGGCTCTATGCAAAATTTTCAAAGTGCGAAATCTGGCTCAGACAGGTATAACCTTATATTGTCTCGAGTTATTTCCTAAGCGTTCCTTGTATTAATAATTAAAAAACTTGAAATTCTACTTTTTTGTCTTTATTGATTCAATTCCCTGGCCATGTCGTATTTGGCGAAGGTATTTCAGTTGATCCGTCCAAAGCCAAGGCTGTTTAGAAGTGCCAAACGCCTCGAAATGCCTTCGAAATCCGAAGTTTCCTTGGATTGTCTGGTTACTACCGGTGATTCATTAAAGACTTCTCAAAGATTTCTGTACCACTCACGATGCTAACACGAAAGAATACTCCTTTCGTATGGTCGGATAAACAACAAAAGGCTTTTGAAACTCTGAACCAAAATCTTATTCAAGCGCCAATCGTAGCCTTACCAGAGGGTAATGATCACTTCGTTATCTACAGCGATGCATCTGGTACATGTTTAGGTGTGTCCTCATGCAAAGGGGAATAGTCATTGCCTATGCTTCAAGGAAATTGAAAGATTATGAGAAAAGTGCACCAACTCATGATCTTGAGTTGGCTGTTGTTACCTTTGCACTGAACATTTGGCGTCATTATCTCTATGGTACTAGGTGTCAGCTTTATACTGACCATAAAAGACTTAAACACCTCTTTACCCAAAAGGATCTGAACATGAAATAACGATGGTCATTGGAGCTCGTCAAGGACTATGATTGCGAGATCCTATATCATCCCGACAAAGCTAACGTGGTTGCGGATGCTTTGAGTAGAAAAGTTTATCCAGAAAAGTGTTGCTATGCCCTGACTTCGGTTGTATCCTCTTCTGATCTCACTGAAGACATCAAATCTACTCAAGCCGAAACACTGAAAAAAGAAAATCTCTATTTTGAAAATCTCAAAGGGCAACTTCGATTCCTATCTGTGAATCGTTTGGGACTTCAATGTCTCAAGGGAAATTGAATCTGGATTCCTAAGTATGGTTCTATTTTTAACACTCTTCTATCTGAAGCCCATAAGTCCAAGTTATCTATTCATCCTGGTAGCTCAAAGATGTACTTCGATCTTACAGCTGATTATTGGTGGCCAGGAATGAAGAAAGACATTGGTCAATTCATTGAAAGCTGCAGAGTCTGTCAAATGGTTAAGGCAGAACACCATAAACCTTTCGGTAATATGCAACCACTACCAGTTCCTGAGTGGAAGTGGGAGCATATAACCATGGATTTTGTTACAAAATTGCCTAAAACCAAGAGACAACACGACTCCATCTTGGTAGTCGTGGATAGCTTAACGAAGTCAACTCACTTTATACCGATGAAAGAGGCGTATACTCTTGATAGATTGGCACAAATGTACATCACCGAGGTCATTTCTCGTCACGGTGTACCGAAGTCTATCATCTCTGATCATGACAGTCGCTTCATTTCAAGAATTTGGAAAGCGCTGCAAGACGGGATGGGTACTCGAATCTCTATGAGTACTGCTTATCACAGTAATGCAGATGGCCAAAGTGAACGCACAATCTTAACTCTGGAAGATATGCTCCGTGCTTGCATTCTTGATTTGGGTGGTAACTGGGATGACCATTCATCTTTCGTCAAATTGTCATACAACAGTTATCATTCTACGATCAAGATGGCTATTTTTGAAGCTTTATACGGACGAAAGTGCTGAACTCCCACCTGTTGGCGTGAAATAGGTGAATCACCATTAGCGGTGCCCTTATACAGTTGACTCATGAGAAGATTCAACTTGTTAAAAGGAATATCATTAAAGCTCAGAGCAAGCAAAAATCCTAGTATGACAATCGCCATCGATAAATCAGTTTTGTTGGGAAATAGTTTAAGTACATTCAAGCTGTTAGTTAGACTTCTCAGACTGTTAGTAGATTTTTCATGTAAATACAAAGTTCATGCTGCTAGTTGAAGAAACTCGAGCTGCCAGTGTAAAAGTTCAAGCTGCCAGAGCAAAACAACTCAAGCTGCTCAGTTCATGCTGTCAAGAGATTCAAGCTGCTCAACAGTTTCATAAACAGAAAGTGCTGATTTTTAGGAAAGATATCTACACGAAGATTCCAGCATATCTACTATCAGAGAAGTCATAGTCCTTCAAGGAAACAAGTCCAAAAAGCAATATAAAGAGACAGAATATTGTATAGAAGTTCATAGAAGTTTTCTGCGTATTTTTGAGTCTGTAATTGCTTTATTGTTTAAGTTTTCATAAGCCTTTAAGGTTGTAAAACCCTAAGAACAGTCTGTGTTCTTCGTCTAATCAAAAAAGATTAGAGGTGATTGTAATCATTGAATTCAGCAATACAAACAGTCTTGATTACTTCTTATGTTTTATGCTTCATTGGTTCTGAAAGTTTTTGTTAAAATAATTAAGTGTTATTCCGCAAACTTCTTAATTAAACTTTGATTCAAAGCAAGATTATTGATTTATACTCTGATAAATTTCAAATCAGTTAATCTTGGTTATTCATATTTTAGATCCTGTCAAGTGGTATCAGAGCCACAGGTCGTTCTTTGTTTTTCAAAGTCGAAAACTTTCTTCAAAATTTTTAATCTTTTACAATGGAATTTGAAAATAGCAGCAGTGGATCTGGGCAAGGACTCAAAGTGCCTATGCTCAAGCCCACTGAGTTTGAGATGTGGAAACTCAGGATTCAACAGCATATTCAATTCATTGATTATGCCATATGGGAAGCTGTTGAATTCCCTCCTGTAGTTGATCCAGAACTTGATGCTGAGGGAAAACCAGTCAAAACTCCTCCAAAAACTGAACTTGAAAGGAAGGCTAGAATGAATGAAGTGAAAGCACTCACACTATTACAAATAGCCATTCCTAATGCTTATCAACATCAGTTCAAAAAGTTTTATACTGCTCACTCTCTTTGGAATGCCTTAGAGAAGAGGTTTGCTGGTAATGCAAGTACCAAGAGAAATCAAAAAGACCTCTTGAAACAGCAGTATGAAAACTTTTCTGGTGGCAAAAATGAAAACCTCACTCAAATCTTTGACAGGTTTAACAAACTGATAAGTGAACTGGAAAGTGCAAAGGTCAATCTGGATCAAGATGAAGTCAACAGAAAGTTTCTCAGATCTCTTGGAGAAGAATGGACAGTCTATGCTGCACAGTGGAGAACAAAAGACACACTTGATGAGATAGAATTGGATGATCTGTATAACAGTTTAAGAGTGTTTGAGACTGAGATTGATGCTAAAAAGAAATCCTTTTCTTATAATCACAATACTGCTCTTCTGTCTTCTGAAAAATCTAATAACTGTGATTCTTTTTCAGGTGGTGATGGCAATTCTGCTGAAACTCATTATGAAGCTTTTGTTGCCAATGATGGATTATTTGCTCTAAATGTTGAAGACTTGGAACAAATTCATCCAGATGATCTTGAAGAGATGGATTTAAAGTGGCAACATGCAATGCTGACCATGAGAGCCAAAAGATTTCTGAAAAGAACTGGTAGGACCAACTTTCAAGCCAAAACAGAAGGCAAACCATCTTTTGATAAATCAAAAGTGGAATGCTATAAATGCCATAAGCTTGGTCACTTTGCCAGAGAATGTAGATCTCAAGGTCAACAGCCATCAAGGACTTCACAGCCCATCCAAGCTTCCTCATCAACAGCACTTGTCTCTCAAGAAGACAATGTGTTTGACTGGAGTGATCAGACAGAGGAAGAATTCCAAAATCAAGCACTTATGGCAGAAACATCAAATGTCTCCTCCACTGAACTACCATCTGAGGTAAATTCTAAACTCTGCTCTCAATCATGCAAAAATATGGTTAAAAAGTACAGAGATCATAATGAGAGCATGTGCAAAACTCTAGCTAAGATGGAAGAAAGGAGATATGAATATATGCAAGCCATAGAAGATCTGGAAAAACAGATCAATGATTATAAGGATAATGAGATTCAAATGGGGTATGATAGAAACTATCATGAATGGGAGAAAAAGGAACTCAATAAGAAAATAGAATCTCTGAATAAAAAGGTAGAAGAAACTGAACAGAAGGTGTTAGAGGCTAATGAGAAACTGGAATCTGTTAACATAGATCTAGGTAACTTCAAGTTAGCAAATCAAAAGCTAGAACACCTAATGGAAGTTCAATTCAAAGATAGAGTCAAATCTCAGGTCAATCCCAAAGAAGGAATAGGATACAGAGCTACTCCACCTCCATATAATAACAAGTACATTCATCCAATGAGTGAAGTTGCTGATAGACTTGTCAATGAACCACTAGATGAGTCTATGACTATTGTAGATCCTATCCTTGATAACAGTCCTGAATTAAAAGAAGATAAGAGTCAAAATAGAGACTGTGACACAAAGAGTGCACCCATAGAAGTCCAAGTTCCCAGTAAGAAAGGAAAAGAGAAGATGAGTGTAAGCAATGCTACTCCACAAGTTTCTGTACATTCTAACTGTAACACTGCATCTTCATCAAAAGGTACTAAAAGAGGTAAAACTGTTTCTATCCGCACATGCCAAAAGCATGGTGTTCAAAAGTTTCCTAAACAACAGCAGGTAGGAGGAAACCAGAGAAACAAGAACCAGAAATTGACAGAAAAGTCTGGTGTTCCAATTCAAACTGTCAAAGGATGCTTTCACTGTGGAAGGAAGAATCACTTAGCCAAGGATTGTTTTTACAAACCAGCTGTTGCAAAACAGACTGTGCATCACACAAAATCAAATCCTAAACATGCAAAGCACTCAAAAGTGAAACCTTCCACAGCAGCTCCAAAGAAAACAGTTGATCACAGATTCTCAAAAGTTAATAAAAAACAGTCCACACATCAAAAACAAGTTTTGGCAAAGCCTAAATCAAGTTTTAAACAAATATGGTGTGTCAAGGACAAATCTGTTGCTCAAACTGCTAATGCAAAAGATCAGACTGCTAAGTCAAAATCTGATGCTGTTAGTGCAAAAACTGAAACTGTTAGCACTACAAACACAGCTCAAGCTGCTGGGCATCAAACTGGAGCTGCTAGTGAATCATCTGAGACTGTCAGAAGAAAAGATGATCAAAATAGTTGGATACCTCATATTATCACTAAATACTCTCCAAAGACTCCATCAGTAGATCTCACCAAATATAAGAAGTCAAAAACAGTTTTTAGTTATGTCAATGTACAAGGCCAACCCAAAACCAATTTGGTTTGGGTTTACTCCACTACTAACTAAGCTGTTATTTGTGCAGGGCAACCACAGGTCTCCTCATAGAACAAGATGGCATCTGGACAGTGGATGCTCTAGGCACATGACAGGCAATTCTGAATGCTTGTCAAATTTCAAAGGTTTTGATGGAGGTTTTGTTGCATTTGGAGGCAACTCAAAAGGAGGTAAGGTTACAGGTAAAGGTACTGTTAATGCAGGCAACATGACATTCCATGATGTTCTGTATGTTGAACAACTTAAGTACAATTTATTGAGTGTCTCTCAAATCTGTGACAAACAAAACATTGTTCTGTTCACAGATTCTGAGTGCATTGTTCTTTCAAAGGATTTCAAAATTCCTGAAAATCTTGTTTTACTTAGAACACCAAGAAAGGACAATGTTTACTGCCTGGACACAGCTCTCTTGACTAAATCAAATACTTTAAGCTGTTTAATATCCAAAGCATCATCAAATGAGTCTGCTCTTTGGCATAGAAGGATGTGTCACATGAACTTCAAGTCCATGAATGATTTAGTTAAAAAGAATCTGGTAAGAGGATTACCACAAAAGGAGTTCATTTGTGATGATCATTGTGTAGCATGTCTTAAAGGTAAGCAACACAAAACTTCTCATAAGGCCAAAGAAGTAAATTCAATCTCATCTGTTCTTCAGTTGTTACATATGGATCTATTTGGTCCAACATCTGTTTTGAGTTTGAATAAAAGGGCATACTGTTTAGTCATTGTTGATGATTTCACCAGATTTACTTGGGTTTACTTTCTTAGGTCCAAAGATGAAACTGCTGAGCTAGTTAAGTCTTTTATCCTTAAGATAGAAAACCAATCCAATTCCAAAGTTAAGGTGATAAGATCAGACAATGGAACTGAATTTAAAAATCAAATTCTAAACAGTTTCTGTGAGTCCAAAGGCATTGCTAGACAATATAGTGCACCAAGAACACCACAGCAAAATGGTGTAGCTGAAAGAAAGAATAGAACATTAATTGAGGCTGCTAGAACAATGCTAGCTGATTCAAATCTGCCAATGACTTTCTGGGCAGAAGCTGTTAATACAGCCTGTTATGTTCTAAATAGGGTTCAAGTAGTTCAATCACAAGGGAAAAACTCCCTATGAGTTATTCCATAACAGAAGTCCCCTAATAGCTTTCTTCAAGCCTTTTGGATGCCCATGTACTATTCTTCACACTAAGACTCACTTAGGGAAGTTTGAGAGTAAGGCTGAAGAAGGATTCTTTGTAGGATACTCAACTCAAAGCAAAGCCTATAGAGTATACAACAGTGTGTCTAAAACAATTGAAGAAAGTGCCAATGTTGAATTTAATGAAAATACTGCTAATATCAAAGGCACTGGTCCTAATTGGTTGTTTGATTTAGATTCACTAACAAATTCTCTGAGCTTTGTTGAGTATACTGCAGAAGCTGATGCATACAGGGTTGAAGCTGCTAACACAAATTCTCATGCTGCCAATACAATTTCTCATGCTGTTGGCACAAAGTTTCAGACTGCTGCAGATTCAACAGGTTGGGATGATTTCACCACTCTACCACTTCTGTCTTGTGATCCTCCAGGGGTCCTGAATGATACAAATCCAGACACTGAAGTTCCACTCCAAAGTTCTGAAAGAACAGCTCCAACACAACAGGAAACAGTCCCAGATTCAAGTCAAGTTGTTTCAGAAACTGAACCATTCACTGGTTCTGATGGAGATGATACCAACCTTGGAACTTCTTTTCAAATAGAGAGAGAGCCCACACTAAGACTTCACAAGTATCACCCTCTCAATCAAATACTGGGTGATCCAAGCACTCCTGTTCAAACAAGGAAAATGGTTCAAAATGAGACTGCTGCTGCTGAACTAGCAGTTCCTGAATTCAGTCTAGCTGCTTTTGAACATGCCTGTTTCATGTCTCAATTGGAACCTAAAAAGGCATCAGAAGCATTAAAAGATTCATCCTGGATTGAAGCTATGCAAGAAGAGCTTTTACAGTTCAAAATTCAGAATGTATGGACTCTGGTGGATCTTCCTAAAGGTAAGAGAGCAATAGGTACAAGATGGGTGTTCAGAAACAAGAAGGATGAGAGAGGGATAGTCATCAAGAACAAAGCAAGACTAGTAGCACAAGGGTACACTCAAGAAGAAGGAATAGATTATGATGATGTCTTTGCTCCAGTAGCAAGAATTGAAGCCATCAGACTATTTCTAGCATATGCAAGTTTCAAAGGATTTAAAGTGTATCAAATGGATGTTAAGTCTGCTTTCCTGTATGGGACAATTGAAGAGGAAGTGTATGTGTGTCAACCTCCTGGTTTTGAAGACTACAAGTATCCAGACAGGGTGTACAAGCTAGACAAAGCTCTCTATGGTCTTCACCAAGCCCCCAGAGCATGGTATGACACACTGTCATCATATCTTCTACAGAATGGATTCAAGAGAGGCACTCTGGACAAAACACTTTTCACTAAATCCATCAAAGCTGAGATTCTTCTTGTCCAAATCTATGTTGATGACATCATCTTTGGCTCAACTAATGATAGGTTGTGCAAAGATTTTGAGGCCCTAATGCACAAAAAGTTTCAAATGAGTTCAATGGGGGAACTCACATTCTTTCTAGGGCTGCAGGTCAAACAGAAGCCTACTGGTCTATTCATAAGTCAATCAAAGTATGTCAAAGACATACTGGAAAAGTTTGGCTATCAAGACACAAAGGTTGCAAGCACTCCAATGGATCCTCATAAACAGCTTCATACAGACAAAGATGGCATAGATGTGGATATTCATCTATACAGATCCCTTATAGGATCTCTCATGTATCTAACATCTTCAAGACCTGATATTATGTTTGTTGTCTGTGTGTGTGCTAGATTTCAATGCTCTCCAAAGGATTCTCACTTGGTTGCTGTTAAAAGAATCTTTAGATATCTTAAAGGCCAACCACATTTAGGCCTATGGTATCCTAAAGACTCTCCTTTTGAACTAACTGCCTATTCTGACAGTGACTATGGTGGATGCAACATTGACAGAAAATCCACAACTGGTGGATGTCAATACTTAGGAGCAAGACTGGTCTCTTGGCAATGCAAAAAGCAAACAACTGTCTCCACATCATCCACTGAAGCAGAATACGTAGCAGCTGCAAGCTGCTGCTCCCAGGTAATGTGGATTCAAAATCAGCTAAGAGACTATGGTATGAATTTCTTATCCACTCCTATTTATATTGAAAACTCAAGTGCAATTAGCATTGTGCAAAACCCAGTGAAATTCCCAAAAACCAAGCATATAGAAATCCGATTTCACTTCATCAGAGATTGTAATGAAAAGAAATTAATCCAAGTTACCAAAATACATACAGATGATCAGCTAGCTGATCTATTTACAAAACCTTTTGATGTGGGAAGGTTCACTTTCCTAATATCAAATATAGGTATGGTAAACATGGATTAATTAGTTTTCATTGTTATCTACTCAGTATGCTAATTTAAGGGGGAGACACTGTTCTATTGAAAAGTTGCACAATTTTACACTAACAGCATGAGTATTTTCTCATGCTGCTAGTTCTTTTTCTCGGACTGCTAGTTATTTTCACTTGATCTGTCAAAGTGTGCAGGGTATTTGGGTAATTTTTCAAATGTGTGCGCGGGACCCAACCTTTTCGAAACCTTTAAAGGTCCCAGTTTCGTTCAGTTGTAACTACCAGTTACATATTCTTCTTCCACGGCCTTCTACTTTCTCTCTGAACGAATCACACATTCTTCTTTCAAACCCTACAACCATCGTTTGTTCATCCATGGAGTTCGTAAAAGAGCATAACTGCCTCCCATACACCCTAAAACACTCTGAATTTCAACCATTTCATACAATGATGGATTTCCTCAGGCACTCCCATATTCATTATGCTCTAACCATAAACCCTACTATAGATATCTCCCATATAGAACAGTTTTGGAACCATACATCTGTTCAAACCATCAATGGAGTGCCTACCCTCCTTTCCAAGATTGATGGAACTACTATCCATATCACTGAGGAATCCATCAGACGTCACTTGCATCTTCAAGATGCCTCAGGTATAACCGACCTATCCCTTCAAGCTTTCCATTTTGGTCTTCGAAATATTGGTTATAGGGGCCCTGCTGATTCTTTTACTTTTCTTAAGGCACATTTTTCTCCTAAATGGAAATACCTTGTGCACATTATTCAGCAATGTTTAAGCCCCAAAAGAACTGGTTGGTCTGAGTTTTCTTCAAATATTGCCACTGCCTTAGTGTGCTTTTCTACTGGCCAACAGTTCAATTTTTCTAACATGATTTTTCAGGGGATGTTAAGGCATCATTCCCTAAAGAATGGGAAATTTTTGATGTATCCTAGGTTTTTGGCAGAAATTATTGCACACACCTGCACATCTTCACATTTACATAAACGGATACATGTTTCCCATAGGCACTCATTGTCTTCAATCAAAAGGCTGATAAAGCCAAGTGTCAATTTTGTCAGTGTAGATGTTCCATTGCCCTCTGCAATGGTGAACATCATTCCAAGAAACAGAGGAGAGGGGCCTGAGCAGACACAGCCCAACATTCCTGCTTCACCCCCAGGACCCCAACCCACTCCTCATGATACACAAATTCCTTCTGATTCTTTTGTACAGCCAACACGCCCACTCAGAAACATATACAAAAGAAAAAGGGGACCAGGAGCTCCTTCCTCCTCCTCCCTCAGACAAGAGCTATATATCCCTGTGCAGGAGGATACTCCTGCACAGCATATCCAAAGGGAACCACTAGAGGAAACTCCCATCCTCACTCAGGAGGTGAACATCTCTTCAGAGATGGTTCATATGGGTTCTGTGGCTGGCACTACTGATGTCTCTGCACAAGAGGCACAGGACAGTGCCAACATAGCTAAGACCACGCCCATGGCAACAGCAAGTGTGCAAACACAAGCTGGAAGTCCCCAGTACCAAGAACAGAGGGGCCCAGAGGTTTCTACTTCTGGTATTAATGTCAGTGATAGATCACAGGCACCACAGGTGTTTTCTGATCTTGAGACTAGTCTGCAACTCATGCTTTTGACGGATCCCAAGCTGAAACCTGTTGTAGCTATGTTGGAATACCAAAGTCCATCATTGCTGCACAGGGTGCACAAATAATGGCCCTAAAGCAATCAGAAATGGCTCAAAATCAGAGGATGGATTATCTTCATAAGGGGTTTACCCTTTGTGGAAATAAGCTCATTCAATTAGAGCGTTTGATTCAAACCCAAGGGGCAAAGGTTGTAGGTCCTCCTGACCAAACCAATGCTTCCAAAAAGGGGGAGAATCAGGAGGTTCCTGAATCAGTCCAAGCAGCTCCAACAACATCAGTCCAAGCAGCATCAACAGTTCCAGTTTCTAGGCTAGCAGTCCCAACAGCTTCTCAAGCTGTTAGCCTAGAAACTCAAGCTGCTCCTTCAAAAGTCACTGGAATTGTGATCAGAGAAGGAATTCAAGCTCCATCAAGTACAGTCCAAGCAACATCCTCTTCTGTAAAAGACAAGGGCAAGGGCATTCTTATTGAATCTCCAAAGCACAAATTCTCCTCCAAAGAAGCCCAGATTGCCTTTGATGCTGAAGTTGCCAAAAGAATAGCAGAAGAACAGGACAAAGAATTGGATCAGCAAGCCCAAACCCCAATGGATGATGATGAGACCTTAGGTGACTACCTAAAGGGGTTTGTGGTCAAGCAAGGAGCAAGGAAAAGAAAGATGCCAACAGGGCATTCCAAGGCTGAGCATAGAAGATTTCTTATCAATTTTGCCTTTGCAGCAGGTATTCCAAAGAAAATGGCTCAGTCCATGTCTACTGAAAGGCTGCAGGAGATTCATGATAAGGAGATGGACAAAAGACAGAGAACACAAGTCTCTCCAAAAGCTCAACCATCCCAAGAAGTCCAACCATCATCCCAATCAGTCCAAGCTGAAGCTGGTGCCAGTGCACCTGCTCCCTCTGATCAAGCAGTTGTCTCTATTCCTTCATCGGTTAAAAGGGTGCTCTTTGAGCAACAACTACAAAAGGCTATGGAGATAGAGAAGCTGATTGATCAGCATGATTTTACAAAGCCTCAAATCAACTACTGGTTTGCTAAGTCACTGGATGACCGTGACTTGAGAATTAAGTTTGTGATAAGAAGAGAGTCTGGTCCTGAAGAAGAGTATGATACTTTTTGGCAAATAGTTCAAAAGTTGACCAGAGATGAGCCGATAACGATGCACAACATTGGGTCTGTATCACAAGTTAGATCTGCTCTACCACAAGTTAAGCAAGTAATTAAAGATCTAAAATCAATTGTTGACCGTGAATCTGCAAGGAACGAAATAGAGGATGCTGTGAAGAAGGGGAAGAAGGTCAAGCAAGTTGATCTGTTTGTCAAGTCAAGGACATACAGAATCAAATTTTCAGATGGACCTGGTATATTCTTCAATCTCGAATTTTATGATTTACCAAAAGATATGCTACTTCAGATAAAATCTGTTAGGGTATCTTGTGATAGAGATGAGATGAAGAAAGAATTTTTGAAGGCTGTAGATCAGAAACTTGCACAGTTGTAAGTTTTTGAAAGCCTTGGTTTGTAAATAACAGTTTACTTATTCATTTCCATTTTTGTATAGAACTTAAAGTCTTGTGTAAAGAATTTAAGTTAGGGGGAGATTGTTGGGAAATAGTTTAAGTACATTCAAGCTGTTAGTTAGACTTCTCAGACTGTTAGTAGATTTTTCATGTAAATACAAAGTTCATGCTGCTAGTTGAAGAAACTCGAGCTGCCAGTGTAAAAGTTCAAGCTGCCAGAGCAAAACAACTCAAGCTGCTCAGTTCATGCTGTCAAGAGATTCAAGCTGCTCAACAGTTTCATAAACAGAAAGTGCTGATTTTCAGGAAAAGATATCTACACGAAGATTCCAGCATATCTACTATCAGAGAAGTCATAGTCCTTCAAGGAAACAAGTCCAAAAAGCAATATAAATAGACAGAATAGGTTTTCTATTGTATAGAAGTTTTATGCATATTTTTGAGTCTGTAATTGCTTTGTTAAGTTTTCTTAAGCCTCTAAGGTTGTAAAACCCTAAGAACAGTCTGTGTTCTTCGTCTAATCAAACAGATTAGAGGTGATTGTAATCATTGAATTCAGCAATACAAACAGTCTTGATTACTTCTTATGTTTTATGCTTCATTGGTTCTGAAAGTTTTTGCTAAAATAATTAAGTGTTATTCCGCAAACTTCTTAATTAAACTTTGATTCAAAGCAAGATTATTGATTTATACTCTGATAAATTTCAAATTAGTTAATCTTGGTTATTCAGTTTTAGATCCTGACATGTTCCTCTTGGCCTTTATTTTGGGATAAGTCACAGAGACACCCTGAGTTAATTCTTCTGAGATCAGGCCAAGGTCTTTCACTCTTTCCATCAACTTTTTGACATATGTACCGATAGTCTTAGCCGTTTCAGACTTAGACTGGCCCAGGGCAACTGCCAACTCCACCCATTCTCTGTACCCCATCTGTGCAACATCAGTGTAGTCATATGATTCCAGTTCTAGGCCTTTTGCACCCATTCTGGTTATTTGTAGCTTCCACTGTTTGCCTTTTCTTGAGATGGGCACATCTTTGACAATAGCTTCCTTGGCAAGTCTTCTATCAGCAACATCAAACGACTTTTCCCTTGCCAAGTTGTCAAAGTGTATCTGGGCTCTTGCAGAGGATTCTTGTTTGGACTTGGTCACAGAGACCGGAGCATCCTTTTCCTTATCACCTTCCTTTTCACCCGCTGACTCTCTAGCAGCTTCAAGTAGTTTTCTTTGCACATCCAAAGAAGGCATTTTAACTTTGCTTGCCTCTTTGTATGCAAAGGATCTGGCAGCTTTGGTTGAGGCTTCTTCCTTTCTTAGTGTTTCCAGGGCTTTGAGCTGTTCATCTCTGTACTTGTAGTATTTTTCCATAGAAACACCCATGTCCTTAGCCCTTGCCTTATCAAACTTTAGCTGTGCTGCTCTTTGATAGTCAGGGTCAAAAGCTGCTTTCTTCTTTCCTTTGGCTGTTGTAGTTTGAACAGCTTCAGGAATCTCTTCCTCTTCTTCTTCTTCAAAGATTAGATGCCTCCTTCTGCTTGGCCTGTCTCCAGGAATGGATTCCTCCCCCTTAGTTTGTGTAGGGTTTGGAAATCCAGGCTGAGCAGCTTCAGTGTGATGGGAGACATCTGCAGCTGGACCTGTTCCTGATGCACCTGCTTCTGGACCAACAAATGCTGATTTCTCCTTAGAAGGAGAAGAGGTTTTCTCCCCCTTAGACATAGTCTTTGAGGCAGACAACTTCTCCCCCTTTGAAGGAGATGGACCAGCACCTTCAACAACTGGTATGCCTGGATAAACAAATTCTCAGGTTGGCAGCAGCTTTGGTAGCAGGTTTGGGGCCAACCAGGCTATGCACTAAGAAAGCCAGGTTATCCTTAACCTCTGCAAGCTGGGTAAGGCAGGTTTGAAGAGAAGAGGATTGGGAATCAGAAGTTGAGGACAGCTTGACTAGATTTTGTCTGTCAGAAGTTGTGAACAGCAAACTTTTAAGCTGTGCAAGATATAACTCAATAGAGTCCTGCACATCATCAAGATTTGCTGACACAGAATTGGACAGAGAAACAATTAGAGAGTTCAAGCTGGCCAATGTAGTAGGAAGGGTAGTAGTGCAAGTGGTGAGGAGAGTTGACAGCTGTTGGGATATGGCTGTCATGAAAGACATAGAGTCCTGTTGATGTGAAAGAATAGAGGAGAGTGAGGTGGAGATGCTTTGCAGCTGTGCAGTGAGTGCAAGCAGCTATGAGGACTGGTCAGGTTGTGGATTGACTGGAGAGGAATTCTTGAAAAAATCAAAGAATCCTTGAAGCTGGGCAAACACAGAGTCTGAGATTATTGATGGTAGTGAAGTCATGGAATTTTTCCAACGATCCAACTTTGTTGGTCAGCAAAGAAAGCTGATCCTTCAAAGGAAGATCTTTGGGGGATGGGGGAGTATGGGTAGACTGTTTGGATTGTGTAGAGGGGGAAGAATGAGATGAGGATGAGGCAGGTGTTTGGGGATGTGATGGAGAGGGAAGGGTGACTTTGGACAGAAGTTCCAAAGCCAGGGCAAAAGTAATATGGCCCAGCTTGGAGGGGTTAATGGGTCCCTCAGCAGTGGCTGTATATGCTTCATCAGGAGAAAGGGTAGAGGATGGTAGCCTTTCAGATGCTTCTAATGTTGCAGCACCTTTATTAAGGCCTAAGGTGGTTCCCTCAGCAGCACCTTGGTCTAAAGTTGCCTCATCATGGGGAGATGGGATGTGCATTTCAACATCAGCAGTGGTGAAACCTGCTGATGGAGTTTGCGTATGAGGTGCAGCCTCACTAGAGAGATGGTATGGTCCCTGAGGTTCATCAGCTTGGGATGTTGGTCCTTCAACAGCTGTTGGGTGTACAACAGCTGTATCATGAGGAGCAGAAGTTGGAGGCTGATCTACTGGATGGTTTAATCCAGCAGGTTGGACACCTAGTGCAGACTCAGATTTTGTAGGAGAGGTATGGAGTAGAGACTATGTGGACTCAGTGTGGAGTGGAGTGAACTCCTATCTTTCAATATTCTCAGACTGTTGGGAGGCTGGAATAGGTGATGTGGTAGTCTCCTTATGTACAACTGGCTCCTGTTGGGAGGAACCAGAGGGCCTAGGCTGACTCAAGGTAGACTCTTGTTGTAGTGAAGCCTGCTCTAAATGTGCTGAACCTTCTCCCAAAATAGGAGAAGCAGCAGAGGTTGCTTCTTTTTCAACTGCACCCTGTTGAGAGGGATCAGAGGAACAAGATGGGTTGGTTTATTTCTTTTTGGCTAAGGTTTTGCATCTGTATAGGCGGAGAGATGAAGTGGAGGATGGCTGTTGTGGAGAAGAGATGAGGGGATCTGTTTGGACTGGTGGGGAAACTGGGTCAGAAACAGGTGGGTTGGCCTGTTCCATAGTCTCAGATGCCATAGAGGCACCAGCCACAAAGGGTTCAGGTTCAACAGATGAACCAGGGTGAGAAGCCTGCTCCCCCTCAGCCACAGAGGCTGAAGGGGCAGACTTGAACTTGGCTGTTTTGTTTTAGCCTTCTTGTGGACAGGCTCAGCTTCAGTCGATTCCAGGGTCCTTTTAACAAATTTGACCCTAGATTTGGATTTTCCCTTGGGAGCAGTCTCTGGATCCACCCTCACAGCAGAGGGTCCTTCCACCATTCCTAGAAACCTCTTCATTGGTGTTGACAGAGGAGGCTCACTTGGAAGAACAGGAGTATAGAAAACTCGATTCCCTATTTTAGGGAATGCATTAGTACGTAGTAGAGGCTGAGAGTTATAGAGTTGCTCACCACAGATGTGCTTGAAGATGAGGCTTAAAAACCTGGGATATCGAACAGCAGCTGGACATGTTTCCTCCGGCACCAGGTTCCTCAAGTTCATGAAAATCCATCTTGTCATGTTGATTGTAGTCCCATCCACAAGCTGTAGGACTATTGGAATCTCATCATGACTGAGTTGGTCGAATGAACCAACTTTACTGCTGAAGCACATCACCACCGAGGCAAACAAGAAACTGTAGGTTGGAGACAAATCCTTCCCGAACAGTGTAGCTCCAACTTTGGGTTCTGCTACACCACAGAAGTGTAGCAGATTTCTCATCTGGTCATTTTCAGGCTGTGGCTGATTATAGGTTTCAGCCACAGGGAGACGAAGAACTTCCCTGATCAGACATATGGAAATCTCAATGGTCTGAGTCCCATTTAGTATGGTTCCCCGTATTATTTTGGTAGAAGGATCATAAGAACATGTGTACCAAAATTCATATACCATCTCCTGGTACAGGACACCAGGAGATGCAGTCATTGCATAGTTCAATGGGTGAACCTTCAGAAACTCCACCATGTCTTCATATCCTTTTCCCACATAATTATTTGGGATGGTCAGGTTTGCAAGGTAGTTGGTAGGTTTCAATGTCAGCATCGTGGTAACAGACGAGTGTTTGTGCACATCGTTACCAACGAAAACTGGAAGAAAGGGGTTGTTCTGGTGAGCCATTTGGAAAGTAGTGGAATTATTAGCACTGGACACTTAGTCGAAGTTAGGGTTCTTTGGAAGTTATTGTAGCAGTAAGGAAGACGAAATTGAAACAGTAGATAGGTATTTATAGGATTTGAATGTGAGTTGGTATGAGAGTGAAAACTTTGGGCGGTTGATTTGAAATGTTCGTTAACGGAAAACGGAACGGTTGCCCATGTCAGAACGGTTGTCAGACCACTTGAGCCCTTTTCACTAACACACGTTAACCCACATTATCCGTAGTAATTAAGTTAAATAAAAACAAAAATTAAATAACTTAATTGTGAAGAAAGGTAGTTAAAACTGATGGTCTAAGCTGTTGGTCAAACCTGTGATGAGCAGGGTCATCACAAGCTGTTCACTCTTCAAGCTGTTCATTCAACCTGTTCAGCTATGTGAGAACAGGTTGTGTTCAATAGTTGATCAGGTTACAAGACAATGTCTTGTATGACAGATTGAGAGAGTGAGCAAGTTAGAGGTTTGATCATCAGACCAGGTTTGACTTGAAAGCTGTTATTGTCAAGCCTGTTATATGCTCAAGTTGTTCAAGTTTCCAGAATTTGGCTAAGTGTAGAACATGCATAGCCTGTTCAGCATAAGCTGTTCTGAGAAACTTGAGCAGTGTGAGACATATAGTAACTTAGAACACTTAGGACACTTAGTCACTTTTATTTAACATGCCCAGCTTGCTGACAAGATAACTAAACATGTTTTCATCAAGAGGCGTGGTGAAAATGTCTGCAAGCTATTCATCTGTGGAAATAAAACTTACCTCCACATTACCTTTCTGGATGTGATCCCTTATGAAGTGATGTCTGACCTCAATATGCTTTGTTCTGGAATGAAATACTGGATGGTTGGAGATAGCTATAGCACTTGTATTATCACACAGAATAGGAATTTTCCAATATACAAGTCCATAGTCTTCAAGCTGATGCTGCATCCATAGAATCTGCCCACATCAGCTTCCAGCAGCAATATACTTAGCTTCAGCAGTAGAAGTAGAAACTGAGTTCTGCTTCTTGCTACACCAACTTATCAACTTACCACCAAGGAGTTGACACCCACCTGTTGTGCTTTTTCTAGTCTAGCCTGCAGCCTGCAAAATCAGAATCTGAATATCCTGTTAGCTCAAGGCTTGAGTCTTTGGGATACCAAAGACCCAAACCTGGTGTACCCTTAAGGTATCTGAAGATTCTTTTTATAGTAGCTAGATGTGATTCTTTAGGATCAGCTTGAAACCTAGCACATAAATAGGTAGCAAGCATAATACCAGCTCTACTAGCAGTTAAATACAGCAAACTCGCAATCATGCCTGTGCAAGCTGTTACTGAAACAGCTTTGCCACTGGCATCTGCATCCAACTTTACATTGGTTGTCATTGGGGTTTTGATAGGAGAACTTTGATCAAATTTATACTTTTTCAAAAGTTCTAAAGTATAAGATTTATAAAAATTCCATTTGAGGTTTGTTTAACCTGTAATCCTAAAAAGAAAGTAAGTTTTCCCATCATACTCATTTCATATTTAGATTTCATGAGTAGTGAAAAATTCTTGCATAACTGCTCATTAGTAGAACCAAATATTATGTCATCCACATAAATTTGAACATGCATAATATCAGACTTCACTTTCTTTATGAACAGTGTGGTATCCACTTTACCTCTGGAATAACCATTGCTCATAAGGAAATCAGTAAGAGTGTCATACCAGGCTCTAGGGGCTTGTTTTAGTCCATAGAGAGCTTTGTCCAACTTATAGACAAAACCTGGATGATGTTTATTTTCAAAACCTGGAGGCTGCTTGCTTGACATAGACTTTTTCTTTCACCCTACCATTCAAAAATTCACTCTTTACATCCATTTGAAATACCTTCATGCTCTTATGAGCGTCGTATGCTAGAAACAAACGAATTGCCTGTAACCTGGCCAGAGGAGCAAATGTTTCATCATAGTCAATGCCTTCTTCCTGTCTATATCCCTAACCAACTAGTCTTGTCTTATTTCTAATGACATGACCTTGCTCATCCATCTTATTCCTGAAAACCCATTTGGTGCCAATTATTGTTTTTCCTTTAGGAGCAGGGACCAGCTTCCATACTTTGTTTCTCTCAAACTGATTGAGTTCTTCTTGCATGGCAGTGATCCAATTGGCATCTTTAAGTGCTTTATCCACTTTCTTAGGCTCCATTAGGGACACAAAGCTAGAAAACATACAAAAGTTTCCTAAGTTGTCCCATCTTGTTTGCACCCCTTTGTTGATGTCACCAATTATTTGATCATTTGGGTGACACCTGATCCACTTAGGATCTTCCTTCAATGAAGATTCTCCTGAGTTATTTGCATCTTTAACAGGTCCTGTTGAGAAGCTCTCAAGATTTTCAGACACACTGATATCTTGAGCCTGTTCACTTGTTGAGCATGACTCTCCATTGTTGAACATATCAGCAGAGGATCCAGGAAAATCAGTACTGATTGGTTCAGGACATGAAGTTGTAATTATGTCAGTACACTTATTCACACAGGGTGTATCAACATAATCATCATCATGCCCATCATGGTTAGCAGGTTCCACTCTGGATGTAGTGGAAGCTTTTGAGTCCTTTTCTTCATTGATTGAATGAATAAGATCATCAAAGGTGAACTCTCCTGGAACTGATTCAGGAATAGCTTTGGTGGAGGCACTCCTAGACTCTTCAAAGGTGACATTGATAGATTCATCTATCACATTTCTCTTGTTGTTGTATACTCTGTAGGCTTTGGAGATAGCAGAATATCCAACAATCACACCTTCATCAGCTTTGGGTTCAAACTTTGCCGATTGGTCCCTTTGATTCAGAATGAAGCAGGGACATCCAAACACATGGAAGTAGTTAAGGTTTGGCCTCCTCCCTTTGAGTAACTCATAGGGAGTCTTGTTGAACCTTTTCACTACCAATGATCTATTTTAGGTGAAGCAAGCATGGTTGACAGCTTCAGCCCAGAATGATGAAGGTAAACCTGATGCACACAACTTGGTTCTAGCAGCTTCAATGAGAGTTCTGTTTCTCCTTTTAGCAACTCCATTTTGTTGTGGAGTTCTTACTGCTGAAAAGTTCTGTGAGATCCCTCTTTCTTCACAGAAGTCTTCAAGAGTACTGTTTCTGAATTCAGTACCATGATCACTTCTAAGCTGCTTTATTTGAGCAGAGTTCAGCATTTCCATCTTCTTGATAAATCCAATGATTTCTCTAGCAGCCTCCCCTTTGCTCTACAAAAATATCACCCATGTAAACCTGGAGAACTCATCAACCATTACTAGAGTGTATCTTCTTTTTCCTAGACTTGGGACACTGACTGGTCCAAACAAGT
Organism: Centrapalus pauciflorus; assembly: GCA_020465985.1. NCBI lineage: Eukaryota > Viridiplantae > Streptophyta > Magnoliopsida > Asterales > Asteraceae > Centrapalus > Centrapalus pauciflorus. The sequence goes on along the minus strand of JAANYP010002126.1, from coordinate 492,673 downwards.
CCATGTGGATTAAGAAGAGAGGAGTATCAATAGAGAAATTGTTCTTAGATTTAAAAGATGATTTTCTCTGCTTGCCTTTCTCACAAGCTGTGCAGAGTTTATCCTTAACAAAGGTTATAGAAGGCAAACCTGTTACCAACTCTTTCTTACAAAGTTTGTTGATATTCTTGAAGTTCAGGTGTGATAGCCTTTTGTGCCATAACCAGTTCAGGTCTGCATTGCTTCTTTAGATAAAGCAGGTTTCAGTTGTAGGATCATCAGATTTCATGTCCACAACATATACACCTTTCTTTCGTTGTGCACACAGCACAACTTTGCCTTGTGGATCCAATATGTAACCCAGGTGCTCATCAAAGTTAACCTTGTAGCCAGCATCACACAGTTGACTTATGCTTACAAGATTATGTTTCAGCCCAACCACATAGGCTACCCTTTTGAACACTGTAGCACCAGCTTGAAGAGTTCCGTATCCTTCTGTGGATCCCTGTACATTGTCACCAAATGTGACTTTTGGCTCTTTTTCAAGCCTGAGATCACTCAGCAGGTCCTTGCAACCTGTCATATGTCCTGAGCAGCCACTGTCCAAGTACCAAATCTGGGATGGTTGTTTGTCCTGCAGAGTGTCATGAGAAAATATTAGTTATTTTTAGGGGAACTCATCATAGGGATGAGTTCTCCTACTTCATCAACCTTTGTTGATGGACCTGTGATATCTACACTAATATTTCCTATTTGGATGGTATCAGCTTGGACACCATCATCATTGACCATGTTACTTCCAACACTGCTTATTTTTGCAATGATGGAACTAACAGAGTCAACAGGCCTCATGTCCTTAGTTTCTGGACAGTCTTTGGCCATATGTGTCTTCTTCCCACACTTATAGCATTTTCTCTTTTTAGCCTTTTTGGAAAAAGAAGAACCTCCAGAAACATATTCTGAATTATTTTTGTTGATTCTGTCAGCAGGTTTAGCAAACTTATTACTATTTTTAGATGAATCAACAGTTTGGGTGGAAGGTACAATGGCAACAGCTTTGCCTGTATCTTCTTTCCTCTTTTTGGGAGGACAGATATCAAACACAGGAAGCTTGATTGGCCTTTTACCTTCCACAGGTTTAGGATACTTATTCCCAAATTTCTCAGGTTGAGCAATGGCTTTGCCTTTGCCTTTGCCCTTACTGAGATGTGATTTATGTTGCCTATCAACATGTTCACTGCTTTGGGTTCTGAAAGACTTACCTTCATTTATAACCAATTTTCCATTATGATTTATAAACTAATTTGAAACCACAGCAGATTTGCTTTCAACATGAGACTTACCCCTGTTGAAAGTAGGCTGCTTACCTTTTGAAAATGATTAGCATCAAAAGGATTAACAGGTCTCTTACCATCAGCTTTGGACCCAGAGCCTGTTTTGTCAACATGTTTAGAGTCCACAGCTGCAGTTTGAGCATGTTTTCCTTTCTTTTGGTTGTGTGAATCAGCAGAGCACTTAGTAGGTTGATTCGAGGGAAAACATATTCCATCATCAGCTTTTGGAGCTTTTTCACACAAGCTGTCAGTATTTTGAGGCCTGACAAACCTGTTTGTTGATACCAGCTTACCATTTACTTTCTGAATGAAAGTGCTAGGAAGCTCACCAAGAGTGGATAAGTCATCTTTCAGAATATTTATCTCAACAATAGAAGCTGCTTTGTCAAGATCCCCTCCAAGAAGGCTTGGATTTGTGCAGGGATCTGTTGACTGATGCAATGGCTGGCTTTTTGTGCAGATTGGCACCAAGAGTCAACTATCTTTTGAAGCTTTGCATGTTTTACGTCTGTCTCTCTCTCTTTTCTTCTAGTAAAATGGAGTTGATGTGTTTTATTTCATCAAGCTCAGTTTCCAACTTATGGAAACTGTCCAGTTTACTGGATTTTATGTCAAGATCATTTTTAAGCTTAGAGATTTCAGACAGTAAGACATTGTGCTTCTCAATAGCAGCTTTTAAATCAACAAGCATGTATTCAAACATTTTTACATTTTCATCAGAACTATAGGCAATGAAGTTTTGTACCTTGTACATCATTGTGGGATTCCAGTTCTCTAAGCTGCTAAAGGCTTCAGCTTCAGCCAGGTCCTGTTTGAAGTTGCTGGTTGATGGGAAATCAGTGCTGGCCATCAGACAGTTGTTATCTTCCTCATCTGAAGATGAGTCAGATTCCTCCCAATCACATGTCTCAGCCATGAGTCCCTTTTGCTTGTTGGAAGCCACTGAGTTTTCCCACTTTTTCAGCTTAGCCATGGCTATAAGGTACTGAACCCTATAGCCATCGTCCCTGTTTATCTTGAATGGTTTGGATGACTGGCCAACAGCTTTACACACACAGTCAACAGCTATGTGACCAGTTTTGCCACATTTAAAGCACTCAGCCTTAGTTTTATCTAATGCCTTCTTTTTGACAGCATTTGAGTTGCTCTACAGCATTCTTCCACCAAATCTCTTCTTGTTGAACTTTTTGACAAGCATTGCAATCATTTTCTCATCATCAAGTTCAGCAAGATCTTCACGGTCTTCCTCTTCAGACATCTCTTCCCTTTCATCATCAGCCTGTTGATCAGGTTGTGTGAACACATCACATACTTGACCAACAGGTTGTCTCACGCTGGCCACTATGGAAACACCTCTCTTAGACATTTCAAGTCATTTCTTTTCTGTTGCCATGACTGCTCATCATTCAGTAGAGATCCATAAGATTTACAAGATCCATACCTTTGATGGTACCTGAATTTCTCAAGATAGTAGAAAAATAGTTCCATTCTTTAGGCAGTGTCTAAGAATTTATTCACCAGAGTTAAGTTGTCCTTTGTGATCCCAACAGCTTTGAGATCATTGATAAGAGCAGTGAACCTGGTGTAGGTTTCTATGAGTGACTCCTTTGGTTTTGCAAAGAAGAGTTCATACTGTCTAACAAGATTGTTGATCCTGTTATCCAGTGTGATTGTGGGACCATCATAGATGGTACGCAAAGTATCCCACATCTCCTTTGCAGTCTTCATCTTCTCAACCTGTTTGAACACATCATCAGGAAGAGAAATGACCAGGTTATTCCTGGATTTTGCATCAAGAGCAACCAGCCTTTTGTCTTCATCAGACCGTTGAGCTTTGGCCTTCTCAAAGGTTCTGATTTCAGGGGCAGCTCCTTCAATAGCAGGAGTGATAGTAGTAACAGAGGTTGGCACATAGGGACCTTCCATTACTATCTCTGGCAGTTGTACATCCAGATTCTCTAAGTAGAGCATCATTCTGCACTTCCAATCAGAGAAGTTTTGATGATTGAATTTTGGTGGTTTGGCCATTGAACCATTGTCATAGTAAGAGGAGGAACTTGCAGCACTGTTGTCCATGGAAAATAGGGAGAATGAGAGATCTAGAGTTGACACTCACTATATCTGCTCTGATAACAGTTGTAGGTCCCAAAAGGTTTCCCTAGAGTATTGCTCTAAGCTGTAGAGGGGGGGGGGGTGTGAATACAGCTAATTAAAATTCAACACTCTTTTCTCAATGTTTGTGTATACTATTAACAAGTGTTAATTACAAACAAGCCTGAACTGCGGAAAGGTTCAAGCTGAGATGACGGTTACAACGGATGTTCAACTAATCTAAGACACACTCAGACTAGATAGAATGACTATATTCACTTAGATGCACTCACTGATTTTACAAGACACAGATGGACAGCTTGAGTATGAACAACTTAGACACACGTACTATTATATTCAAGCAGACTTGCATGCATGAAAAACACACTTTAATGCACAATCTGATTTCACACTCTTGGATGTCTCACAATCCTTAGAAGCTTCCTTTTATATTCTCACTGAGAATCTCAGTGAAGCTTCTTCATTGGACAATGAGAAAGTGGGATGTCTTTCCAAAAAGACAAAACACCTTTCCTGCACATGTTGATAAAGCAGACTTGTCTTCATGTGGCAGAATCTTTGTCTTTTTCTTTTTGTCACTGTTGCATAAGGCTTTAACCAAAAGAGAAATGTCAACTTTGCATCTTTCTTCTTTTGTTAATGCCATTTTGATATAAGAAAAGGTCTGTCACCCTTTTCAGATATCCGTTTGTCTTCATGTAACAGAACAGCGTAGGCAGGCTTTTGCAGTTAATGTTTTCCACTTTGTCTTCGACTTGTAAACTGATCTTGTAACCAAAAACGATACATGAGGACTTGGAAACATATTCCATAAAGTGTTTAGCCTGTTCACAAAGAACAGAACACTTAGAATCTGTCCAAGCTGCTCAACAGAACAGAGCAGCGTAGACAGTTTATATCCAGCCTGTTCAGCAGACAGAACAGCTTGGACAATCTGCCTTTGATGCAACGAATGCAACAAGGTAAACAACTTTGGCTGATATTGCAAATCACTTTTCAGGTTTCAATAAGGCATAAACAGGCCTTAAATTATACATTCAAGTGCATCAAACAGGTTTGATTAAAAATCTCCCCCTAAGATGTAGAACAGGTTTGACTGAGGCCTTTTTGTGCCTAACAATAGTAAATTGGTTGGAAACGATTGTTGACTCTTTGGCCTAAAACTGCTCCAACCGCAAAGTCACTAGTATCGCACATAAGCTCAAATGGTTGGGACCAACCTGGAGCTATCATGATCAGTGCATGAGTGAGTTTTTCTGTAAGGAGATTGAAGGCATCAAGACATTCTTGAGAGAAAACAACAAGAGTGTCCTTCTCAAGAAGTTTTGTCATCGGCCGCGTGATTTTTTAAAAAAATTTATGAAACGCCGATAAAAATCCGCATAACCAAGAAAACTTCTAATGCCTTTCACAATTGTGGGAGGAGGTAGCTTTGAAATGGTGTCGATTTTAGCTTTATCGACCTCTATTCCCACACTTGAGACTTTGTTTCCCTAAACAATACCTTTTTACACCATAAAATGACATGTTTCCCAATTAAAAACCAAATTAGTTTCTTCACATCGGGTCAACATATTTTCAATATTGACAAGGTTAGAATCAAAAGAGTCGCCATAAACCGAAAAATCATCCATGAAAACCTCCACGAAACTTTCAATCATGTCATGAAAGATGGCCATCATGCACCTTTGGAAACTGGCGGGTGCGTTGCACAAACCAAAAGGCATTCGACGATATGCAAATGTGTCGTATGGACAAGTGAAAGTGGTCTTTTCTTGATCCTCGGGATTGATAGAAATTTGAAAATACCCCGAAAAACCATCAAGAAAACAGAAAAATTGATTTCCGACTAATTTTTCCAACATTTTGTCCATAAATGGTAAAGGAAAGTGATCCTTTCGAGTATCGTCATTTAACTTTCAGTAGTCAATACAAACATGCCAAACCGTGACCGTTCTTGTTGGAATGATTTCATTTATCTCATTTTGAACTATGATCATGCCATCCTTTTTGGGTACAACTTGGACCGAACTCACCAAGGACTATCCGAAATCGAATATATCAAACCCGAATTAAGAAGTTATATAACTTCTTTCTTGAAAACATTCATCATGTTTGGGTTCAAACGGTGTTGTCTTTGGACAACGGGCTTGTAATCATCCTCCATAAAACTTTTATGAGTGCAAAAGGAAGGACTAATACCGTTGATGTCGGTAATTTTCCAAGCAATAGCCCCTTTGTGGGCTCGAAGAATGTCAAAGAGTATTTTCTTTTGATCACTCGTAAGATGAGACGAAATGATAACGGGTAACTTAGACTCGTTGAGAAGATGTGCATACTCAAGATGACTTGGGAGCTCTTTGAGCCCAAGAATTGGTGGGTCTTCAAGAGAGGACTTTACCCGACAAGAATAATGATAATGAGATATGGATTCAACAACCGGGGTGGATTAATGGTTGACAATGGTGCCAACACGTCCAAGTTCTCTTCAAAAATGAGAACATCATCCCCTTGACCAAGTGAAAATGTATCCTTGGATTCTTTCTTTATGAATGATGCAAAATCAAATCAAAATCCTCATCATATGCATGAATATGATGACATGTGTCGTCTAATGATGGTGGATGTTTCATGGCTTTGTAAAATGAAAATGTAACCGACTCGTGAGGGTGAGTATTTTTTGTCATAAACATCAATCATAGCACACGAAGTGGCCATAAATGGCCTCCCTAAAATAAGAGGAACGCGACTATCTTCATCCATATCTAAGATGACAAAATCCACGGGGAAGACAAACTTATCAACTTTAACAAGTACATCTTCAACAACTCCCCGAGGATACTTTTGTGAACGGTCCGCTAATTGAATGCTCATTCGAGTTGGTTACAGATCTCCTAAATTTAATTTTGCATACAAAGATGTGGGCATCAAATTATGCTTTCCCCAAGATCCGCCAATGCATTAGTAATTACTAAGTTACCAATATGACAAGGAATAGTAAAACTCCCTGGATCGGTCATCTTTTCTAGCAACTTGTTTTGAAGTAAAGTCGAGCATCCTTCATTCATAACCACGGATGAAACATCTTCAAACTTTATTTTGTTGGTGATGATTTCCTTGAGAAACTTCGCATATGTAGACATATGTGAAATGACATCAACAAACGGTAAGTTAATATGCAATTGTTTGAAGAGTTCAAGAAATTTACCAAACTATGCGTCCACTTTTTCCTTCCTTAACCGACTAGGATAAGGAACTTTTGGTTTAGCTATCTGCACTTTGGTGGTAGAAGGAGATGGGATCTGCATGGTACTTCCTGGGCTTGAATTTTGTGTCTTATCCATTATGGTATCCTTTTCTTGATTCACCTGCACATCATCAATAACAACATCATTTGAAACTGTATTAGAAATAGGTTCAAGAGTCTTACAACTCCTCAAGACAATTGGCTTGACATGTTCCTTTGGATTCGTTTCCTTGTTCGAAGGCAATGTACCCTTTTCACTTTCAATGAGCAATTGTGCAAGTTGGCTCATCTGCTTTTCCAAGTTCTGAATCGAAGCTTGTTGGTTCCTCACAATATCCTCGAGGGTCAGTTTGGCCTTGGATGAAGGTTCAGTGGTCTTGGTTTGTTGTTGAGATGTGTTGGCCTGTCGATTTTGGTATTGAGCGGTGTTTGGATGTCTGGGTTGGTATGTTGTGTTTATTTGATTGGATGTTGAAGCACCTGCTCCTTCAAATACCGGTGGAATTGTAGGTACCTCATTTTGTTGGCACCATCGAAAATTTGGATGATTTCTGTTATCAACATTCGGATTATAATACTGCTGAGGTGGTGGTTAAAATGCTAAATTTCCCCTCGGGTTATCATACCGATCTCTGTACGAATATAACACATCCTCAGTTTCTTCAACATCTTCGTCATCCATGCCATAATCTCTTGCCGTGTGTGGCCCTCCACATAACTGACAAACTTCTTGAATGGACTTGATTGTACTTTGTCTCGTGAGAAGCTTAAGTTTTTTAGTACATTCATTCGCGGTATGTGGAATATCACAAAGTTGACAAACATGGGATACTGCCTTAGGATTTTGAAGCTGAACAATCTCTTTTCTCATTCTTCTTATCTCCTCTTTTAGTGCACTCACATCATCGCTTTGTTTAAAAGCTCCCCAAATTGCTCTATGCGTTGAAGAATGCCACTCAGGAGTGTTAGTAGTTGTTATTTCAATTGCCTTATATGCTTCATCGGGCTGCTTATCCATCACACATCCTCCAGAATTAAGATCCAAACTCTGCCTTGTTGAAATTAACAAGCCGGTATAGAATGTATACACTTGATCATATGATGTGGACACTTCCTTAACAAACCTTTGAATCGTTCCCATGCTTCATATAATGACTCCTCTTTTTCCTGAAAAAAATTATTAATGTCACTTTTTAATCGAGCAGTCTTAGAATGAGGGAAATACCTCATTAAGAAACGATCAACAAGCTCCTCCTAAGTAGTGATTGATTGTGGTGTGAGTGATTCAAACCATGCTTGAGCTACTCCTCGCAATGTATATGGGAAAAGTCTTAAGTGTAGAGCTTCTTTGGGCATCTCTCGAATTTTGATCATATCGCAAATATCTAAGAATCTCGTGAGATAAGCATTCGGATCTTCGGATTCAAGACCATCAAAAGGACACATTTGACTTAGATATTGCAAGTATTGATTCTTGATCTCGTAATGTGCCACTTGCACAGGTCAACGAATTGAGGGATAGGAAATTTTTAATGGCTAAAACACAATCAAGAAAATATGTAATCAAATGGATTTACGCCCCCTAAACATCGGATAATAACAAACAATTAAACACGAATTGGATAAAATGTTGGAAGGGATTAAAAGATAAAATCACTCAAATCTCTTATACGTGATCAAATCCTTCTATTCTAAATAACTGATATTAAGTGCACTCAAATCTCTTATACATGAACTCTCTATCAGTTATATATGTAAACAATGATTAATTGTTTACACAGATCTATCACAAATAAGCAACTAACCCCACAACTAATAACGTGAACAAGCAAATTTCTTATAAATGTTCAAATTATGAATTGTGCGAAAACCGAAAGTTTACATAAAATTTTAAAAAACTTTGAAAGGTGATTTCGTTCGCACAAAATACACAAGTTTATATTAGATTTTCATCAGAAACATAAACCAATTTAGATGTTCTAGTTAATACTATTTAATCTCATCATTTTTCTATCTCTAGACAAAATCCTTAATAAATTAATTTTCCGTAGGTTATCAAGAATGATCATTTATCATTTTTTTTAATTCTCATTATAAACATAGCAAATAATCACGACAAGATTATATAGTAATTAACCGAATACATGAAGATAACAATCAAAGTAACGTAAAACATAACATTAATATCCATATATCCAAATTAGTAATTATCCAATGTTTAGGGTTTGTTTACCCAAATGATTACATTATAAAACTACTCCATAATCACGTAATAAAACATCCACATTATCAAAGGAAGTAATTTAACATTGCAACAAAGATAAATGTAAGATTACTCCCTAAAACATCCACATTATCAAAGGAAGTAATTTAACATTGCAACAAAGATAAATGTAAGATTACTCCCTAACAATGTTGGTCTTGATGAAATGAAGACTTCTCTTGATTGAATCCACAAGTTGGAACGGTTTCTCGACCTTTTCTTCTCCCAAAAATCGTTTGTAAAAGTCTGTTTCTTTTCCTCAAAACTGTCACCAAAATTGCAGAAAAATGAGACTTTTGTAATTCTGAAGCGACTCACCGAGTCGACGATGGGTCGCGTGCCATTACACCATCCAAAACAAACGCCTTACTTCTGGAAAAGTTGACGACTCACCGAGTCAAATAAATGACTCGCCGAGTCGATTTGTTGGCAGCTTCTCATTGGGTCTTGAAAAAGGTGTCAACCGTATGAATATTCAAATCGACTCGCCGAGTCGCCTTCAGGAACGTGGAAATTAATTTTTTTCCTTCCAACATAACCTAAAAATAACGATTATCACAATAAGGTCATATTTTACCCATAAAAACACACTTTTATCAAAGAATACACGAAGATATCGCCTTATAAACCATGTATAAAATAGGCGAGCATGTGCCATTGACTTCGGGGGTAGCTCGGATGTGCATCTCCCATTAGTTAAGTTCACATATAATAATAGATACCATACCACGATTAAAATGGCTCCGTTTGAGGCATTATATGGCTGAAAGTGTTTAAACTAGTGTGTTGGGGTGAGGTTGGTAAGCGACCGATCAGTGGACCCGAGCTACTTAAAGAGATGAGTGATAAAGTAGTTGTGAACCGTGAGCATATGCCAGTTGCTCAGAGTCATCAGAAGTGTTACGCTGACCGCTGTTCCTTAGAGCTTGAGTTTAGTGTGGGTGATCAGGTATTATTCAAAGGGTCTCCGTGGAAGGGTGTGATCCGATTCAGACACAGCGGTAAATTGAGTCCGAGGTATATTGGTCCATTTGAGATAGTGGTCAGGGTCAGAGATATTGGCCTACAGAATGAGATTGCCGCTAAAGTTAGCTGGTGTGCATGATACATTTCACGTGAGTCATTTGAGAAAGTGCTTGGATAAAAATGATCAGTATCCGCCTCTATCAGAGATATCAGTGGATGATCAGTTGAGATGTGTTGAGCAGCCTGAGATGATCACCGATCGTAAAGTGAAGAAGTTGCGTGATAAAGAGATATCATTGGTACTCATTCAGTGGAGACATTATAAGGGTACCAGCGCAACTTGGGAGCCTGAGACTGAGATGCTGAGTCACTATCCTCACCTGTTCCAGATTCAGTATTAGATTATGATAGAAAATCTTTGTAGGGGGGAGGATTTGTAACACCCCGACTCCTGAGCAGGTTCGTGTAATTACCTCTTTGACTGATTATTATATTAATTATTGAGTTGGTCCAATTACGTCCCGTTTAGTGGATTCTACGTGTCGGGACTGATGATACATGGCTTCAGGATATAATTTTAGTGGATTAGTTATAAATACAGATTCACGAATTTAAAATGGGATTTATTGACATAAAATGTGGATTTTTGATAACGGGGTCGGGTATCGGTGTCGAACCCTCAATATATCGAATACGAATAATATATAGACATTCATATTGCTTCATTCACTTCCAAGAGCTTACAAAGGTGTTGTGTATGTGTTTAACCAATGCTGGAAATTAGAATCGAAGCCATAATAAGTGAATTAGAGGTTGGCATTCGTCTTCAAGCTTCACCATTGTGTTCTTCAACTTGGTGAGGTAAGGATTTATTAAAATTAGTGGGTATTATTGCGTTAATTGTTGTGAAACAATGAAAATTGGTTTATGAGTATATTAGAAGTGTTTTGGTATGGTTTTGAAGGGTTACATTGTTGGAATCGAAGTGTGGGATTGAAATAATCCTTGGACAGAAGCTGTTCAGAATCAGGAGACCTGCAACTCACCGTGATTACGATCGCGATGGCTTGAGCACGGCCACGATGAGTAGCGCGGGGTTGAGCGCGATCTAGGGTTCATGTGCACGGGCCGCGGTGGGAACGCGCCCTGCGATGAGGGTAGCGCGGCCGCACTCAGTCCTCTTTGGGCTAGATTGGGCTATTGAGTCGTGGGGCTTATTTGAGGTCACTTTTTGGGGTCAATAAGTTATGTTAATGATTATGGGATATACGGGTTTATTTGTTGAGTTGGGATTATTCTGGAAATATTCGTTGTGTGTACGGGGATTGACAGAGATCGGGTCGAGACAGATTTGGGTACGCAGGATTAGTTAGAGTTAGATATCGCGCGTCAGGTGTGTACACGAGTGCTTTTAAAAGACATGTTGCCTCTTTTGAGTATTTTAGTGTTTACCTTATATGAGTATATACAATCGGTAATGATACCGTGGGTACTGCGAGCTGCCCCTCAGGTATGATCTTACCTTTTCTTATTTATGATACATGTGTATTTATACTGTGATATATATTGAGTAATAAACCAGATCCATTATAGAGATGATCACGATGGGCTATCGCGGGAACTGAGTAGCTCTGTTTAATCCTGTGGTTGTATTTATTGCCAGGTCGCTCCTGAGCTTATTATTCCTACTAGCCTCCACTGGCGTGGCTTGGCTACAGGGGGAGGAGTTTCCCCTATTGAGATGTGTATCTCAGTGTATTACTGGATCTAGGTAGAGCTTAGTGTGCCTCTGGGTAGTGGTTAGTGCGACATGAGTTGTGTCAGAGTGTGTAGAGTTGAAGTGATTGTCATGCTTAACCTGTGTTATGTGGTTATGTGATTAGTTGCAGAGTCTAAACCCTTGTGTACTCACGAGCTGTGAAGATTATGTATTCGAGTTTAAATGTGTATCAGGGGGACTAAAGATAGGGCCACGAGCTTCTGACCAGAAGTAGGAGCTTCGAGTTGCTACAGATACTTTTTACATAGTGTCGATTGTACGTTATCACTGTTACTGTTAGAAACTGTAGTGATCTGTATTTGGGTATACGTATATTGGCTTTGGGGACATGTATGTTGGGTTAGCAGTTAAACAGTGTTGTTTATATTGTGTAAAATGTTTTAAAGTATAGTGTTTGTGTAAACCTCTGACCTTGCGTAATGGATATTTTATGCGTTATTGTCACCTGTGTATTGTAAATGTCGTGACTTTTAATCGGGTTTAGAGGGTGTTACATATTATGTAACTTATAAACTTTATTTCATATACATCCAGCGGTAGTAAGCTGAACTTAACACTCTGGGACATCTATGCTCAACAAATGTCTGAGTACGCTTCAAGTTTGAATAAATCTGGATGTGTTATTATCCTTCTTCGATTTGCCAAAGTGAATTATTATAGCGGCATTTTCTTATAAAGTTTTATAATTTGAAATTACTTATTATATTGTAAATAATATAACTAAACATTGACTGATCTATTGTTTGCGAGGCACACCATATCTTTCAAATTCGTTCGATGTTAGCAAACTGTTTATATATTCAGATATTGATGAGATCAATACTTTCAGAAACAAGTTTTGCTATACAAAGTTTGTATGTCTAATATATATAATTTATATTAGTATTTTAATTTGATTTATATATATGTAGTCTGCTAGCAAACTCCAGTGATGATAGTCAAAGCCTTATTGTTGTCTCTTCTAATCCTTATTCATTTCGTGATGCATTTCTTCTTCAAAACGAGCGATTGTTGAACTAATGGAAATGACTGAGGTATGAAGTTTATTTTACAATATATATATACACACACAAAAGTAAGTCGTATTTTTTGAAATTATTCTACAGGTACAATCATGTATTGTTGTGGCAACAATTAAGTGCATTCCAAATGATGTATTGACGTTGTTTGATCGTGAAGCACAGAAGGTTTTGAATACAACTGCATATGAGTTGCGGCAAAAATATTTGAAGGTTTTTTTTTTGAATATGAAAATAACTTACCTAACATCTTTTATAATGTATGATTGGTTACATTTGAAATTATGTAATATGTATTCCCGTAAACTATCAGCACCTTTAATGTTTCTTTTATCAAACACAAGAAGAATCAATGCTCAATAATTGTGTAATGATGAAGAAGACAAAGAGAATGTTGGGAGAAAATGACAAAATGGCGGCTGCTCTTTTCTTTGTATTTTCAACCGTGTAAAGCTACAAACCCTAGGAGCCTATTTCTAGGCTCCTTTAATTAAGTATTACACATTGGCAACTTTGGTCCCTTGACTATTACAAAGAAATAAACTACAAGGAAATAAATACAAGACTAAATACTAAGATAATAATTATTACAAAACAACTCCCTATGATCGAAATAAAATGTCTAACAATCTCCCCCTTTTCGAACATTTAGGAGGTCCTGGAACTCTGGCATGGTCCGTAGATTCTCGGAGTCCGAGGATGACGTCGAAGCGTCTGGTCACTTGTCTCAAATGTAGCCTTTCGTTCAGGTATTCAATGCCGCTGAGGATATCCTGAATCTCCTTCGGTGAGCATCTAAGTTCTGGATTTGGTTGAGCGTCAAAGTCTTGAACTTTCTGAGTAAGTGCTGCTCTAACCAATCTGATAGTGCCGTCGGAGTAACATGGAAGATCCTCAAAGCGCATGAATCTTTTGTATCCTTTCTGGTTCAAAAATATAACCCCTGGGTGTCCTCGAAGCAGAACTTTATACGCCGGATAGTGGTTTAGCAAAAGTATATCTTTATCAGGAGCTTTCAGACCCACTTTTACTAAGGCACTCTCAATTGCAATCTGGAAATCTCTGAGCCACATTATGAATGATCGGCGATTCATGCATTGAACCAGGGCTGCTAGAGCAGTCATGTGTGTCAGACGACCCTTGACTTTATTTTTCATCTTGTTGTGCAGAAGCTCTATGTCGTCTATGTTTACAAAGTCAAGGTCGCTTTCATACAATTCTTGAATAGTACCGACTTCTCTGAGTACCTCGAAGGCTGGAGTGTACACTCTGGCTCTCTTGTACATATGGATGTTATTGATCTTGACTATTTTGGATTTTGACCAGTACTTGCTCTTGTCTCTCTTTTCTCTTAGCATCATCTGATTATATTCAGCTTGAACGCATCGAGATGCATCGGTCATTACCATCAGAAGACGTCTACTGTAAGATCCCGGCTTCTTTCTAAATACCATTTTGAACCTTTCTTCTAAGAAAGGATTTTGAAATTGATCAGCCGGGAACTTCTTCAAATATTCTTTTAACCCCTGGACCGGAGGTTCTTCTAATTCTTCAGGAGGAGCCTCAAGAAGTTTCAATACTCGATCTCTCCGGTCCTGACTCAATTCTTCTTTTGTTTCCGCATCCAGATTGTGAACTTTTCCCCGTGAGTACCAATTTATCCATGCCACGTCTGTCATGTCATATATTGCGGTGACTTCTCTAGTTTTAAAACAATCGACAGTTCTGGATCCGGATGTTTCAGCGATGTGGGCAGGCGGAGCTGATTGAGTTGGAGGGGTGATTGGACTGATGGGGTCGGTATAACTGGTGGAATTTCTTTTGGTGTGGGAGTGGGTTGGATTGATGGAGTTTCTATGGGAGTGGGTGAAGGTGATTGGATGGAAGAAGTTATTTGTTCTTGAGGTTCATGGGGTGGGGAATCCAAAATTTCAATTGGAATTGGAGGTGATTGTTGTGGAGAATGGGGTTCAGACTTTGGTGTGAGAAAGGTATAGTCGTTATCAGTATCAGAGTCTGAGTCAGACACTAATATGATTTCGACTTTTTCGTATTTAGGCTCATAGATCACCATTGCTGACATAGGGTCTAACGGAGCTGGGCCCTCAATCTGTAGAGGTTCATATTCTATCATCAATGCTTCCGTAGCCTCATAACTCTGATCCCCAGACCCAGACCCTTGAATTTCCGTGCCTTCAGCCTCTGCTCCCCTTACATTAATCATGGGGTCCTCATGCTGAACCTTTCGCCTTTTCTCCCCCTCATGACGATCAGGGTCGTCCCAATCGTCATGCTTTCTTTTTGGGGCTTCTGCCTGAGGGCGGCACTGGAGTTCTATTACTGCCGACTCTAGGCGATCCATTCTCGAATTCAGCTGTTCCTGGACTTGCAGAATTAAGCGTGTAAGCGCATCGATCTTGTCCGAAAGCTCTGAGATCTGATGTTGAACTGAATGGGAACCTGGTGGGGGGCCAGCTTCGGAAGCGACACCTTTACCCTTGATTAGTGAAAGTAGGGCGGTGTGACGCTCCTCGGCAGCTTCCCTTTGGGCGTCCAGGTCAGCCCAAGTAACACGCCGGCAGCACGTAAAGCTGCCGTTAACATCTCCAAATTTATTGGGAGATGGTCGGAAGTGGACGGCGTTGATTGAGCCACTCCCAGTCTTCCTTCCGTCATCTCTGGCTCCTGAATAGGACGCTCAGATCCGGAAGTTTGAGGAGCTGCCACGGAGGCAGCTCTTGGGGATGCCACGGAGGCATCGTGCGGTGTTTGTATAATGGGGGATGGAATCATGAATGAATGAAGTGCGGTCACATGGGGAGGAGTGTGACCTCTTTCAACACCGCCACTCTCCGAATGAGAGGGCGATGGAGTATGTGCTATAACCCCGTGAAATGAAGTGGTTTCCCTTTGAGGGGAAACCAAGTGGGTGGTGGTGGTTAGTTCGACCGTTGGACGGACGGTCTTATGGTAAGGAGTCCGGCTAATTGGGCTTAGTTCACCCTCAGATTGCACCTCCCTCGCTCGCACGACAGAGACGATTCTTTCTGAATCCGCCGTCTTTGCCGCCTCACCTCCTGCTTCCTCTCTTAACAACACAGGCTCCCCCTCACCCATACCCAGAGGTGGCTGAGATTGCTGAACATCCACCCGAACTCCCTCATGCTCACTCATACTTGCCTCACCTTCGGATTGGCTAGTCTCAGACGGTTCCGAGTGAGACTCATCCGGATAACACTCCTGAATATAAGCCCTAACCCGCTCCATTCCCCTTGACCTCATTAGTAAAGACAGAGGTATTTTCATTCTTGGCACTGTCGGGGCCCCCTTTGGCAGAGTTAACTTTTGAATCGCCACGGTGGGGTAGACGTCTGCTTCCGGACGTTCATGGATATCGTCGTCATGGTCCATTGCATACTGTATTATTAGCTGCAGAAATCGCTGTAGAGGAATATATTTTCTTCCTTTCTTTGTGCTCCTCTCTACATGGACTCTTCGTAACTCCTCGAATAGGAAAGCAGCGTAATCCACATGTCGGTCAAAGGCAAAGCCTGTGAACATGGCTAGTACCTGAGCCGACGTAGAGTCATGTTCGGAATGCTTGGCGGTGAAGCATTTGTTAATCACATCAAACAGGATTCGCCAGTGGGATTGAAGATTTTTTGTGCGAAAATCTGAGGGTTTGGAAAGAGGGCCATCATAACCCAGAGTTTGGATCTCATATAGGGTTTCAGTGACGGATGGGTTGGGATCAAAAAATTCACGGGTTGGAAGGTAGAATTCAGCTGGTAGGTGAAGGATGTGGCGGATGACAGATATAGTGAGTTTGACTGGAACACAGTCTATGGTGGATGTGAAATGAGGTTTGGGGTCAGAAACATATTTTAGCCTGTTCTAGAATTGTTGGAGATAGAACTGGGGAACAGCTATGGCGGTGGATAAGGCGTAATAGATGGGATGGCGACTGAGGATGTCGAATGCTAGGGTTTGGGGTTCTTTGGTCAGGATGGAAACGTCGAGTTGCCAGTTATGCGGAATGAACTCGACAAACTCGGCGTTGGGGAGGATAGATTGCTCGGGGAGTTGGGTGTTATTGTTTGGGATGGGGGAATGGGGTACGGTAAGAACAACTGCTGGTTCCATCATCCTGCAAGGTGCATCAGAGTTAGAATAAGAAGACTCAACTGATAAGGCATTGATGTGAAGTCTAGATTAGTGTGAAATAGAAACTGCCTGATCTGTTTAGCATCGGGTCTTTATTAGTAAAATAAAATCTACTAATAAAGTCCAAAGTCAATCGTTAAGAGACCGATGTTAGACCAGACTTTTTCACTCAAACACTAGTCCTAACTCTAATCAATGGTGCACTTTGAGGAAAATATTTTTGTGTTTTTGAGATTATATAAAAAATGCAAAAATGGAAAAAATGAAAAATTTGAAAAAAATGCTAAGTGTTGGATTTCGGATGGTCCGAATTCAGATGAACAGTGTCACCGAATTCGGATCAGGCCGAAATCCGGATGATGCATGAATGGTATGTGAGGGGTTCGAATTCGGATGATGTGACAGAAGTGAACGAATTCGGATGGTGGTCCGAAGTGCATGGAATGGAATGGAATGTATAGTGGTGGTTCGAATTCGGATGGTGCAAGAACAGGATCCGAATTCGGATGTGGACCGAAGTAGATGTATGCAATGATATGGAAAGGACCGATTTCGGATGGAATCCAGAATTCGGATGGGTACCGAATTCGGATACAATCCGAATTCGGATGAACAGTGAATGATGACTTTTAACTTATAAAAATAATGAACAAGTTTGAACATAATTTTGAAGAACCGAATTCGGGTGCACAGTGATCCGAGTTCGGATGCATAGTGTCCGAATTCGGATGAACTGTTGTAAAATTTTGAAAATTTTTCTAAGGGACACATCCGAATTCAGTGCTTGGTCCGAATTCGGATGGTCCGAAATGCAACAGTTCATTTAATGATGTTCATGCAACGTGAACAGTGGTGATTTTGACAAAAATGCATGAAATTACAGATCCTAATCTAAAACAATCTAAGGAACATTTTATCTAACTGCTACTAAGTGAAAAACACACATTAAAGTACCTAAAACTACCATAAACCGTGAAGAAAAATGAAGAAAAAAAAAGGAAGAATCAAACACACTAAACATGGAGTTAATTACTGAAATAAGTATAGAAATGGGTAACCTGGAAGTGCCGAAGATGAAAAATGCAAGAAAAACGAAGGAAAGTGGTGGTGCAAAAGCTTCGAAACGGTGGAAATGGAGGTGTGGCGGTGGCTGTCGACGAGAGCAAGGAAGCAGAAGGAGGAAAATGAAATATCTTGGTGATGAAGACATTGACCGGTTGACCCTCTATTTAAACTCAATCGGGTCAGGTCGGGTGAGCAAGGTCCGCGCCCAAAGTGATGAATGGGCCGCCGGATTTGCAACACCACACACCCACACAACTAATTACTTTGGGTTTTTTAGAAAAAGGATTGAAACAAGATTTTTAAAATAAATTTGGCCCAATTTTATTAAATCTTTTTGAGTTTTTCTTTGAAACAAAAAAAATGAGCAAAAACAAAGTAAAATATTTTTGATATTTTCTTTTAGTATTTAAATTAAGAAAGAAAAAATAAATCGAAATAAAATAAAATAAAATAAAGTAAACTAAAATATTTTTGGCTTTTTGATAAATTTGAAAGTTCAAATCTTTTTGGGATAATCTGACCTATTTAAATTAAACTGAAAAATAAAATAAAATATAACCAACCCAAAATTTAAAAATTTACCTAATAGAAATAATAAAATTAAAAAGAAACAAAGAATTATAAAGATTAAAAATCCTAACTATACTCCCCCTCAAATAAATACTGGTTCTTTTCCTTGTGATTTTCTGATTAAGCTCGCTAACCCTTTTAGCCTTACAAACACAGACAAACCTGGATATTGTTTGCATCCCACTCCGTGATGAACAATTCTCACAGCAATTTGTCAGGATCATTAATTATTAAAAATATACACAGGTAAGGAAATATTGAGTTTCAATTTTGTGACACAATCCTTAAATTTAAATAGCAGATATTTTCTAAAATAAAGGAATTTCAATCATGATAGATTGAAATAGAATTATTTAAGAGAATATCTGATATTTAATTGGAAGGCGGATTCAACATGCCGATATGGGATACTAAAAACTGAAAACGAGGTTCGTCTAAAGCTTTAGTAAATATATCCGCAAGTTGATATTCCGTGCCGACAAAATACAACTCAATGGTTCCCTTTTCTACGTGATCTTTAATAAAATGATACCTGATATCTATGTGTTTTGTTCGAGAGTGCTGCACGGGATTGCAAGAGATGGCAATTGCACTTCGAGAATCACAGTAAATTGGGATATTGGTGAGTGAGAATCCATAATCGCGTAATTGTGTTCTCGTCCACAGCACTTGAGAGCAACAGCTTGCAGCTGCTACATACTCAGCCTCAGCTGTAGATGTGGAAACACAATTTTTCTTTTTGGAAGACCAACTCACTGGTCTATCTCCTAAAAACTGTATTCCTCCCGACGTGCTTTTTCTGTCAACTCTACAACCTGCAAAATCAGCATCTGAAAACGTGGTAAGATCAAAATCGGTTCCCTTTGGATACCATACACTAAGTTTGGGTGTACCCTTAAGATAACGAAAAATGCGTTTTACCGCAGTTAGGTGTGATTCTTTTGGGTCGGCCGGAAATCTAGCACAAAGACATGTTGAAAACATTATATCCGGCCTACTGGCAGTCAAGTATAGTAAGGATCCTATCATCCCTCTGTAAGTTGTATTATCGACACTTTTCCCAGATGGATCGGTGTCTAACTTACAGTTGGAGGCCATGGGAGTTGCGATACTCGTGCAAGAGTCTAACTTATACTTCTTGAGAATGTCAAGAGTATATTTCGACTGGTTCACAAAAATCCCAACTCAAGTTGTTGGACTTGTAATCCGAGGAAAAAGTTCATTTCCCCCATCATACTCATCTCGAACCTGGACTCCATTAGGGCTGAAAAATCCTTACAAAAATTACTGTCAGTAGATCCAAATATAATATCGTCGACATATATTTGTACTAGCATTATATGTGGGCCTTCCCTTTTTGTGAACAGAGTTGTGTCCACCACACCTTTATAGAAACTGGCAGAAATAAGGAAATTTGAAAGACTATCATACCATGCTCGAGGTGCTTGTTTTAAACCATAGAGGGCTTTATCTAGCACATAGACATGGCCAGGTTTATGTGCATCAACAAAGCCTTGTGGTTGTTCAACATACACCTCTTCGTTAAGTTCACCGTTTAGAAAGGCAGACTTGACGTCCATTTGGTACACTTTGAAATCTTTGTGTGCCGCGTACGCCAAGAAGATTCTGATTGCTTCGATTCGTGCAACTGGAGCGAAGGTCTCGTCATAATCTATCCCTTCTTGTTGTCGGTAGCCTTTGGCAACAAGTCTTGCTTTATTCCTTATCACAATGCCGTTCTCATATCGTTTGTTCTTAAAGACCCACTTTGTTCCGATGACTGTACGGTCTTTTGGTTTGGGAACTAACCGCCATACTCTTAGCTGTTCAAACTGGTTGAGTTCCTCTTGCATTGCAACTATCCAATCTGGATCTGTCAGGGCTTCATCCACACGAGCGGGCTCTATCATACTCAGGAATGATGCGAAGAGGCATTCATTAGCAGATGCCCTACGAGTTTGGACTCCTGTTGATACATCACCAATGATTTGATCTGTTGGGTGACTTCGGGTCCATTTAATCTCGTGTGGAAGGGGTGCTCGGGATGGAACCTCTGTGGTTAATGTGGGGATGGATGAAGATTCATGGTCAATGGTTTCAAATGATGGTACCACTGGTTCTGGTTCGATTCCCGAGTGTTCAGGTGAAGGAAGAATTGTTGGTATTATATGTGAGGGTATTATAGGAGTAGATTCAACTGTGGATGTGTCGGTGGATGATGTAGATGGATGAGGGTATGTTGATGAAGATGGAGCGGAGAAACTTTGTGGCGCAGTTGAACTGGAAGGCTCACCTACATTATTGACAACATTAGAAACACTAGCGTTAGGACCGAAAAATTCAACATAAAAAGGATCAAACAAATTAACCAAATCAGAAGAAGGAAAAGAAATGAGGTTATTGGAAGAGTCTCCAGGCATTTGAGTAATGCGAGGTCCTGATTGATCAACTTCAGGTGCCAGTTCAGCCAACTCATCAAATGTAACGTGCACACTTTCATTGACTGTTCTGGTTCGGGTATTGAATGCGCGATACGCCTTCGAGTTGGATGAGTATCCAATGAAGATCGCTTCATCCGCCTTTTCGTTAAACTTCCCGAGGTTGTCTTTGTCGTTCAGCACATATCACCTGCAACCAAATACACGTAAGTACTTGATAAATGGTACTTTATTCAAAAAGAGTTGGTAAGGAGTTTTGTTAAAGCGCTTATGGATGATGGAGCGATTTTGTGTATAGCATGCTATTGATACGGCTTCGGCCCACAAGAACGGAGGTAGCTTCGAGTATGTGAGCATTGTACGAGCGGCTTCCACAAGCGTACGGTTACGCCTTTCCACGACCCCATTTTGTTGAGGTGTTCGAGCAGCAAAGTATTGATGCTGAATACCTTTGGATCGAAGGAAGCCCTCAACTACCGAGTTCTTGAACTCCGTGCCGTTATCTGATCTGATTGATTGCACTGACAGCTGCTGTTGGGTCTCAACACTCTTGATAAAATCTATGATTTCTTGAGCTGTCTCATCCTTGGACCGCAAGAACCTGACCCAGGTATATTGTGAATAATCATCAACGATAACCAACACATATCGTTTTCCATTTATGCTTTGAGTCCTCATCGGTCCGCATAAATCCATGTGAAGTAACTCCAATACTCTTTTTGTTGATGGTTCGGGCTTTGGTTTGTGAGATGATCATTTCATTTTTCCTTTCTCACAGGCTCCACACAGATGGTCCTTTTCGTAGCGCAATTCAGGAAGACCTTTAACCAATTGTTTTGCAGCCAGCTTGTTGATATTATCAAAGTTCAAATGGGATAATCTTCGATGCCACAACCAAAAGTCTTTTGAAGAGGCTTTTGATAGTAGGCAAATGTTATCCTTCACTATTAGCTTAGCTACGTCAATGGTATAGAGGTTAGAGTTTCGGGAACCTGTTAGGATTTCTTTTCCATCCATACTCTTAACACTGCAGTTCTTAGCTCTAAAAGTTACCTATACTCCTTTGTCGCAGAGCTGTCCTATGCTAAAAAAGATTATGTGATAACCCCTCAACATAGTCAATGTCCTTGATGACCAGATTGTTTAGAACTAAGTCCCCGTATCCTTTGATGTGAGCCTGATGGTTGTTCCCGAATTTTACAGTTCCGCAATACTGTTCAACAACGTAGGACAGCAATTCTCTTCTTCCAGTCATGTGCTTGGAGCAACCCGAATCCATATACCAAATGGACTTAGCCTGAAAAACACATAAATTCATATAATGAAAAACTATATGCATTCAAGCACATCCATTTTTAATTCACAATCAAACCGTGTTCTAAACCGAGATGTTCAGAAAACATCATGAGTTAAGACCGGGTCCTGGGCTGTGTGCACAGAAGCCAAACGTGTCGGTTTAAGCACAACCGACAAGCAAAAGAACGGGTCCTAGTCTAAGGTAACTAGAAGCCATTTCTTTAAAGCACGGGTCTTGATCAGAAGTAACCAAGAACCATCTGCATTAAGATCACACAACCTTGGGTACCCACCTCAATATGGGTCCCTTTTTGTTAGGATTTCCAGATTTATATGGCACGTGTACAGTTTTAGGAACCCATTTAGCATTTGTGTGTGGTCCGGATGCACAACCCTTTGGAATCCATTGAAGATTGGATTTATTGGGCTTTGGAACCATAGGCGCTGAAATTGCCTTTGGTTTTTGTCTTTTTGAGATCTTTTTGACCGTTGCTTTGGTTTTGGGCCTTGGCAACGGACAAATCTCAATTTTATTTGGGGCCGATGATGCACCATTTTTTGTTTTCTTTTTCCGAATACGTTTAAGAGGATATGGCACGAAAGCATTCATTTCAGGAACCTGTCGTCTATATCGAGTTGGACACAGATTAAATAAATCACTGAACGAGTACTTTAAAGGAATAACAGAATTCGGTACAACATTACAAGCATTGTCACACACATTGTTACATAAATTGTCTTTAGAGATTACAGACATCCTATCTCTAGTAACAAATTCATTTGGCATTAAAGCCTTCTTCACAAAAAAACTTGTAAAATCCAGCATGGTGGTTTTTGGGACTCTCCTTATATGATCTGTAGGAACAAAACGATTAGAGTCAGTAAGCATGGAAGATTTAGACTTGACAGAATTTTCTTTTTGGTGGTGAGTGGGTTTCTTAAAAGACTTGGATTTGATCTGAGCCTTTTTAGGAACCTCATTTTTGAAAGGTTTTGAACACTCACCTTTGTAAATGACAGAAGAAGTTTCAGCTTTAGCCTTACCTTTATTTGATGACACACATGGAATTTTTGTGGAATGAGAAAGTGTTTGTTCTTTTGAAAGATCTTTCAATTTTTGTGAAACCATTTCAAAATTTTCTCTGTAGATAGTAACTTCTACAGATTTTTGAAAAGATTGATTTACCAATTCTTCTTCGCTCTTAAGAAGAGCATCTTGAAGATCAAGTGCTTTCTCTAGAGACGACTTCAATTCCTTTTATAAAACAGTGATTTGTTGTTGAAGAACTTTTGCAGGAATATAAAGTTGAGGAGTTGATTTTACGGTTTCTGTTTTCAATTCAGCTTCTGAATAAGTTGACAAGAGGTCTTCCTCTAAAGTGGGTACTCTAGATGAATAACTCTCGTTAAGTTCTTCATATTGAAAATAAATTTCTTTATCTTTACAAGCAACACGTTTCTCATTTTCTTGGTTTAAAACTTCTTTTAATGACTCAAAAAAGAAAGATTTAAGACCGACTCCCATATAATTCATGTCATAAAATACAGGTAAAACATTTTGTGCTTTTTCCAAATATTTAGGATTTTAAAACCAATTCCTTGTTTAGAATGGTAAAACCTAGTTTATTTGGGCTGATTTAAATGGATAGTTTGTTCTGTTTGACCCCTTTTTAAAAATGCATCGTCAAGGGTCTTTATTCTTGAGTACAAACTTTTCCTTTCTTCTTCAATCATTTTGTATTTTTCTAAACTGTCTATATTTTCCATATTTACCGCATCTAATTGTTTTGTAAGAAAATAAATTTTTTCTTTTAAAGAGAGTTTTTCTTTTGATAGCGTGTCCATGCAAGATTCAAGATATATATTCCTATCCTGAACATCTACTTTTTCTATTAACATATGTTTTATAACATTATGATTAGTTAACCACTTTGAATGATATAATTCAGATGATTCTTTTAGAGTTTGAGCTTGATGTTCAGCCTGTACACACCTTGCAGTTTCAGCATTTAATCTAGCTTGTAGATCAAGAATATGTGTGTGCAGTGTACATTCATTATCTACAAATAATTTATTTACATGTGCAGGAATGTAACAGGAATATACCTCATTCGACTCAGAACCGGATGTGGAGCATTCGGGATCGTTGGTTGTAGTCATCAGACATGCTGGTGGATTTTTCAATGTCTCCCCCTCAGCAGCATGATCTGAATCTTCAGCAGTGGAAACAGCATAGTTCGCCAACCCAAAACATTCAACCATGTAACAATTCTTGCCCTTGTCATCCTCGTCTTCGGAATCTTCAGCATCCCAGTAGTCTTCATGGGCGACGAGGGCTAACGCATCCGTTCTTTTCTTGGCGGCCTCGAGCTTTCTCTCGTAATATGCGACGTCTCTGTCGAAATTGTTTTTACACTCCCTAGCAAAGTGGCCCGGTTTGCCACACTTGTAACAGAGACGTTCATCTGCGGCCTTCGGCTCGTCTGCTCTCGGCCGTTCATCTCTTCTTTCCGCCGGCCTCTTATCGGCGCGGCGATGCTCTCGGCTGTCATCTCGCCTTCTGTCCCTTCGTTCGGGCTCTCTCCTCTCATCACGGCGGTCATCTCTATGATCATCCCTTCGATCGTCCCGCCTGTCTTCCCTTCGATGATCACGCCTATCGTCTCGCCTTTCATAACGGCGATCATCTCGATAGTCGTGTCTATCGTCATTCCTGCGATCATCCCGATTATCCCTACGGTAGTCATCCCTGCGATAATCACGTGTCGTTCATCCCTTCTGTCATCTGAGTACCTCCGTGGACCGGTGTCATAACGGAGTTGATTGTTAGTCTTGTTGGAGAACCGTCGCTGTTGGAGACGGTTGGTCCACAAGGCTATCTGTTCCTGAATAGAAGCTTCTTCCTCATCATGGACCTCACGCAGAGGAGAAGCATACCTGTACTGCGACGATGAAGAACCTGGAGCAAAGGATGGTGTCGGAATCTGCGTGTTGGTGATCAAGGCGAGTGAATCATATGGTTTCAACCCGGTGTTGGCTGATAGCAGTAGAGAGGCCAATTGATTTGCCATCAGCTTTTGTTGATCCACATCCCCTTGATACTTCTTGAGCTCCTTAAAGACGACATTGATTGATACCTCAGGAATGTTCAAGACTCGTTTCGTGGCCCGACATGCAAGCTGCCACTCGGGGGCTAAGGCAGCAAAGAACTGGATGTTGATATCATCCCTATCCTTCTTTATGTGCAGTTTGTTCAACTCCTTTAGAACCGCACAGAACCTGGTAAAAGTGGCTTGCAGAGATTCCTCGTCTTTTGCACGGAATTCTGTAAACTTAGCCTTTGCCTCCTCGATCTTGGCACGATCATCGAGATCTGCCCCCAGCATCTGGACTTCCAACTCGTCCCACATTTCTTTGGCAGACATTTTGCTGTCTACGCCAACCAGAATATCAGTGGGGAGGGCTTGATAGATCAGATATTCAGCCCTCTTATCAGCATGTTGTCGGTCTCTCTCGGCGTCATTGGTCGGTTCTCGTTCAACTTTAGAGGCTAAGACAGGGGGTCAGCCTCAGGTCGGGCTGCTATCTCCCGATAATAAATTACGGGACCTTCGGAGATGGACTGAAGCATCAAATTCCCAAGCGGTTGCATACCAACGAATTTAAAGAACCGAGATTTCCATTGTTCATACTCATCTGGATAGAGAACTGGTGGTCTGTTCTCAGATTCGAGTACGAGAGCTTCGCGAGACATTATGATTGGTGCTGAGTAAAAATGAAGATCTTAAAGGTGGAAATTGGACACGGATGGACTGGACTTAAGACGAATAGTAGTGATTTCGGATGGAAGTAAATTTCGGATGGAATGGGTTCGGATGAACAGGAATTCGGATGGCCTTATGGTTCGGATAAACAGTAATTCGGATGAAGGACGAATTCGGATGAGGGCCTAATTCGGATGAAGTTCTATTTCGGATGCACAGTACTTCAGGTGGGGACCAAGTGCGGATGAAGACCTAATTCGGATGGTCTTGGTTTCGGATGGAATACGGATTCGGATGGAACTAAGGGACCGAATTTGGATGGGCCGAGTTCCGATGGTCCGAAATGGATATGGTCCGAAATTTGAAAAATTTAAATACAAGTCCAAAAATGGAAAAATGGAAAGCCTGATCTGAACTTCGGATGGTCCGAAGTTCGGATGGGACCTAAGTGGGGTTCGAAAGAGGCAGATGGGGGGTCCGAAATGCACCTAAAGATGGTCCGAAGTGAGGTCCGAATTAGGGTGATATGTGGTCCGAATTTGGTTCCTAAGGGGTCCGAATTGCTACAGTAAGGGATCCGAAATACAGCAGGTTTTTTCAGTTTTCTAAGGCAGAACTGAGCAGAATTCGATTTTATCAGTTTTAAAGCCTAAAAAACAGTTCTAAATGATTGATAAACTATTTTAAGGACTTTTGGTGATTTAAAATAACCTAAAAACACTTAAAACAGCATTGAACAAGCTAAAAACCCACTAAAAACCCATATTTTTGAAAGTTATAAAAAACTCTGAATCTTGATGATTTTTATGGAAAGATGGAAGAGAATGAGCTTGAAATCAGTAGAGGATGATATTGTGATGATTATAAGACTATAATAACACAAGAAACACATAAAAACAGAGGTAAAAGAAGATCTAACCGGATGGAAATGAAGAACACGAAGAACACTTGAAAAAACCCAGCAGAAACCGTGAGATTCAGTTGAAATCCACCTTTCTGAGCTCTGATACCAATTGTAATATCTATTCCCGTAAACTATCAGCACCTTTAATGTTTCTTTTATCAAACACGAGAAGAATCAATGCTCAATAATTGTGTAATGATGAAGAAGACAAAGAGAATGTTGGGAGAAAATGACAAAATGGCGGCTGCTCTTTTCTTTGTATTTTCAACCGTGTAAAGCTACAAACCCTAGGAGCCTATTTCTAGGCTCCTTTAATTAAGTATTACACATTGGCAACTTTGGTCCCTTGACTATTACAAAGAAATAAACTACAAGGAAATAAATACAAGACTAAATACTAAGATAATAATTATTACAAAACAACTCCCTATGATCGAAATAAAATGTCTAACAAATTACATAACAACAATTTCAGCATGGTGATGATTACTATCATGTTGAGTTAGATGGTTTGTTAGAAAAGAAGCATGTCTTTAAGGTTGATGTCAACAACTACAACCTTCGAAAGAAGTGTCATATTAAAGGAGTTTCAAGAATCACAGAAGATGCAGATATCATAGCCGAGTTGCAGAAGAAATCAACTATCAACCAGGTATTTTCTTTTAAAATATTTTAACAGTAAATCTTTGTTTTATATTTCATTTATAAAACATATTACAACACAATATTTACTATATCTTTGTTATCATTCTTGCATGTGCATTTAAAATTATATGTTTTGAACATAATAGTTTATGATCCTATACTCTGTCACATTATTTTAACTAATGTCATGTTTACGTTAAAGTATTTGATCATATAGTCAATTTCATCCGCATCGCTCAATTTTGATTCGTTGGACGTCACATCGAAGGAAAACACAGTTTCAAAGGTTCATATCAAGTTTACATCACAAATAATATTTATATTTTCATATTTAATGTTATACTCGATATTATCAAACAAAGTATTTTTATTTATTTTGTAGGATGATGAATCCGTCACAGGTGAGAATGATAGTATGACAACCCCAAACTCGAGGAAACGAAAAGTCGACAATACTTGTGATCTTGACGATACTGCACAAATGTCCACATCAAAAGATCATTCAAAAAATCCAGATGCGTGCACGATGACTCTTCTTATTCCAAAAGAAGAAAATTAAAGCACTTTTGAGTTTATGTTTGAGATACTATAACTTTTTCTCTTTGTGTTTTATCCATCGTACCACTTTTTTTGGTTGTTTCTTGGTATTTTATCAGTCGTACCCCTTTAAAGAAACACACTTGTTATCCTTTCTTAAGATATTTGGTTTCAAATGATTATTTTTATAAAGGTATTGGATGTTTTCTCTTTTAATTGGTATAATTGTTTTTTTTTTCATACGTATGAAATTGAATTGCGTGATATTTTTAACCCTTTTTTGGTTGTTTTATGTGTTGCAAATTTGATTTTAAAAGTTGATATTTTATAACTGATATACACACATGGTAATATGTTTTTCTGATATGGTTAAAATAATGTTTAAGAACATGAAATATTTAATTTCTTAAAATGATGAAAATTATATTTAGGAACATGAATTATTTAATTTCATAAAACGATGAAAATTATGTTTAAGAACATGAATTATTTAATTTCATAAAACGCTGACATTTTTACATATGACTTAATATCTTTAAACAGTGATTTAATGATTATATACAATATTAACTTAATCATACAAATACACGTTTAAGAATAATATACAAGAAATGTTTAGATACAACCGATTTTAAACTATTGTCTAAAATTCTAAATTATAAAAGATTATACAAATTATATTCTATATGAACTTAATAAATTTATTATCAATTAAATACTAAAATCATTTACCCAATGACTTCAATATCAGTCTATATAATAATTTGATAATTAACATTATCAATGAGATAATCACTATTGTTTATACAAGTAATCTAATGAAAATTAACGTGTCCATTTTGTTTGTCAACAATAGAATTTGAATTCAATTTAATTTATTATATAATGAAAATTTATTAGGAAGTTAAATTTAAGAAGTTTTATCATCTAATTTTTTCTTTGTCATCAATTACTTTGTGAACCTTTCATTATAATAAATGAATTCAAATAATATTATTTTATTAATCAACTTTAATTTGCAATATATTAATTTGAATTGAAATATGTTTGTTAAAAATTTAAAAAGTCCACGTGTGTAACACCCCAATATTTAAAAAGGTAATTAACTTTGTGAGACAATTATTATTGTGAGCTTAGGTGCAATATTTGAGATAATTGCTAAATATTAGTGATAATTGTTATTATTGGGACTTGAATGATAAAAGAAAAATAAAAATGTTGGTTTATATTGAAATGACAAGAATAGGTAATTTACTTTGATGGTTAAATATTGATTAGTATGACATAAGAATCGATTAATGCGGCGTTTGAATATATTTAGTATAATTATGTCAAAATACTCATTCGAGTATTGAATTGTTAAACAAAGGCAAGTTATATCATTGTGGTTGTTTTATAAATAAAAGATGATTAAGGAGAGAGGACTTTAAAAGAAATGAGAATAATTCCAAGGACTAAATGATAAATAATAATAAGTCTAGGGATTTTAAAAGAAAAAGACAAAAGAGATGGTCATCTCTAGCTTTTTACATACGCATGTGTTCTCCGTTTTCAACTTTCTTTTAAAAAGAGAGAAAAGAAAGAGAGTTTTGAATGAAGAAGAAAGCAAAAATCAGATTTTTGGGAAGCTTCATACGATTTTGAAGATCCAAAAGGTACCAACTCTTACTTTTAAAAGTCTTACTCTTTTCTTCACCCCCATCATCCTCATTTAAAGAAGATGAGAATCCTAAATGGGTTGTTATGGAGAATGCTTAGCAAATGTATGGATCTCAAAAGAGAATGATTGACAACGCTCGTTGTAAAGCGTTCAAAAATAATTTATAAAAACACCAATCACCTTGACCTATAGCTAGGGTAAGTGGGATCGTCTCCTCAGGGAGCATGTGGTTATTAATATTATTCTACGATAGTTATTAACTAATAATAAAAACTAAGTTATGGAAGGAAGTGATTGAGCGAGATTTTGGAAAAACGATTATAGCTTTAATACGAAAACTTAAAGAAAGAAGTAAGTACACCAACGACTTCGGATTTTGGGTTAGGATGGAATTATGGATAATCAACTTAGGGTTGCTAATAAAGTAATTATTTATGATTCTGATTAATTATCATTGTAACCTAAATACATGGACATAGTTACGACACTCAATCTATCACGATCTGTATTTTGGGCACGAATCGTGTCATGTTCACAGTCCGTCTTAACTCCTAATCTAATGAGCTCGGCACGGACTGTAGCACGGCTACGACGCGTCTTACGATAAAGATAGAAATAGAAATGAACGGAAAAACATCTTTAACTAATAATTACACAAAAAACTAGATAAAACATATCGTTCGTTACAATAATAAACTAATGGAAAACATAAATACTTAGCTAACAAACAAACCATTGAACGATAACGATATGATCATCAACCAACGCGTACGAAACATTGAACTTGTCAGGAACATGTTTCGTAGTTGTCGGATTGATAGAGGACA
Source organism: Centrapalus pauciflorus (assembly GCA_020465985.1). NCBI lineage: Eukaryota > Viridiplantae > Streptophyta > Magnoliopsida > Asterales > Asteraceae > Centrapalus > Centrapalus pauciflorus. The sequence continues at coordinate 462,103 of JAANYP010002126.1, read as the reverse complement.
CAATGGAGCGTAGAAGGAACCAAACCCCTAACCCTTCGTCATTGGTTTCGCGCAGACTACATCGTGGGTGATGAATCTGGACCTTTCTTCCTCTTTTTGTCTTCAACTTTTCGTCCAAAAAAATGTCTATTTTCGTCTATATCATCTAGTATATATAGGCAGCCTTAAAACCCTAAAAAAATGCAGAATTTCTTTTTATGGGTTGGGCGCAGGCGCAGGTATGCGCCCCCCTCTGCGCTTAGGACTGCGCCCCCCCCCCCCCCCCGGCGCTTGGCTCTTTCGATGGAAAAAATCATTCTGTTGAGCACTCGGTTGGGGAGCAGGGCTGCGCCCCCATCTGCGCTTTGGTACTCGGTTGGGGAGCAGGGCTACGCCCCCCTCTGCGCTTGGCTTTCTATAAATGTTCTCCGATTGCGCTCAAATTTGTCATACTTATACTTGAGACGATTATCTACATACGTAGCGAGATTTGTCAATAGTAGAACATTCCAAGGCTCATTTTACTCACTTTAACTCAATTTAATCTTTAATCCTTCAATTTATTAATAACAATTAAATGTAGTATTATACCAAGACTTAATACATAAAATAATATCATTTAAGCACATTAAAGTCTGTATAAAATGACCCAATCAAACCTCCCCAACTTAAACCTTGATCGTCCCGGACAAGAAAACTAAATCAGACTTTAATGTCTCATATTTCAATTACCAAGCATATGATAAATCAGTGAATCTCTAATTAATATATCAAATTAATAATAGCCTTCAAACCAAATGTTCATGCATTATCATAACTAAAAAACTATTTCTATTGCACTGTGTTAAAACCGCTATCAACACTTTACCTCCCAAACATTTCTCACCATAAACCACCTTTTTTTCTCAAGCTTACATGCATGCAATTTTACCGGTTTTGACGCTTATAATGAACTCACTTATCATTTGATAATTTTTTTTCCTTTATCTAGCACACTTATGAGTTATTTTATTAAGGGTTTGAACATGACTTTCTAACGAGTCCATGTAACGAAAAATTGGTCAACCGCTCCCAAACCAGTTGGCTTTAGGGGGTTAGGTATAGAATACCCCTCAGACTTCTTTTCCGAACTCGTTAGGCCACCCTTTACAGTTTAAGCACCTACGCCTCACGGATTTACTTGCAACATACCCCCTTATTTCTTAGGTGTATCGATGCCTTTTGAAATGTTGGTTTTGATAAAGTGTTTTATTCTTTAAAACCATACACAAGTGTAACATACTCAAATTCTTTTATTAATATCATGCATGCACATTTATTATGACTCTTTTTAATATTTTTCAAGTTAACTCGATCGTCACCGATATCACTTGGTATTAATCTATTTCCTAACTAGAATCATCATTTTAAGTTACTTGCTCAAACCAAAACAAATTAGGGAGATAAGACAAATGCATTTATACTTTTAATTGGTTAATCAATCAACTATTATTCACGGGTGAACACATAATTATAGAATAAAAACTAAAGACTAAAAATCATGCAAAACTAAAGTAACTTAAATGCCAGCACACTCACACACTACTATTAAAGCATAACAAAAGGAACGGAAGAACCTGATTATTGAATGCAAAATCCTGGGGTCGGTCGTTTTCTATCTTCCGCGATGTAGTCATCCACTCATATACATCATGTTCATACACCACATCTCGTTGCAAGTCAAGCACTCCTCCCTATCCAAGTCATTCAAAGCATTTGATGACTCCATAATTCTCAAAGTCTTCCTTAGCTACCCGTCTCTCAACAAACTAAACAGAGATTCAAGTGGGTGAGTGTACGAATAATGCAAAAGCATGCTTACTAAAAAAATGAATGTATTTATTTTCATGACATAGTTAAATAAAAAGCGAGGTAGTCGTTTTGAGGTCACAGTTGGGGTTGGAATAACCTCCCCAACTTAATTGTCTACCAATTCTCGTTATATTACTTAAAAGTCATGAGAATAATACTAATTAAATTGACAAATTATAATGATGCAAGCTAATTAAATTCAATAAACTAAAATGCATACGAGCGATTCATATCATGATTTAATTAAAAGGTGAGTTAAATCAGTTTAAACATTGGAAATTGGGGTGAGGGCAAACCTCTCCAACTTAATTCCCTACTACACCTATTTTTTTTTCTTTTATAAATCATGAATGATATGTAATGATAACTATAAATTATAATGCAATCAAAATATTTAGAAAACTTAAAACATAAATATAAACTAAGCCTCACTTTCGTAGGGATCACGATTGCACTTAGCACGTGCAACAAGCCTTTAAACCCGCCGGTAGCCCGGGTGGACGAGTTATAGTCTCGTGAAGGTTTCTATTGAACACGCCCACAAAATTCATTGTGTTGCCTCCCAAGAAGCGCTAAGTTTTACGTCTTCATCCAGACGGTACCTCTTCAAGGTGGTTTGTCACCTTGTCCATACATATTACCTAGATAGTTGATCGGTTTTCCCCTTCGCGTGATTCGTACTCCATAGGTACTTGAAACATCATGAAAAACAATTAACATTGAATTAGAACTAGTTGCAGGCATAAAACTTTTTAAATAATAATTGAAATAAGGGAGTTCGAAATATGGAGTTGTCTCCGTTGATGGTTGTAGCAGATCTTTTATACTTCACTTTCGACTCTCTCTTCCTCGTTAAAGTTCAATAATTCTGAGGACGATTCTTGATGGAAATTTGATGCTCGAATCCTTGCTCCTCATCAAAGTCGTCATCCGGTTCAATATACTTCTCCCTCTCAGCTTCTTGTTTTAAGAATAACTCAGTGATTTGTCCCCATATGTTTACGAGATATTGGAGATTCTTGGTATTTTCCTCCATAAATGTCATGCATTCTCTCATGGATGTCATAACATTCTCTTGATAGCCACGATTTTCAACATATGATCGCTGCTGAGATGGATAATAATCATTATAATAATACTCATCAGAATCTGAATACCATTCCCATGGATTGTATGAATCACGACTCGAGTAGTAAGAATCGTGTTAGATTTATTATTTCGATCATAGGAGTTGTTTTGTAATATTTATTGTCATTGTAAATTGTCTTGTATTTAATTTCTATGTAATTTATGTTTATGTAATAGTCTAGGGGTCAAATGTGCCAATGTGTGAAAGTTAATTAAAGGAGCCTAGAAAAGGCTCCTAGGGTTACTTTTTGTTTACACGGTTGACATTTGAATTGAATATTACAGCCGCCACTGTTCTTTTACTCTTAACATTCATATTGTCTTCTTCTTCGTCATGTTATATTTATTGAGCTTGTTTCTTCATGTGTATGATAAGAAAATCATCAAGGTGCTGAAAATATACGGGAATACATCGTTACAATTGGTATCAGAGCTCAGAGGGGTGGATTTAAACTGACTTATACGGATTCTGCTGGGTTTTTCTTGAGTGTTCTTCGTGTTCTTCCATTATAACCGGTTAGATCTTCATTTTCCTTTGTTTTTCCGTGTTTCTTGTGTTATAATGGTCATATAAACACCACATTATTATTCTCTACTGATTTTAAGCTCATTTAGTTTCATATCTTTGTTAAAATCATCAAGAATCGGTTATTTTCAAGTTTGAAAATATGGATTTTTTAAGTGGGGTTTTAACGTGTTCATGCTTTTTTTAAGTGTTTTTTAGGTTATTTTAAATCACCAAAAGTGTTTAAAATAGTTTATAAATCATTTAGAACTGTTTTTAGGCTTTAAAACTGATAAAAATCGAATTCTGCTCATTCTGCCTTAGAAATCGTAAAAAACCTGCTGTATTTCGGATTACTACTGTAGCATTTCGGACCACCTAGGAACCAATTTCGGACCTCACATCATCCTAATTCGGACCTCATTTCGGTCCAATTCGGACCATACTTAGGTGAATTTTGGACCCCCCATAAGCCTATTTCGGACCACACTTCGGTCCCATCCGAACTTCGGATCATCCGAAGTTCAGATCAGGCTTTCCATTTTTCACTGTTGGGACTTGTACTTAAATTTTTCCAATTTCGGACTACACATTTCGGTCCATCCGAATTCGGGCCTTCCACTGTTCATCTGTTGGTACACCTTGTGTGACGATAGCAGTCTAATCGATCTAACATTGTGGTTTAAGTAATATTCAACATTGTGATTTGAGCAAGTGTCTGATATATATGTTTATATGTGTTTGACTATTATTGATTGTGTGTTTGAACTTGATGTAACGTATTACAAGAAGTTCAAACATAAAGATCAAAGATTAACTCAAGCATAAGTAAAAACATAAGTTTCATCACTTAAGTGTTGAAGTGTTTTGGCTAGATTCGAATTATATAAGGGTAGACATTCGAATCTGTGATAGATTCGAATGTAACCATAGATTCGAATGAGACCAGATTCGAGAGTGTCTTTGTGGACAGACTCGAATGGGCCTTGGGCCAGATTCGAGTTTGGCCCACATCAGACTCGAATCAGGGTCTATAATTAGGGATAGACTCGAGTCATTATCAGACTTTTAGCAGAATTCGTGAGGAATTGAGCTAAAGGCGATCTCGAGTCTATCAGCTTGGTGCGTGTTCGTTCGCAGAGAATTAGCTCGTAGGATCGTTCGTGTGTCGTTCGTTCAGCGTCTAATAGTCTCCGTGTTTCGTAGTTGAGAGTTGTCCATCTACCCGTTAACGAGGATTCCGCACTCGTTGACGGCTCCGCGTCTAGATAGATCTCGTATAGTGGTAGACCTTACAAGTGGTATCAGAGCCTACGGAGTGTTCTTGGTGTTCTTCGTGTTCATCAGATTTAGTCTCGAGTCTAATCTAAATCTGCTCCTTTCGAGTCTGTTTCAGTAGGTTTCGAATCTGTGTCGAGTTTGTGCTTCATTCGAACAGAGTCTCGAGTCTATCTAGTTTCGAGTCTACTTCGAGTCTAGTCTAGTTTCGATAAGAGTTTCGAATTTGCTGATTACTTCGAGTTTGCTGTCTTCGAATCTAAGGACCATCGACTCTAGGAACCTTCGAATCTGACATAATTTCGAATCTAATTGAATTTTAACACTTGATCGAATTTAATCCCACAAGTCTATAGGAGCACAACACCTAGCAGGTCACACACTCCAGTTAGGTCTCATACTCCCGTTAGACATTATGTTCCGGTAAGAGCTCAGGGATCACAGTCTGAAATGCAGTATAATAGGAATTATTCTAGAGCTCCACAACAAATGCCTACTCCAAGGCAAAGAGTGAACATAAATCACTCGGCACCACAACAGACTCAAGTTCAAAGACACAAGTTATACACATGAACCTCAAACTGGTCCGGAATGGATATTTGACTATGATAAGTTATTTGAGTCATTTAACATTCCTTTGGATGATACTGCAGGTACAATCGAAAAAGACATGGCGACGTTGCACCTGAATGACGATGGCCATATCTTTCCGAGGACCACGTTCGAATCTACATCCGAGCCTACTGAGACTGTAGATAGATCTCCAGAAGTTGCTAATCAAGAGGCACCTAACACTGAGAATCAGACTCAAGCATCAAGTTCCAACTCTGAGGAAAACGTCCGTGAGGAGGAAAATGTAGAAGCTGAGCCTGTTCCCCCTTTAGGTGAAATAGGATCTAACTTAGGAGATAATCTAAGGGTTGATGATATAGAGACCTCTAGGATTAACAAGAACCATCCAATAGAAAGCATCATAGGAAATCCTAACGAGGGTGTGAGGACTCGGAGTAGTGTAAATAACAACACTGTGTTGTTGTCGATGATAAACGACTCCGAGGCATATCACACGTGTCTATATTCATGTTTCATATCGCAAGTAGAGCCTAAAAATGTGCAAATGGCACTTAAGGATAACTCTTGGGTTGAAGCGATGCAGGAAGAGCTTTCACAATTTAGGAAACTAGAAGTGTGGGAGTTAGTTCCGTTACCTCGAGGGGAAATAGCAATAGGAACCAAATGGGGTTTTAAGTGCAAAAGAGACGATCGGGGTATAGTCACGCGCAACAAGGCTAGGCTAGTTGTAAAGGGTTTCAACCAAGAGGAGGGAATCGATTACAATGAGGTTTTTGCACCAGTAGCAAGGTTAGAAGCCATTAGGTTGTTTTTAGCTTTTGCCTCCTTCAAGGGATTTAAGGTATATCAGTTAGATGTTAAGAGTGCTTTCCTGTATGGGAAAGTGAAGGAGTTGGTGTACGTAGAACAACCGCCCGGATTTACAGATCCAAAATATCCTGATAGAGTATATCGCTTAGATAAGGCTCTATATGGATTGCATCAGGCACCTAGGGTGTGGTATGAGACTCTATCCAACCATCTGTTAGAAAATGGCTTTGAGAGGGGTAGGATAGATTGTACTCTCTTTGTTAAGAGAAAGGGAGATCACTTTATCTTGGTACAAGTGTACGTCGATGTATCATCTTTTGGATCATCAGACGAACAGATGTGCAAAGATTTCGAGAAGGTGATGAAGTCTAAGTTCGAGATGAGTGCTATGGGAGAGTTAAATTTCTTTTTAGGGTTGCAAGTTGATTAAAAGAAGGAAGGGATGTTTATCCATCAGACTAAGTATGTCTATGACATACTAGAACGGTTTGGGATGGAGGGAACTAAGTTGACTGCCCATTTCAGCACGCCGATTCAAGTGAATCATAATCTCGGGCCGGGTACTGAAAGTGATACCGATGTGGATCCGACTTTATATCGGGCCATGATTGGTTCACTTATGTATTCTTCAAGACCTGATATTATGTTTGCTGTTTGTATTTGTGCTAGGTTTCAAGCGAATCCGAAGGAGATGCATATGAAAGCTGTGAAGCGGATTCTACGATACCTCAAGTCGAAACCGAAGCTGGGACTTTGGTATCACGCGGAGGGAGATCTAGAGTTGGAGGCGTTCACTGATTCTGACTACGGAGGATGCAGCTTGACGCGCAAATCAACGACTGGAGGTTGTCAGTTCCTAGGAGGGAGATTGGTGTCCTGGCAATGCAAGAAACAAACATCGGTAGTCGTGTCAACGTGCGAGGCCGAGTATGTTGCTGCTGGTAGTTGCTGCTCACAGGTTCTGTGGATACAACAACAATTGCGGGATTACGGGTTTGGCTTACACTCAAACTCCAATTAGGATAGACAATCAATCTACAATTGCTATAACAAATAATCCAGTTAAACATAATAAAACAAAACACATAGACATAAGGCATCATTTTATTCGTGATTGTGCTGAAAAGAACTTAATCAAACTGGTAAAAGTGGCAACCGAAGATAATAATGCAGATTTATTTACCAAATCGTTTGATAAGTCACGGTTTGAGTATTTAATTCAACTGAATGGAATGCGCAACCCAGAGTAAATTGACCTTAGTAGTAGTAGTTTATTTTCTTTTAGAGTCATAGTATTTCTTTCTTTACAGTAGTCTGCTAATTTAGGTAAGTTTCTATTTTTAGTAAGTTTCTATTTTTAGTAAGTTTCTATTTTTAGTAAGTTAGTAGGTTAGCTTATTTTACTGCTTTTTCTTATGAAAAACAAAAGAAAAAAGAGAGAAAATTACAAAAATACAAAAAAAGGAGAATATCAGAAAAGGAGTTAAGTCTTAGATACATAGGTTCAAAGTGACGAAAATTAGCACCGTCGTTACAGACTCTAAGTATTTAGGCTTTCACACATAATGCAACTAAATCCTAAGTGTTATACTTTATTTAGTTTGATGTGTTGGTAGGCATAATACATATAGGGAATCTCAAGGCTAATAAAATATTCTAGAAAAAGTCAAGCGTGTCACTAACTTAGATGTATGACCAATCGGTCTTAATTTTTATGTACAAGACATACAAACATTGAGTCTAAATGAGGTATGCAAACTTTCTGGGGATGTATGGCAACATCAAATACATCTGAAAATGGAAAGAATAGAAATATCATATAAAACTGAGAGTCGAAAACATGCAACTCTGTTGTACGTAAGTACAGACCTGTTGTCTCTGTTTAGATTCGGGTTAGCAGATATGTCGCTTTGTTGTACGTCAGTACAGACCTGTCACCGCTGTCTGCTAACTTTAAAAAATAAACCTTAAGTCGAACTAAGACACTTTGTTGTATGAAAATACAGACCTGTGTCCGATGTTTGTCTTTTAAAGAAAGTTTGCAAATACCAACAAGTTAGAATTTTTGTCTGTGTGCCTTGATCATAAAAGTATGTCTATGTCTGAGTCACGTAAGATAATTTCCTGATAAATAAAAATGCCAAGGTATGTTCCGAAATGTAGAGTGTTTAAAGGGGTAAAATACCAACAATCAGATAAATAGGTATGTCACGACAAATAATCAAATGAATCAAAATTCCTAAGTGTGAAAGTTTAAGTACTGAAAGTAAGTATCCGAAATCGCTATCTGATTGAACCTTTCTTAGGCTATACTCATCAAAAATATTTTGTTTAGTATTTAGCTTAGCTTGTAAATTTTTTAAGTATAGCTTAAGTCTAGATTAAATTTTTTGTCAAAATTTTATTTCTACTTTATTTTATTTTATTTTACCTTAGTTTATTTTATTTTATTTTATTTTATTTTATTTTATTTGAGTTTAATTTTTACTTAGGTAAAAGGTCAAAAGTTACTGAGGGTGCATTCAAAGTTGGATAAAATAAACATTGCGTGAAATATCTTGAGCTTAGGGTAAAAGAGTTGGCATAGTTTATCTGGTTACACGATTCCGTAGAAAAAGGTTGGAAAAGTTGAAGTTATTTCAAAATTTTCGAAAATTTTTCTAAGTGTTTGGTGGTTTCGAATCTAGGACAGACTCGAAGAGGTAAGACTTCGAATCTGTCAGTAGATTTGACTAGGGCCTTAGACTCGAAGGTTGTTAGTATATATAGGTCAACAGTGAAGTCATTTAATACTTACTGTTCTCGAATCTATACTCTCGAATCTATACCGACGATTTCGAATCTGTTCTCGAGTCTATCGCTTTTCTCCTAAACGACATTTCATCGAGTTTAAAGCTTGTGTGTTCGATTCTACTACTGTACCTAGGTATAATCAACTTGATTGTACAAGATTCATGTAGTTTTATACACAATTTTAGGCAAAATCATCGAATTTTGAAGGTTTAAGGGTCAAAATAGGGTTTTTACAAAATTACCAAATTTGGGCCGATAAACTATCAAATTAAACGCATATTTCTGAGATTAGTAACTAGTAGGACTAATGAATGTAAATTTCTAAGTCCATAAAGGTTAAAATCAGGAGATTTGGTCCTTGAATGTATACGGTCGTTCGAATCTGTTCATGAGTTTCGAATCTGTTCATGGGTTTCTCGAATCTGTCATTAGATTCGAGATGGCCATGACCTTCGAATCTGTCCATTACATTCGAACAGGGACACTTCGAATCTGTCCATTACACTCGAATATGGACAATTCGAATCTGTTACTTTCGAATCTATTTGTTATTTGCACTATTTAAATTTAAATATTATTAAACTTGTAGAAATTTAATTATGTTGGATTTTGTACTTAACCAAGGTCAAAATAAAACAGATTTAAATTTAAACAAGTTTATTGATTTTTAATGAATCTAATGGTTTTGTTCATTGTGCAGAAATGGCTATTCGAGCGTTCGTTCCTAAGCACAATATGGTGCTTCATCCAGATCTGAATCTCCCTGAAGCGCAGGGATTCCGTCAAGTGCTTGACTTTCTCGTTGAATCAAGGATCGGATATGCACTGTGGCATAATGTGCAGATTGAGTTACCTTACATCCGTCAGTTTTATGACCATTTGCAAGTTGATTGTTCCGTCACCCCAACAGTTCTGAGAACACGGATAGCAGGACAGCTGCTGGTGTTTTCTGCTGATATGCTTCGTCAAGTGCTGCAGTTGGGCACTCAGGAAGAAGAAGCTGGTCCTATAGAATTCCGTTGAGTATAAGGCAAGCGGCCTTTCAAAGAATGGGGTACAGCCTCGATGTGACAAAAGTGTCATACATGAAAAGTGGATTGATAGGACAATGGAGGTTTCTGCCGCATGTATTTATAGTGTGCTTTGCTGCGAAAAAGGCAGGGTTCGACTATATTGTCGCGAAAATTCAATCGGGGATCGTCGCTATGGTGTATAATCGCCCATATAGTTTTTCGGAGATGTTCTTTTCGGAGTTTGTTCATCAGATATCTGCTCCAGAGAATCAACAGTTTTTGCTTTATCCAAGGTTCATTATGATGTTGATAAGGCACTTCCTGCCAAACTTGCCACTGTCGAATGATTTTCTGAGCGTTGCCATCATGGACAAAAGGATCTTCGCTGATTGTTCCTCACACCGAGGAAGATTGGTTGTTCCTGTTGCGCGTCCACTATTCGGAGCAATTGTGGATAGGGAATTTCAAGCCCCGGAAGATGCCAACTGGGCAGGGGTCGTTGAGTTTTAACCGCAACAACAACCACAACAACGTCAACAACAACAGCAGCCGCGCGCTCAAAGACGCCGTCAAAGACCTGCAGCAAGTCAAATCCAGGCATCAAGGCCTTCGACAAGTCAGCAACAAAATGTTCAAGAAGCCGAGCCCTCAAATGTTCAAGAAGCCGGGCCTTCCAATGTTCAAGAAGCCGGGACAACAAATGTTCAGATTGAAGCTGAACAATTATGTCAAACACTTAATGAAATCTGGGAGGCAGGGCCTCATGCGAACGAAGATGTGGCTACAGCATTAGTTGGTGAATTGCTCAGTCCACCTGAAGGAGAAGAAGACGTATTACGAGATGTGGAAGAGTATGAGCCAGAACAGGCTGATAAAGGTTTGACATCATCTGAATCAGAGTCGGAAAATATGGAGGAGCTGGAAGTTGAAGCTCGTGAATCAGTGGCTACAGATCCAAATATTCATATCGGAACCTATGGATCTAGGTTGATAGTGAATGAAGCAAGATCGAGGAGAAGAGAGGAAAGGGAATCTGACGATTCAGATTTCGAAGAGGAGGAAGTTGCTCCCTTGGTGCCTAGGCAGAGGGCCAAGCGTCACAGGTTCATGCAAGGGTCAACATCAGCATCTGAAGCCCAACAGTCTCAAACTCAAACTCCAGAACCACAAGCCACCGCTCCACCATCACCACCACCTCAACAACATGAGCCATATATTCCACCGCCATTCATTCCACCGCCATTCATCCCTTCTCCAGTTCAGTCCATTCCATCTACCTCAACCGCCTATTCTGACAATCAGCGGTTTATGCAGCTCAAAGCTCGAGTGGACTTTCAACATGTTCAACTCCTAAGCCTAACACAGGCAATGGGAGAAATTCAGGCACATAATGCAAATCTAGATAAAGAAAATGCTGAATTGAAGAAGACTGTAGGAAAAATCCAAGACAAGAATGTTGAGCTAAAGACGTTCGTCTACGATCAGGCAGCCGAGTTAAGATCGATGCGCTCCCTTATTGAGCAGTTAATGAAAAATCTTCGGGCTCAGGGGGAGACATCCTGCCGGGATCAAGAAATTGAGAAGTCAAGAGATGATGATGATACAGACAATCAAGGCAATGATCCCAGCCCAAAAAGACAGAATGAGCCAGTAGATTTTTCTGCTGCTCAGACTGCTCAATCTGAGGGGGAGCCTAGTCTAGGAGGAGAAGTAGGAGGAGAAGCAGGTTCTTCAAGGGCTTTAGATAGTGACATGATAGATGCACTGAAAGACATTGAAGAAGAGCTTATGGAATTCGATTTTGAAGATGATGTCGAAGAATTGGAAGAAGGTGAATTCATTCCAGAGGACGTCGTTGACTGGAAATCGGATGATGAAGTGTTAGATGATGAAGACGATCATGTTAATGAAGTGATAATCAATTCACAACCAGTAACTGAACTGTATGAGGGCCAAAATCATAATGTGATTGATATTGATTACATCAAGGTAGCCTCAGTTGAAGACAAAGAACTTGAAAAGGCTGAGAAAGAGCCATCTAGAGCTGAATTGATAAATCTTTGGTTCAAAAAGGAAGAAAAGAAAGATCAGCTGAAGATGAAGAAGAAGATGAGAGTTCCGGGTGCTGGAAGCTTCTCAGGAGGGATTATAAGCTGGTTCTTTGACAAAGAACTGCAGCTCTTTATCTTGAAAAGAAGAGATGGCCTCCAATACTTGAGGCGAACACTGAAAGCGTTCAACTCACTGCCTAAGATTGAGGTTAAGGAACTAGCATGGAAGGAACTGATTAATATAGGCGAAGACCCGTACGCTGAAGTCGTGGCAAGAATAATAAGAAAAGAGGGTCGTTCAGGAAAGTTTGAGAGGCTTAAGCCGAGATCAGGCAAAAGGGTCGAGGATGGATCAAGGATAGATCCTCATACTGGAAGACCTTGGACCAGAATGATTTATAAGCCAGTCAAATGCCTGAAGAAAGTGCCAATGAAATCGATGCCACAGGATATTTTGAGCAACATGAAATGGTGGTACCTCGAGATTGACACTAATGAAACAATCATGGAGGATCAAGACGAGAAGGTCATTTTGAAGGTATATAATCCACTGCATTTGATAAACCTATGAGGCTACATGATCAGCCTATCTTCTTTACTGAACCATGGAGATCTGAAGCCAGGAAGTTCCAGAAGGTAGTTAAAGTTTGTATAGATGCTGGATTATATGCAGGCAGTAGTATATATAGTTCTAGTACTTAAATTTGATGTAAATAATTAGAAGCTATCGTCAAGGGGGAGTCTGTTGGTACACCTTGTGTGACGATAGCAGTCTAATCGATCTAACATTGTGGTTTAAGTAATATTCAACATTGTGATTTGAGCAAGTGTGTGATATATATGTTTATATGTGTTTGACTGTTATTGATTGTGTGTTTGAACTTGATGTAACGTATTACAAGAAGTTCAAACATAAAGATCAAAGATTAACTCAAGCATAAGTAAAAACATAAGTTTCATCACTTAAGTGTTTAAGTGTTTTGGCTAGATTCGAATTATATAAGGGTAGACATTCGAATCTGTGATAGATTCGAATGTAACCATAGATTCGAATGAGACCAGATTCGAGAGTGTCTTTGTGGACAGACTCGAATGGGCCTTGGGCCAGATTCGAGTTTGGCCCACATCAGACTCGAATCAGGGTCTATAATAAGGGATAGACTCGAGTCATTATCAGACTTTTAGCAGAATTCGTGAGGAATTGAGCTAAAGGCGATCTCGAGTCTATCAGCTTGGTGCGTGTTCGTTCGGAGAGAATTAGCTCGTAGGATCGTTCGTGTGTCGTTCGTTCAGCGTCTAATAGTCTCCGTGTTTCGTAGTTGAGAGTTGTCCGTCTACCCGTTAACAAGGATTCCGCACTCGTTGACGGCTCCGCGTCTAGATAGATCTCGTATAGTGGTAGACCTTACATCATCCGAATTCGTCTCATCCGAATTCGGCCCCTTAGGTCCATCCGAAATTAGGTTCAATCGAACTTGGTCCCCAAACGTAGTACTGTTCATCCGAATTAGGACCCCTTCCGAACTTGAACATCATCCGAACCATTGCCATCCGAATTACTGTTCATTCATCTGAAATCAGTTCATCCGAAATCAACCCATCCGATATCCATCCATCCGAAACCTACCCATCCGAATTCACCCAAACCGAATTCGGATCCTTCATCCGAAACACTGTTCATCCGAAGTCACACCATCCGAATTCAGAACCTTCTGTTTTCAGTCCAACGCATCCGTGTCCAGTTTCCACCTCTAAGATCTTCATATTCTTCATCAGCACCCATAATCATAATGTCTCGCGAAGCTCTAATACTCGGATCTGAGAACAGACCACCAGTTCTCTATCCCGATGAGTACGAACAATGGAAATCCCGGTTCCTTAAGTTCGTTGGAATGCAACCTCTCGGGAACCTGATGCTTCAATCTATATCCGAAGGACCCGTCATCTACTATCGTGAAATAGCTGCCAGACCTGAGGCTGACCCCCCTGTCCAAGCCTCAAAGGTTGAAAGAGACCCGGCAAATGACGCCGAGAGAGACCGACAGCACGCTGACAAGAGGGCAGAATACCTGATTTATCAAGCCCTCCCCACTGATATTCTGGTCGGTGTAGACAGTAAAATGTCTGCAAAAGAAATGTGGGACGAGCTGGAAGTCCAAATGCTGGGGGCAGATCTAGATGATCGTGCCAAAATAGAGGAGGCAAATGTAAAGTTTACGAAATTCCGCGCCAAAGACGGGGAATCTCTGCAAGCCACATTCACCAGGTTCTGTGCAGTCCTTAACGAATTGAACAAACTGCACATCAAGAAGGATAGGGATGATATCAACATCCAATTCTTTGTCGCCTTAGCCCCCGAGTGGCAGCTTGCATGTCGGGCAACAAAAAGAGTGCTGAACATTCCTGAGGTCTCCATTAATGCCGTCTTTAAGGAGCTTAAAAAGTATCAAGGGGATGTCGATCAACAAAAGCTGATGGCAAATCAATTGGCCTCTTTACTGCTATCAGCCAACACAGGGTTGAAACCGAATGATTCGCTAGCCTTGATCACCAACACGCAGATTCCGACACCATCTTTTGCTCCTGGTTCTTCATCGTCTCAGTACAGGTATGCTTCTCCTCCGCGTGAGGTCTATGATGAGGAGGAAGCCTCGATACAAGAACAGATAGCCTTGTGGACCAACCGTCTCCAACAGCGATGGTTCTCAAACAAGACTAACAACCAACTCCGTTATGACACCGGTCCATGGAGGTACTCAGATGATAGAAGGGATGACCGCCGCGATGACTATCGCAGGGATGACTACCGAAGGGATGACAGGGATGATCACCGATATGACGATAGACGCGACTATCGAGATGATCGCCGTTATGAAAGGTGCGATGATAGGCATGATGATCGCAGGGATGAAAGGCGGGATGATCGAAGGGATGATCGTCGGGATGACCACAGGGACGAGCGAAGAGAACCCGAAAGACGGGAAAGGAGGCGCGATGACAGCCGCGAGCATCGCCGGGCCGACAAGAGGCCGGCGGAAAGGAGAGAGGACAGACCGAGAGCAGATGAGCCAAAGGCTGCGGATGAACGTCTCTGCTACAAATGTGGCAAACCGGGCCACTTTGCTAAGGAATGCAAGAACAACTTCGAGAGAGACGTCGCGTACTACGAGAGAAAGCTCGAGGCCGCCAAGAAGAGAACGGATGCATTAGCCCTCGTTGCCCAGGAAGACTACTGGGATGCTGAAGATTCTGAAGACGAGGATGACAAGGGCAAGAATTGCTACATGGTTGATCGTATGGGGTTGGAAACATGTGCTGATTTCACTGCTGATAATCCAGATCATGCTGCTGAGGGGGAGACAATGAAAAATCCACCAGCATGTCTGATGGATTCAACCAACGATCCCGAATGCTCCACATCCGGTTCTGAGTCCAATGAGGTATATTCCTATTACATTCCTGCACATGTAAATAAATTATTTGTAGATAATGAATGTACACTGCACACACAAATACTTGATCTCCAATTAAATGCTGAAACTGCAAGGTGTGTACAGGCTGAACATCAAGCTCATACTCTGAAAGAATCATCTGAATTATATCATTCAAAGTGGTTAACTAATCATAATGTTATAAAACAGATGTTAATTGAAAAAGTAGATGTTCAGGATAGGAATATATATCTTGAATCTTGCATGGAAACGCTTTCAAAAGATAAACTCTCTTTAAAAGAAGAAATTTCTGTTCTCACAAAACAATTAGATGTAGTAAATATGGAAAATATAGACAGTTTAGAAAAATACAAAATGATTATAGAAGAAAGGATAAGTTTGTACTCAAGAATAAAGACCCTTGACGATGCATTTTTGAAAAGGGGTCAAACAGAAAAAACTATCCATTTAAATCAGCCCAAAGAAACTAAGTTTTACCATTCTAAACAAGGAATTGGTTTTAAAAATCCTAAATATTTGGAAAAGGCACAAAATGTTTTACCTGTATTTTATGACATGAATTATATGGGAGCCGTCTTAAATCTTTCTTTTTTGAATCATCAAAAGAAGTTTTAAACCAAGAAAATGAGAAACGTGTTGCGCGTAAAGATAAAGAAATTTCTTTTCATTATGAAGAACTTAACGAGAGTTATTCTTCTAGAGTACCCACTTTAGAGGAAGATCTCTCGTCAACTTATTCAGAAGCTGAATTGAAAACTGAAACCGTAAAATCAACTCCTCAACTTTATATTCCTGCAAAAGTTCTTCAACAACAAATCATTGTTTTAGAAAATGAATTGAAGTCGTCTCAAGAGAAAGCACTTGACCTTCAAGATGCTCTTCTTAAGAGAGAAGAAGAATTGGTAAATCAATCTTTTCAACAAACTGTGGAAGTCACTATCTACAGAGAAAATTTTGAAATTGTTTCACAAAAATTGAAAGATCTTTCAAAAGAACGAACACTTTCTCATTGCATAAAGATTCCATGTGTGTCATCAGATAAAGGTAAGACTAAAGCTGAATATTCTTCTGTCATTTCAAAAGGTGAGTGCTCAAAAGTTTTCAGAAAAGAGGTTCCTAAAAAGACTCAGGATATAAAAAGACTCAGGATAAATCCAAGTCTTTTAAGAAACCCACTCACCACCAAAAAGAAAAGTCTGTCAAGTCTAAATCTTCCATGCTTACTGCCCTCTAATCGTTTTGTTCCTACAGATCATGTAAGGAGAGTCCCAAAAACCACCATGCAGGAATCCATCCTACCCGAGGAATCCATCCTAACCAGTGCCGAGTTTGTCGAGTTCATCCCACATAACTGGCAACTCGACGTTTCCATCCTTACAAAAGAAACCCAAACCCTTGCTTTCGACATCCTCACCCGCCATCCCATCTATTATGCACTATCCACTGCCATAGCTGTTCCCCAGATATATCTCCAACAATTCTGGAACAGGCTCCAATATATAACCGACCCCGAACCTCACTTCACTTCCACCATTGACTGCGTTCCAGTCAAAGTCACTACTTCTGCCATCCGCCACATTCTTCATCTACCCACAGAATACTACCTTCCCACCCGGGATTTATTCGACCCAAACCCATCCGTCTCTGAAACCCTAACTGAGATACAAACTCTAGGGTATGACGGTCCTCTTTCCAAACCATCAGACTTCCGCACGAAAAACCTTCAGTCCCACTGGCGGATTCTCTTCGATGTGCTCAACAAATGCTTCACCGCAAAACATTCTGGTCATGACTCAGCATCGGCACAGGTACTAGCCATGTTCACAGGCTTTGCCTTTGACCGACACGTGGACTATGTTGCATTCATCTTTGAAGAATTACGAAGAGTCTATGTCGAGAGAAGCACAAAGAAAGGCCGAAAGTATGTTCCTTTTCAAAGATTCCTACAACTCATCATACAGTGTGCAATGGATCAAGACGATGACATCCATGAGCGTCCGGAGGCTGATGTCTACCCCACTGTGGCAATTCAAAAGTTAACTATGCCAAAGGGGGCCCCGACGGTACCGGTGATGAAAATTCCTCTATCTATTCTAACGAGGTCAAGGGGCACGGAGCGGGTAAGGGCTTATATAAGAGAGAGTTATCCGGATGAGTCTCAGTCGGAATCGACTGAGACTAACCAGTCCGAAGGTGAGCAAAGAGAGAGTGAGCATGAGGGAGAACAGATGGATATTCAACAATCTTTGGGTCTGGGTGAGCGGGAGACTGTGATTGTGAGAGAGGGAGATGTAGGTGAAACGGCAGAGACGGCGGATTCCGAAAGAACCGTCTCTGTCGTAAGAGCGAGGGAAATTCAATCTGAGGGTGAACCAAGCCCTATTAGCCGGACTCCTCTTCATAAGACCGTCCGTCCACCGGTCGCAATCACCCCCACCACCAACTTGGTTTCCCCTCAAAGGGAAACCACTTCATTCCACGGGGATCTTCCACATTCTCCATCGCTCTCTCATTCGGAGAGTGGCGGTGTTGAAAGAGGTCACACTCCTCCCCACGTGACCCAACTTCCTTCATTCACGATTCCATCCCCACAAATTCACACGACGCACGATGCCTTTGTGGCATCCCCAATAGCTGCCTTCGTGGCAGCTCAACAAACTTCCGGATTTGAGCGTCCCTTAGTGGAGCCAGAAATGACGGAAGGAAGACCTGAAGTGGCTCCATCAACGCCATCCACTTCAGGCCATCTCCCAATCAATCTGGAGATGCTAACGGCAGCATTACGTGCTGCCGGAGTGGTTACCCGGGCTGACCTGGACGCCCAAAGGGAAGCCGCCGAGGATCGTCACACCGCCCTTCTTTCTCTAATCAAGGGTAAGGGTGTCGCCTCCGAAGCTGGCCCCCCACCAGGTTCCCATTCAGTCCATCTTCAGATAGCCGAGCTCTCGGACAAGATCGATGCTCTTAACCGTTTAATTCATCAAGTCCAAGAGCAGCTCAATTCGCGAATGGATCGCCTCGAGTCGGCGGTCATAGAACTTCAGTGCCGCCCTCAGGCCGACGCCCCAAAAAGAAAGCATGACGATCAGGACGACCCTGATCGTCATGAGGGGGAGAAGAGACGAAAAGTTCAATTTGAGGAGCCCATGCTGGGTATAGGGGGAGCAGAGACCACTGAGGGGTCTGAATTCCAGGGTTCAAGGGAAAAGAGTCAGGAGGCTCAGGAATATATGCTATTAGAAGACGAGCCCATGGTCGAGGGTCCAGCTCCACTGGATCCGATGACAGCTATGGTAGAATTTGAGGAACCACACCAGAAAGTTGAAATCATATTGGTTTCTGATTCAGACTCCGATACAGAGGACAACCAACTCTTATTAACTCCTAAGCCTGAGCCTGAATCTCCAACGAAAAAATCCTCATCCTCCTCTTTTGACTTCCTGAATTCACCACCTCGAGCCCATCAAGAAGAAATACTTTCATCCATCCAAGCTCCCCAGTCATTAAAAGAATCCCACATTACCATTAGCCCCCCAAGATCCCCAAGCCCTCCACCAGTCCAACAAACCCAACTCCCAGGGTCCTCCCAAACAAAAAGGGTCGACTGCTTCGATGAAACTCCAGAGGGCCCTGGCGTCTACAGAAAAGATGATTTTTTCTGGGTAGACCACTACACAAAAGGCAAGGTTCATACACTGCCGCAGGAAGAAAAAGATCAAATGCGACAAGAACAACAGGGGACTATTATAAAGCTTCTTGAAGCTAAAAAGGACGAAATCGAAGAACCCCCCGTTCAAGGCCTGAAAGAATTCCTGCAGAACTTTCCCCCGGAGCGGTTTCAGAATCCATATCTAGAAGAAAGATTCAAGATGGTATTCAGAAAGAAACCTGGAGCCTTCAGCAGACGCCTACTCATGGAACTTACGAATGTCTCCAAAGCTGAACAGGCCGAATACTACCAATTGATGCTCCGGGAAAGAAAGTCTAAGGTGTCAAAATCAAAGATCAAAAAGCTCAAGACAATCACTATGTGCAAAAGAGCCAGAGTCTTCTATCCCTCCTACCAAGTGGAAAGAGAAGATGGGACGGGAGATGACATCTTCGAGTATGATCTTGACTTCATAAGTGCGGATGACATTGAGTTCCTTCACAACAGTCTGAAAAATCGCATCAGGAAACGTCTAACGCACATGACCGCCGTAGGAGCCCTAGTACGAAGCATGAACCGCAGATCGATCATAATGTGCTTAAGAGATTTTCAGATGGCGATCGAGAGTGCTATGGTTAAGGTGGGCCTACGAGCACCGGAACAAGATAGTTTTCTTTTAGCCCATCACCCGGCCTACAGAGTTGTACTTTCTGGAGATCCGGGTGTCATTTTTGTAAACTACAAGGGCTACAAAAGGTATATGCGCTTTGAGGATCTTCCTTGCTACTCCGATGGTACACTTAGATTGTTTCGAGCTGCTCTTACAAAGAAAGTACAAGACTACGATGCTCAACCAGATCCTGAACAGAGATGCTCACCTACGGAGATACAGAATACACTCAGCGGCATAGACTACCTGAACGAACGGCTACATACGAGACAAGTAACCAGACGCTTCGATGTCATACTTGGTCTCCGAGAATCGACTGACCACGCCCGAGTTCCAGGACCTCCTAAGTGATCGAAAAGGGGGAGATTGTTAGATTTATTATTTCGATCATAGGAGTTGTTTTGTAATATTTATTGTCTTTGTAATTTGTCTTGTATTTAATTTCTATGTAATTTATGTTTATGTAATAGTCTTGGGGCCAAATGTGCCAATGTGTGAAAGTTAATTAAAGGAGCCTAGAAAAGGCTCCTAGGGTTACTTTTTGTTTACACGGTTGACATTTGAATTGAATATTACAGCCACCACTGTTCTTTTACTCTCAACACTCATATTGTCTTCTTCATCATATTACATTTATTGAGCTTGTTTCTTCATGTGTACGATAAGAAAATCATCAAGGTGCTGAAAATATACGGGAATACATCGTTACAAATCGTGATTATCATTTAAATAGTATTGATCATTATAATCTGGGTAATCATATTTGGATGGATAGTAATCATAATCATATGAAGATTCCATTCCAAACATTTAAACAATTAAATAAAACGCAAAACAAAAAAAACTAAATAAAAATTAACGAAAAAAACTAACATGAAACAACGTGAACCTAAACAACTACCGTAAAACAAAGTTAACAAGCGCACTAGCTCCCCGGCAACGGCGCCATTTTGACAATGCTCGTCATAAAGCGTTCAAAAAATAATTTATAAAAACACCAATCACCTTAAATTATAGCTAGGGTAAGCGGGATCGTCTCCTCAGGGAGCATGTGGTTATTAATATTATTCTATGATAGTTATTAACTAATAATTAAAACTAAGTTACTGAAGGAAGTGATTGAGCGAGATTTTGGAAAAACGATTATAGCTTTAATAAGAAAACTTAAAGAAAGAAGTAAGTACACCAACGACTTCGGATTAAGGGTTTGGGTGGAATTATGGATAATCAACTTAGGGTTGCTAATAAATTAATTATTTATGATTCCGATTAATTATCCTCGTAACCTAACTACATGGACATAGTTACGACTCAATCTATCACGATCCGTATTTTGGGCACGAATCGTGTCATGTTCACAGTCCGTCTTAACTCCTAATCTAATGAGCTCGGCACGGACTGTAGCACGGCTACGACGTGTCTTACGATAAATATAGAAATAAAAACGAACGAAACAACATCTTTAAATAATAATCACACATAAAAGTAGATAAAACATATCGTTCGTTACAATAATAAACTAACGGAAAACTTAAATACTTAGCTAACAAACAAACCCTTGAACGATAACGATATGATCATCAACCAACGCGTACGAAACATTGAACTTGTCAGGAACATGTTTCGTAGTTGTCGGATTGATAGAGGACACCATGGATCGTAGAAGGAACCAAACCCCTATCCCTTCGTCATTGGTTTCGCGCAGACTACATCGTGAGTGATGAATCTGGACCTTTCTTCCTCTTTTTCTCTTCAATTTTTCGTCCAAAAAAATGTCTATTTTCGTCTAATATCATCTAGTATATATAGGCAGCCTTAAAACCCTAAAAATGCGAAATTTCTTTTTATGGGTTGGGCGCAGGCGCAGGTATGCGCCCCCCTCTGAACTTAGGACTGCGCCCCCCCTCCTCCCGCGCTAGGCTCTTTCGATGGACAAAATGATTCTATTGAGCACTCGGTTGGGGAGCAGGGCTGCGCCCCCGTCTGCGCTTGGGTACTCGGTTGGGGAGCAGGGCTACGCCCCCCTCTACGCTTGGCTTTCTATAAATGTTCTCCGATTGCGCTCAAATTTGTCATACTTATACTTGAGAGGATTACCTACATACGTAGTGAGATTTGTCAATAGTAGAACATTCCAAGGCACATTTTACTCACTTTAACTCAATTTAAGCTTTAATTCTTCAATTGAAAAATGACAATTAAACGTAGTATTACACCAAGACTTAATACATAAAATACTATCATTGAAACACATTAAAGTCTATATAAAATGACCCGATCAATGATAAATAATGTTAGATTTATCATTTAAAAGTATATTATGCAAGTTTTAATTGGTTGTTGTGGGTTTAACTAAAAAACCCAAGATTGACTTCCTATGAACTCTTGATGATTAAAAAGGGTAAAAATGATGTTTTGATAGTTAAAATGAGTCAAAAAGTGTGTATATACGTTGGGAAATAGTTTCCAATCGTTTGTAACAAATGAGAATGAGTTTTGGCATTTTTAGCATTAAAATCTGTAAGGCAGAAAGTGCAGAACTGTACTCGACTCAGCGAGTCGGCCTTGAATGATGAAATAAAATTTTCTAAGTATGAATTTCGGTTAAGTTATTGATCCGAATTTCGGATGCTAAGATCTGAATTCAGATGTGAAGATCTGAATTTCGGATGAACCTTGACCCGCCTTCGTACCTTGTGATTCTGTAAGACCCAAATTTCGGGTGGGTCGATTCGGCAAGTCGATCCCTTGATTCGGCGAGTCAGACCCTTGATTCGGCGAGTCGGACCTAGTTTTGGCCATAAATTGTAATTTTATTCTATCGTTGGGATTTTACGTCATAATACTTTATGACATCAATTAAGAAAAATATTTAGACCAAAATAATAATTTGGGGTTTAATACCGAAATTGTAATCGGGTCAAAAATGAAGGAATTATAACATGTGAGTTCTAGCATTAATGTATTTATGCATATCATGAATTGTATGTTATTGCTTTTCGTATCATTCTTATCATTTACATGCTTTGCCATCACATACATTATCGTTGTTATATTATCACAAGGTTGATAAGTTGTTGATCATTCATTTGACCTCTCCGCTGAGACGGTAAGCCTGAGCGCATGGTAACCTAGCGGAATCATAATGGTAAGCATGTGCATGTGGTAACCATTATTGCCTGTAAAAGGATAAGCCTGTGGTCTGTGGTATTCGTATGACATCACTATAAACTGCATATCTGTAAGACTGAGCTCTGTGGTAATCGAGCAGTAGATTGTAAACCCATTGTACGGTAAGCCTGATCATCTGGTAACCGCAACGTGGTAGCTTGTAAGCCATTAGTTGGCATTCCGAGATTATTGATTCATTTCATGGCATTGCATGACATCATTCATATATTGCATTGTACCTTAATCTAGAAACTTACTAAACAACTTTGTTGTTTACCCGTTAGTTGATTATTCTTTTCAGGATCTGATAAGGGCAAAGGCTCGGCTGGCCCGATCTGATAGACATTGACTGGAGCTCAGTTAGGATCTCCATGTTTTGATGATGCTTGGGGTGGGGATAGCAGACTTCCATTTTGGACTTATGCGATTTAGTCAACGATTATTAATTCATTGGTAATCAAAATGATGTTAAACTTTGTAACCCCAATGACATTATCTCGTGATTCCCGACACTATGTTGTGTTGTATGCAAAGTATTTGGAATCATGTGAATCGCTACTCAAATATTTTAAAAGTTTTAGCTTAATCGTAATTCCGCAAGTACTCTGTATGAATTATTGTATAAATTGTATCGAAATACTTGTGTTTAGTTGTATGGGTGTTTGAATTTGGTATCAGAGCCTGTGTTCATTGACTGAGTATAGTCGCCGATACTCAACACTGAACGCGGTTACAGATGCTGGTATTGACCCACCTAGGCAGCACTAGTAAAACAATCTTAAGATTGAATTCGGCCTAGGATGGGAATATAATGGGTAGACTGTAAGTCTATAATGTGATATATAAGCATACATGTGTACCTTTAAATCCTTGTAATCTAGCTAATATGAGTAATGATCGATATTGTTAAAATTTATGATATTTAATGAACGAGACTCGTGTTGTCTCCACTATTTGGCTTACATAATTGTGAAATCATTTCATATAAGATAATGACATATCGTCATACTTTGAGGAGTAATGTTGAAAAAACCCCACTGACTTTCATGTAATTATCGATTAAGTCACTGAATTTTTTTTCCGAGTATTTAAGTCCCTAAACAAAGTTTGCCTTATTCAAAACTATATTTTTTTAACCTGCTACCTGCTTAACAGGGTAAACAATTAAGTCCTGGAATAGTTCATTATTGAAAAAACCAACTTTCTTTTCCAGTTGTTACGATTAAGTCACTGGACTTTAATATTTTCTTGTTTAGATCACTGTACCGTTTACCGGTTAGTTACCTGATAAGCAGGTCAAATATATAGTTTTGAATAAGACAAAAATTATTTAGGGACTTAAATACTCGGAAAAAAGTACAGTGACTTAATCAATAAATTTACGAAAGTTCGTAGGGTTTTTTCATTATTAACCCTAAATATAATGCCATAATTGTAATAATTGGAGGAGTATTAAATATTTCTGTTGGGAATATCTTTTGGTTTATGAAGAATATAAGTCTAGGGGTATTTTGTGTAATATTTTAATAGTTACTTTTTGTATATCAATATATTGTCGTTTATTGTAGAAGTACGGTTGTACAATTGATTTCACGGATTGAATATTCTCTTGTACGGAAGAATTTCCTAGGGTTTTGTGCATTCAACATTCGCATTGTAAATTCACATTGTTAAATCAAATCATTCGGTCAGTGCTTCATATAAATTGTTCTTATTGTTTGATCTTGTTTGTAATTGATAATTACTAAATATCAATTTCAAAGAATGAGAAAGCATGAAATGTATATAATTTCTTATGCCTAATTCATATAGATTTTGTGATCTAGAACTATGATTATGAGTGACTCCTTACGTCAAAAGGAATAAGTCCTGAAAATGTTTTGTAATAAGTTATGTACGAAGATCTTATTAACGGATAAAATCATTGATGATATGTGTGAAATCATAATGGTTCTATAATTGAGAAAAAAATTGAATAATACGGAAACAAATGTTATTGACAAGTGGGGTCACATTTTTAGGAATCTTGGTCCAGACCCTATATGGTTAATCAAATTGTGACTTTCTATTAAGGAAAGTGAGAAAACGTAAAGTCGATGACTTTATAGTAAATATAAGTTAATTGAAGTATTTGGAATGTCAATATAAATGATTAACCCCATCATTGATGGGTTGATCATGATAAACTCAAGTGTATCAATCTACACAATAGTATAGAAATGTCAAATAGAAGTGTAATGACATTTATATTTGAACTATGAAATAGATAGTGATATATGTTGCGAACGATCATACGTGAATAAAATCATGACAGGAAAAATGTTGTAATTAGTCATGAATACCTATGTGACTTATTTGAATATGATAAATATGCATATGCTATGGGATGCAATTAAATATAACTCAATACAAGAACGTGGACACATTTAGTTGTAATGTGGATATTAGTAGTAGATTGTTATTTGCCAAACGCAAAATCTTGTTCATAGAGATATGTGCAATGAGATATTATTTGGCATGTTACTCGTATTTCTGAACATTTAAATTGTTAGTTGAGCATTCTGATCCCAACTCTATTACTTTTTTATGTATGCTTTGTTTACATTGACATGTTTTAACATGAACTATATGAACCGTCGGTATGCTAATGTAATCTCAACATGCATGATTTACGAATTGAACCTTGATTGGAATAGTCTACAGTTGCATCTGTTAATGGATTGATATAATTGTTGCATTTCAGTTGAGGTTGATCATAATAGTTGTCATACGATTCTTGAATATGAAATGAATGTCTAGTAAATTATCACTCTATGAATGGGTTGGAAGTTAGTTAATGATGATAAATACTTACATTTTTAACTATGCTGATTTGGCAACAATTGGTTTTGTTTTCCTAATGTACGAGGGAAGTAAGTACTCTATGAGCACTAAATATTAATAAGTACTAGATAATAATACATATATTCAAATTTGGGTCTTTAGAGATACACCCCATCTATTACTTGGTTACTGGTAATACTCCACATAGGAGAGAATTGGTCATGGGACAACCTATGATAAGGGTTGATATTACCCTCATATTTTATGTTAAAAAAATGTGTTGAAATTTCTTACTTTGTTAAGTTATGATGACCTAAAAGTAGTTGCATCTTATTGGTATAAAGTTGAATTGACCCTAAACTCTGAAATCAGAGTAATGAAGTAAAGTCACCATTGAAGGTACACCATGCAATTCAGAACAAGTAATTATTAATAGTTATACATACGGAATGAGAAGCGCGGATTGAAGTGCAACAATATAAATAAATTAAGTATTGATTGGTGTCATGAGATGACTATTAAATAAGAGTGTTTAGAACAATTGTCTAACTTAATGTGACATTATGCAAATGATAATTATTGACACATTTCGTGTTGTATATTAAGAAGAATCATATATAATACAAGGAAACTTTATTGGCATTAAGTAGTAACTCAAAACTTAGAGTTCTTCGAAAATAATAGTTATATGAGTTTAAATGCATTTGAGTTAAAACTAAGTGTTAATTAAATTTGCTACCTGAAGGTATTAGAAAACTAAATAGACAATAAAGAAAATATTTAAAAACTCAAATTGCAGAATATGGATGATTAGTATGAAATTGTTGAGTTCATAAATTTCATTTAAACGAATAAGTTATTCTCATAGACCTTATGCTTACATAGTTACATGAATGGATAATGTAAATATGAAATCGAAATATTAATGCTAATGGTAGGATACCGACCTGGTAACGGCGAGAAGCTAGAAGCATTTTGGACAAACATGATAGGACATGTATGTATAACAATGATGGTTGTTGCTCATGTTTAGTCCCTTAAAAGTGCATAACCACTTTAATCTGAAAGATAACATTATCGAATGCAGTAGTTATATAAATCACTAAAGGTTAAGTGACTAATTGATATATGTAGCATTTGAAATGAATTATCCCTTAGACTCTCGCATATTGCATTTTGTGATTCTTTAACAGCCATTCAAGTGTGCATATATTGGGTAGACTTGACTTAAAACTTTATATTGATTGCCTCATATGTGATGACCTTATTGGTTAAATGAGTGAGTTCATGGTAGGAACGATTTGTCTATGATCATTCTATATACGTTAGCTAATGATGTGGTTTGGCTTTGTTTTATGTGACAAGACAAATAAATATGTGGCATTATCACAACCTTGGATAATGACTCAAGCTTATGAAATATTTTATGGTCTTAATGTTGAGTAGGTAAAAGTGCTTGCATTTGAAAATGACGCGATGAGGAGTCACCGGTCTATGCACGTATGTTAGACTCCTTTATGCACTTACTGTAGAAGAAACTGACATATTTTAAAATCTCGAAGTAATGAGTATTAAATATATATAGTCAACCATGTTATGTAATGGGTTTTGTTAGTGGAAGTGACCAATATAGTTGATCTAGTCTCCATGGGTGCTCATTTTAGTGGGGAAAGACTATCATCCGTGCAAACTTGTTAAAATCATATGAGTCTTATTAGTAAAACTTGTCTACTGAAAGTCATAGTGACGTAAATTTGAGTGATATGCTAAAATTTGACATAAGCGAGTAAGGTGTAATTGGTGCATTGAATTCGGTTATTATATAATGAATAGTACAGAGATTGACATGAAAAACCTATAGCAGTTAGCTGATAAATATGTCTCTATATTGATAACTTGAAAATAGAATAATGTGGAATATCAAGTTGAAATTATGTTATAACATCGCAGGGAGCTAAAAAAAGGCATACTCATGGAATCACATGTGGTGAATGAATCTAAAATGTTGTATAGTTAGTAATGAATACTAATGTATGTAGTACCCATAATAGACTTCGGGTATAAACAGTATGAAAACCCGTAAAATGATGTCTCGGTGTACGACCGAGCATTGAATTGAAAAGTCGCTAAATTGAGAAATAATTGGATTAAGATGGTGTTGGTTCGTTGGAATTTGGAAACATCATCGTAGGTCTTTAATGACTTGTAAGGTGAAAGCCGAGATGAAAGTCAAATACCCGGCGTTGTTTGAGCCGAATTGATTCCGTGGACGGAATCCTTTTAAGTGGGGAGAAATTGTAACACCCCAATATTTAAAAAGATAATTAACTTTGTGAGACACTTTTAATTGTGAATTTAGGTGCAATATTTGAGATAATTGCTAAATATTAGTGATAATTGTTCTTAATGGGACTTGAATGATAAAAGAAAAATAAAAATGTTGATTTGTATTGAAATGACAAGAATAGGTAATTTACTTGATGATTAAATAATGATTAGTATGACATAAGAATCGATTAATGCGGCGTTTGAATATATTTGGTATAATTATGTTAAAATACTCATTCGAGTATTGAATTGTTAAATAAAAGCAAGTTATATTATTGTGGTTGTTTTATAAATAAAAGATAATTATGTAGAGAGGACTTTAAAAGAAATGAGAATAATTCCAAGTACTAAATGATAAATAATAATAAGTCTAGGGATTTTAAAAGAAAAAGACATAATAGATGTTCATCTCTTGCTTTTTATATTTTTTTCAACTTTCATTCAAAAAGAGAGAAAAGAAAGAGAGTTTTGAGTGAAGAAGAAAGCAAAAATCAGATTTTTGGAAAGCTTCATACGATTTTGAAGATCCAAAAGGTACCAACTCTTACTTTTAAAAGTCTTACTCTTTTCTTCTGCTCATCATCTTTATTTAAAGAATATGAGAATCGTAAATGGGTTTTTATGGAGAATGCTTAGCAAATCTATGGATCTCAAAAGAGAATGATAAATAATATCATTTAAAAGTATATTACACAAGTTTTAATGGGTTGTTGTGGGTTTAACTCAAAAACCCAAGATTGAGTTCTTATGAACTGTTGATGATTAAAAAGGATAAAAATGATGTTTTGATGATTAAAATGATTCAAAAAGTGTGTATATATGTTGGGAAATAGTTTCCTATCGTTTGTAATAAATGAGAATGAGTTTTGACATTTTTAGCAGTAAAAAATCCGTAAGGCAGAAAGTGAAGAACTACACTCGACTCAGCGAGTCGCCTGGTCGACTCGGCCTTGAATGATGAAAGAAAATTTTCTAAGTATGAATTTCGGTTGAGTTAGGGATCCGAATTTCGGATGCTAAGATCCGAATTCGGATGTGAAGATCCGAATTTCGGATGAACCTTGACCCAAGTTCGTACCTTGTGATTCGGTATGACCTGAATTTTGGGTGGGTCGACTTGGCGAGTCGGACCCAGTTTTGACCAATAATTGTAATTTAATTCTGCTGTTGGGATTTTACGTCATAATACTTTGTGACATCAATTAAGAAAATATTTAGACCAAAATAATAATTTGGAGTTTAATACCGAAATTAATTAAGTCTTACGACTATTGTAATCGGGTCAAAAATTAAGGAATTATAAGCTGTGAGTTCTAGCATTAATGTATTCATATGCATATCATCAATTGTATGTTATTGCTTTTCGTATCATTCTTATCATTTACATGCTTTGCCATCACATGCATTATCGTTGTTATATTATCACTCGGTTGATAAGTTGTTGATCATTCATTTGACCTCTCCGCTGAGACGGTAAGCTTGAGCGTGTGGTAACCTAGCGGAATCATAATGGTAAGCATGTGCGTGTGGTAATCATTATTGCCTGTAAAACAATTAGCCTGTGGTTTGTGGTAATCGTATGACATCACTGTAAACTGCATATCTATAAGTCTGTGGTTTGTGGTAATCGGGCAGTAGATTGTAAACCCATTGTACGGTAAGCCTGAGCATGTGGTAACCGCAATGTGGTAGTGTAACATCCGGCACTAAACCAGCTTAGCAACAATGACCTAATCTATATTTAATAGCCAATTATAGCCTAATCAGTGGTCATTAGAAATTAATCAGGTGATTAACAAGGTTTATTAGAAAATTCAACTCAATTAGAATCAAATTCATCGGTGCGATGAATTGGGAAATCAATTAATCCGATCAATTTACATTATGAAGGATTAATTCAACTAAGTACATAATTAAATTATGATTAGTGACACTAATACAATTACTTAACATTAATGATCCAAGACTAAAACAATTCATTAAAACAATGCATCCATAAGTATTGATGAAATTACAAGAAAAGGGAAATACAAGAATACATTTCTAAATACATTTATACAAAAAAAATATATATAAATACATGTATAATACATGTATGGCTGGACATTAGGCCATGTGTGTATTAGAGTTTGACTTTTATTTTTTAATATTATTTTAAACACAATCATTTTGTTCAAAAGTGCACTCCACCTTTTTCATCCATGTCTTTCATCATTCGAAAGACTAAACACTTTGCCTTAAATAAGACCTCATTTCTCACTTCTTTTCCACACTTCAAACATCAAAAAATCTCTCCTTTTCTCCTCTAAAAACCGGATCTATACACACACACATCACAAACCATTTCATTTAAGTGTTTTTGGTGAAATTCAAGTGTTCTTGGTGCATATCTTGCAAAAATTTCAACTTCTACTCAAAATCATACTCTAAACACTTCAAAGTAAGTAAATACTAACTTATTTCATCTTACATTTATTTTTATATAAGTCTTGCATAATATATATAATCACCAACAACAACAAGTTTCATAAAAACTCAAGTTTATAAATTTCTAGGTTTTGTTTTTAAGTTGTTTCTTTAAATGTGTTTATGAATATATGAACACATCATCAAAGTGTTAATATTATGAAAACAAGTGATATATATGTGTTTTATAACTTTTATAACTTTCATACAAGTAGTCTTTGAATAAACAACAAGAATCATAAGTTATTTCAAGTTTATAAACTGCGGATTTTCGGCAGAAAATTTATATCGACATTGAAAATTCATAACTTAACGAAATGAGTTGATTCTTGTCTCAAACGTTAGATCTATGTCTTAACTATAGATCTGGAATTTTTCATAATTTATTTTTGTAACAACCTAGTCTTTAGCCTAATTTAATTATCTGGTTATCGAACCAATAATGTAATAAAATTACATTATTTGAATTATAATTTAATTAAGTTATGAAATATTTAATTAAATTATATAAATATTTAAAGTTATGATTTAATAATTATTAAAGATAATTAAATAAAAGAGATATAAGATACAAAAGTAATAGTGGGTTAAATTTCAAATATAACTAAAGGAATATATATGAACCAATAAATCAGATTTAAGGATCATTAGACACCAAATCTCTTTCTCTCTTTACTCTCTCTCTCTACAATTCGAATTTCTCCACAAATTCATCCAAGAAATCCACATACTTGCATTATTTGAGGAGTAATTCAAGAAAGAAGTTACAAATATCATCAAGGATCATCAATTTACAAAGAATTAGAGGTAAGAATCGACATCTTTAGCTTTTATATTTTCAGTTTTGAAGAAAAGAATTCGAATTTACCATTTTCATGTGATTTAAAGTTATTTTGATTGAGTATTAACTCGAGTATGATAGATTATGTATAATATAATCGAACCTAGGCTTAATACTTAACATATTCGTGATATTAGACTTAGAAATGTATGTTTAAAAGTTGTAAAATATGAACAAATTCGAGAAGCCAAGAACAAATTCGATTTTAGCTAAATTCGAATTATGTGTTCGAATTTGATCATTAAATCGAGACTAGGATTCGAATTTGGTACTATATTCGAAGCCATGATTCGAATTTATTCATATATGGTCGAATTTAATCATAAGTTCGAAACTAAGGATTCGAATTTATCCTTAAGATCGAATTATGCATTCAAATTTATCCTATGTTTGATTTTGATATCTTCGAATTTATCCCTAAGTTTGAGATGGGATTCAAATTTAACCCTATACATTCGAATTTAATTACATATTCGAATCTAATGCATTCTAATTTATCCACATGTTCGAATTTAATATATAAATTCGAACCACACTCCTTAAATTCGAATATATTGACTAAATCACATGGATAACTCATAAATTGACAAGATATCTAGCAAAATGATTATATATATTAATATATATATATATATATATATATATATATATATATATATATATATATACTGATCTTTTGAGAATTTAATGAAACAAAGAATACGAATGAAAGAAAGATTTATGAATGATCAGTTATCAGAATCAGATATAAAATAAAGATTATAAAGATAAAAGATGATGATATTGACATGAGACTGATATGATATGATTCTGGACAGGTTCAGTGAAATTCTGAACATTGACTTAAAGATTTAAAAGCGGGTCAAAGACTTGAATTTGTCAGGATCTAAACTTGACTACCTAAGATTAACTGATTTGAATTGATGAGAGTGTAAACCAATAATCTTGTATTAAATCAAAGTCTAATTAAGAAGTTTGCGGAATAACACTTAATTATTTTGATAAAAGCTTTCAGAATCAATAACAAATAAACACAAGTAATAATCAAAACTGCTTGTATTGCTGAATCAGAATGATTACAATCACCTCTAATCTGTTTGATTAGACGAAGAACACAAATTGTTCTTAGGGTTTTACAACCCTAGAGGCTTATGAAAACTTAAACAAAAAGCAATTACAAACTTGAATATGCAGAAACTTCTAATACAATAGAAAAACCTATTCTATGTATTTATAATGCTTTCTGATTTGTTTCCTTGAAGGACTCTGACTTCTCTGATAGTAGATATGCTGAAATCTTCGTGTAGAAATCTTTTCCTGAATATCAGCACTTTCTGTTTATGAAACCGTTGAGCAACTTGAATCTCTTAGCAGTTTGAGCAGGGCAGCTTGAGTGAAATTACTCTGGCAGCATGAACTTTTACACTAGCAGCTCGAGTTTCTTCAACTAACAGCAAGAACTTTGTACTTACGTAGAAAAACTACTAACAGTATGAGAAGTCTAACTAACAGTTTGAACTACTTAGAATATTTCCCAACAATCTCCCCCTAACTTAAATTCTTTACACAAGACTTTAAGTTCTATACAAATAAGGAAATAAAATAAGTAAACCGTTATTTACAAACCAAGGCTTTCAAAAACTTACAACTGTGCAAGATTCTGATTGACAGCCTTCAAAAACTCTCTCTTCAAATCTTCTCTATCATAGTATATTCTTACTGACCTCATTTGAAGTAGCATAGCCTTTGGAAGATCAAAGAATTCAAAATTTAAGAATATGCAGGATCCATTTGCAAACCTGATTCTGTAAGTCTTTGATTTGACAAACAGATCAACTTGTACAACTTTCATTTCCTTGGCATCTTCTATATCCTTCCTTATTGACTCTGGATCAAAAATGCTCTGTAGATCTTTAATAGCTTGTTTTACTTGTGGGAGGGAAGATCTGATTTGAGTGGCAGTCCCAACTTGATACATTCTTGTAAGCTCATTTCTTGTCATCCCTTGAGCCATATGCATTATGCTTTTATACTCTTCCTCAGGACCAGTTTCTCTTCTTACTACAAAATGATATCTTAAGTCAATGTTATCCATTGGCTTAGCATACCAGTAAGTAATAAGAGGTTTTGAGAAATCATGTTGGTCAAGGGACTTTTCTATCTCCATGACTTGTTGCAGCTGATGCTCAAATAGCACCCTTTTGACCTGATCAAGCTTTGCTTGTGAGATTGACTCTAGTTGAGGAACAGGAGCAACAGCTTGAACAGAAGGAGCAGGATCA
Source organism: Centrapalus pauciflorus (assembly GCA_020465985.1). Taxonomy (NCBI): domain Eukaryota; kingdom Viridiplantae; phylum Streptophyta; class Magnoliopsida; order Asterales; family Asteraceae; genus Centrapalus; species Centrapalus pauciflorus. The sequence goes on along the minus strand of JAANYP010002126.1, from coordinate 428,440 downwards.
CTGGCAGCAGCTTGAACTGAATCTTTTGAACTTTGGACTTCTTGGGAGACTTTGGCTACCTTACGTTTTTCCATTTCCTTATCATGGATATCTTGCAGCCTTTCTGTGATCATAGAATGAGCCATCTTCTTTGGAATACCATCTGCAAAGGCAAAATTAATCAGAAATCTTCTATGCTCAGCCTTTGAGTGCCCTGTTGGCATCTTTCTTTTCCTTTCACCTTGCTTGACCACAAACCCTCTTAGGTAGTCTCCTAAGGTCTCATCATCTTGCATTGGGGCATGGGTTTGCTGGTCTAAAGCTTTATCTTGTTCTTCTGCTAACTTTCTGGCAATCTCAGCATCAAAGGCAATCTAGGCTTCTTTGGTAGAAAATTTGTGCTTTGGAGACTCTATAAGAATGCCCTTGCCCTTATCTTTTGTAGCAGAAGTTGTAGCTTGAACTGAACTGATGGGAGCTTGAATACCTTCTCTTATAACAACTCCAGTTGCTTTTGAAGAAGCAGCTTGAGTTTCTAGGCTAACAGCTTGAGAAGCTGTTGGGACTGTTAGCCTAGATTCTTGAACTGTTGGAGCTGCTTGGACTGATTCTGTTGGAGCTGCTTGGACTGCTTTAGGGATCTCCTGATTCTCCCCATTTTTGGAAGCATTGGTTTGGTCAGGAGGACCTACAACCTTTGCCACTTGGGTTTGAATCATACGCTCTAATTGAATGATCTTATTCCCATAGAGGGTAAACCCTTTATGGAGATAATCCATTCTTTGATTTTGAGCCGCTTCTGCCTGCCTGAGTGCAATTATTTGTGCCCCCTGTGCAGCAATGATGGACTGATGATATTCCAACATTGCTACAACAGGTTGCAGCTTAGGATCCATTAATAACATGAGTTGCAGACTAGCCTCAAGATCAGCAAACGAATGTGGTGCTTGTGATCTATCACTGGCATGAATACCAGAAGTAGAAACCTCTGGGCCCCTCTGTTCTTGGTACTGGGGACTTCCAGCTGGTGCTTGCACACCTGCTGTTGCCATGGGTGTGGTCTTAGAGATGTTGGCACTGTCATGTGCCTCTTGTGCAGAAGCAACAGTAGTGCCAGCCACAGAACCCATATGGACTATCTCTGGTGAGATGTCCACCTCCTGATTGAGGTTGGGAGTGTCCTCAATGGGTGCCCTTTGGATATTCTGTGCAGAAGTGTCCTCCTGCACAGGATTATTTGGCTTTTGTATGAGGGCTGAGGAGGAAGGAGCTCCTGGACCTCTTTTTCTTTTATATAGTAGGAGTGGGGATGAGGGCTTAACAAAAGGAACTGAAGGCATTTGTGTATCATGAGGAGTGGGTTGGGGTCCTGGGGGTGAAGCAGTAGTGTTAGACTGAGCCTGCTCAGGACCCTCTCCTCTGTTTCTTGGAATGATGTCCATCATTGCAGAAGGCAATGGGACATCTACATTCAAAAAATTGGCACTTGGCTTTAAAAGCCTTTTAATAGAAGATAGTGAGTTCCTATGGGAAACATGTATCCTCTTATGTATATTAAAATTTGTGCAAGTTTTTGCAATTATTTCTGCTAAAAATCTAGGATACATCAAAAATTTCCCATTCTTTAGTGAATGATGCCTTAACATCCCCTGGAAAATCATATTTGAAAAATTGAACTGTTGGCCTGTTGAAAAGCACACCAAGGCAGTGGCAATGTTTGATGAAATTTCAGACCAACCAGTTCTTTTAGGGCTAATACACTGCTGAATAATGTGCACAAGATATTTCCATTTAGGAGAAAAATGTGCTTTAAAGAAAGTAAAAGAATCAGCAGGACCCCTATATCCAATATTATAAAGACCAGTATGTAACTCATTAAGGGATAGGTCTGTTATACCTGAGGCATCTTGAAGATGCAGATGTTGTCGAATGGATTCCTCAGTCACTGTGATGGTAGTGCCATCGATTTTGGATGTCAGAGAAGAGACTCCATTGATGGTTTTTAAAGAAGCACGGTTCCAGAACTGCTCAATATGTGAGATGTATATGGTGGGATTGATATTGAGGGCATGATTGATATGGGAACTTCGAAGGAATTCCATCATGTCATGGAACGGTTCAAGATCAGCGTGTTTGAGAGAGTAGGTTAGACAGTTATGTTCTTTGACGAACTCCATTGAAGATCAATCGGAGATTATAGGGTTTCAGTGATGTGCGTGGGAATTGTTTCAGAGAATCAAGAAGGGTTCAAGAAGATATTTTGCAACTGGTAGTTACAATAGAACGAAACTGGAACCTTTAAAGGTTTTGAAAATATCTAAACCCGCGCACACACTTATGGAAATGACCATATTACCCTGCACACTTTGACAGATCAAGTGAAACAACTAACAGTCCGAGAAAATGAACTAGCAGCTTGAGAAAATACTCAAGCTGTTAGTTGAAAATTGGGCGACTGTTAATGAAACAGTGACTCCCCCTTAATCAAGCATATGAACACAGAAAAGCAAATTAATCCATGTTAACCATACCAATATTTGATACTAGAAATGTGAATCTTCCTACATCAAATGGTTTTGTAAATAGATCAGCTAACTGATCATCAGTGTGAATTTTGGTAACTTGGTTTAATTTCTTCTCATTGCAATCCCTTATAAAATGAAATCTAATTTCTATATGCTTGGTTTTGGGAAATTTCACTGGATTTTGTACAATGCTAATTGCACTTGAATTGTCAATATAAATGGGAGTGGATAGGAAATTCATACCATAGTCTCTCAGTTGATTTTGAATCCACATTACTTGGGAGCAGCAACTTGCAGCTGCTACATATTCTGCTTTAGTGGATGATGTGGAGACAGTTGTTTGCTTTTTGCACTGCCAAGAGACCAATCTTGTTCCCAAGTATTGACATCCACAAGTTGTGGATTTTCTGTCAATATTGCATCCTCCATAATCACTGTCAGAATAGGCTGTTAGTTCAAGAGGAGAGTCTTTAGGATACCAGAGGCCTAAATGTGGTTGGCCTTTGAGATATCTAAAGATTCTCTTAACAGCAACCAAATGGGAATCCTTTGGAGAGCATTGAAACCTAGCACACACACAAACAGCAAACATAATATCAGGTCTAGAAGATGTTAGATACATAAGAGATCCTATAAGAGATCTGTATAAATGAATGTCCACATCTATGCCATCTTTGTCTGTATGGAGCTGCTTGTGAGGATCCATTGGAGTACTTGCAACTTTGGTGTCTTGATACCCAAACTTTTCCAGTATGTCTTTAACATACTTTGATTGACTTATGAAGAGACCAGTGGGCTTCTGCTTGACTTGCAATCCTAGAAAGAAAGTGAGTTCTCCCATTGAACTCATTTGAAACTTTTTGTGCATTAATGCCTCAAACTCTTTGCACAGACAATCATTTGTTGAGCCAAAGATGATGTCATCAACATAGATTTGTACAAGCAGAATCTCAGCTTTGATGGACTTTGTAAATAGTGTTTTGTCCAGAGTTCCTCTCTTGAACCCATTCTGTAGAAGGTATGATGACAGAGTGTCATACCATGCTCTGGGGGCTTGATGGAGTCCATAGAGAGCCTTGTCTAGCTTGTAGACTCTGTCTGGATACTTGTAGTCCTCAAAACCAGGAGGCTGACACACATAGACCTCCTCTTCAATTGTGTCATATTAAAAAGCAGTCTTCACATCCATTTGATACACTTTAAATCCTTTGAAGCTTGCATAAGCCAAAAACAGTCTGATGGCTTCAATTCTTGCCACTGGAGCAAATACATCATCATAATCTATGCCTTCCTCTTGAGTGTACCCTTGTGCTACTAGTCTTGCTTTGTTCTTGATGACTATCCCTCTCTCATCCTTTTTGTTTCTGAACACCCATCGTGTACCAATGGCTCTCTTTCCTTTAGGAAGATCAACAAGTGTCCATACATTCTGAATCTTGAATTGTAGCAGATCTTCCTGCATTGCCTCAATCCAGGATTGAATAACTCATATGGAGTTTTCCCTTGTGATTGAACAATCTGAACCCTATTTAGAACATAACAGGCTGTGTTGACTGCTTCTGCCCAAAAGGTCATTGGCAGTTTTGAATCAGATAACATGGTTCTAGCAGCCTCAATTAATGTTCTGTTCTTTCTTTCAGCTACACCAATTTGCTGTGGTGTTCTTGGTGCACTGTATTGCCTAGCAATACCTTTGGACTCACAAAAACTGTTTAGAAAATGATTTTTAAACTCAGTTCCATTGTCTGATCTTATCACCTTGACTTTTGAGTTGGATTGGTTTTCTATCTTAAGAATAAATGACTTAACTAGCTCAGCAGTTTCATCTTTAGACCTAAGAAAGTAAACCCAAGTAAATCTGGTGAAATCATCAACAATAACTAAACAGTAGGCTCTTTTATTCAAACTCAAAACAGATGTTGGACCAAATAGATCCATATGAATCAGCTGAAGAGCAGATGAGATTGAATTTATTTCTTTGGCCTTATGAGAAGTTTTGTGTTGCTTGCCTTTAAGACATGCTACACAATGATCTTCACATATGAACTCCTTTTGTGGTAAACCTCTTACCAGATTCTTTTTGACTAAAACATTCATGGACTTGAAGTTCATGTGACACATCCTTCTATGCCAAAGATCAGACTCATTGGATGATGCTTTGGATATCAAACAGCTTAAGGTACTTCATTTGGATAAAAGTTCTGTGTCCAAACAGTATACATTGTCCTTTCTTGGTGTTCTTAGTAAAACAAGATTTTCAGGAATTTTAAAATCTTTTGAAAGGACAATGCACTCAGAATCTGTAAACAAAACAATATTTTGCTTGTCACAGATTTGAGAGATACTCAATAAATTATACTTAAGCTGTTCAACGTACAAAACATCATTGAAAATCATGTTGCCTGCATTAACAGTACCTTTACCTGTAACCTTACCTCCTTTGGAGTTGCCTCCAAATGCAACAAATCCTCCATCAAAGCCTTTGAAATTTGACAAGCACTCAGAATTGCCTGTCATGTGCCTAGAGCATCCACTATCCAAATGCCATCTCGTTTTATGTGGTGACCTGTGGTTGCCCTGCACAAATAAAAGCTTAGTTAGTAGTGGAGTAAACCCAAACCAAGTTGGTTTTGGGTTGTCCTTGTGCATTAACATAACTAAATACTGTCTTGGATTTCTTATACTTAGTAAGATCCACTGATGGATTTTGTGGAGAGTACTTAGTTAGCACATGAGGTATCCAGGTATTTTGTCCATCCTTTTCACTAACAGTCTCAGATGATCCATTACCAGTCCCAATTTTGAGCCTACCAGTCTGAATTGAGTCTGTAGTGCTAACAGCTTGAGAATTTGCACTAGCAGTCTCAACTTTAGACTTGGCAGTTTCAACATTTTTATCAACAGATTCACCTGAGTTTGTACCTTTGACAAACCATATTTGTTTAAAATTTACTTTTGGTTTAGCTAAAACTTGTTGGTGTGTGGACTGTTTTTTATTAACTTTTGTGAACCTGTGATCTACTGTTTTCTTTGGAACTGATGCAGTAGGAGGTTTGGCCTTTGGATTTTTTGAATTTTGAGAGTTTTTCTTTGGATGTTTCACAGTCTGTTTTGCAACAGATGGTTTATAAAAACAATCTCTGGCCAAGTGATTCTTTCTGCCACAATGAAAACATTTTTTGACTATTTGAATTGGAGAACCAGTTTTATTTGACAATTTCTGGTTCTTGTTCCTCTGGTTTCCCCTTACCTGCTGTTGTTTGGGAAACTTTTGGACACCATGCTTTTGGCATGTGCAGACTGGAACATTTTTACCCTTTCTATTATTCTTTGAAGAAGATGCAGTGTTACAGTTAGAAGGTACAGAAACCTGTGGAGCAGCATTGCACACACTCATCTTCTCCTTTCCTTTCTTACTGGGGGCTTGGATTTCTATAGGTGCACTCATTGTTTTGTGTTCTTTCTCAACTGCTGTGCACTCACAGTCTCTATTTTGAATCTGATCTTCTTTAGATTCAGGACTGTTATCAAGGATAGGATCTACAGTAGTGATAGACTCATCTAATGGTTCATTGACAAGCCTATCAGCAACCTCACTCATTGGATGAATGTATTTGTTGTTGTATGGGGGTGGAGTAGCTCTGTAGCCTATACCTTCTTTGGGATTAACCTGAGATTTTACCCTATCTTTAAATTGGACTTCCATTAGGTGCTCCAGCTTTTGATTAGCCAATTTGAAGTTACCTAGATCTATATTGACAGATTCTAGTTTCTTATTAGCCTCTAACACCTTTTGTTCAGTCTCTTCTACCTTTTTATTTCGGATTCTATTTTCTTATTTAGCTCCTTTTTCTCCCACTCATGATATGTTCTATCATGTCCCATTTGAATCTCATTATCCTTATAGTCATTGATCTGTTTTTCAAGATCTTCTATGGCTTGCATCTATTCATATCTCCTCTCTTCCATCTTAGCTAGAGTTTTACACATGCTCTCATTATGATCTCTGTACTTTTTAACCATATTTTTGCATGTTTGAGAGCAGAGTTTAGAATTTACCTCAGATGGTAGTTCAGTAGAGGAGACATTTGATGTTTCTGCCATTAGAGCTTGATTTTGAAACTCTTCCTCTGTCTGATCACTCTAGTCAAACACATTGTCTTCTTGAGAGACAAGTGCTTGTGATGATGAAGCCTGATTAGTCTGCTGAGGCCTTGATGATTGTTGACTTTGAGATCTGCATTCTCTGGCAAAGTGGCCAAGCTTATGACATTTATAACACTCAACTTTTGACTTATCAAAAGCTGGTTTGCCTTCTGTTCTGGCTTGAAAGTTAGTCCTGCCAGTTCTTTTAAGAAACCTTTTGGCCCTCATGGTCAGCACTGCATGTTGCCACTTCAGATCCATTTCTTCAAGATCATCTGGATGAATCTGTTCTAGATCTTCAGCATTTAGAGCAAACAGTCCATCATTGGCAACAAAAGCCTCATAGTGAGCTTCAGTTGAGTTGCCATCACCACCTGAAAAGGAATCACTGCCATTAGACTTTTCAGATGACAGAAGAGCAGTATTGTGATTATAAGAAGGAGATTTCTTTTTAGTGTCAATCTCAGTCTCAAACACTCTCGGACTGTTGTACAGATCATCCAGTTCTATTTCATCAAGAGTGTCTTTTGTTCTCCATTGAGCAGCATAAACTGTCCATTCTTCTCCAAGAGATCTGAGAAACTTTCTATTGACCTCATCTTGATCCAGGCTGACTTTTTCACTTTCCATTTCACTTATCAGTTTGTTGAACCTGTCAAAGATTTGAGTAAGGTTTTCATTCTTGCCACCAGAAAAGTTCTCATACTGCTGTTTCAAAAGATCCTTTTGATTTCTCTTGGTACTGGCATTACCAGCAAATCTTTTCTCTAAAGCATTCCAAAGAGAATGAGCAGTATAAAACTTTTTGAACTGATGTTGATAAGCATTAGGAATGGCTATTTGTAAAAGTGTAAGAGCTTTCACTTCATTCATTCTAGCCTTTCTTTCAAGTTCAGTTTTTGGAGGAGTTTTGACTGGTTTTCCCTCATCATCAAGTTCTGGATCAACTACAGGAGGAAATTCAACAGCTTCCCATATGGTATAATCAATGAATTGAATATGCTGTTGAATCCTCAGTTTCCACATCTCAAACTCAGTGGGCTTGAGCATAGGCACTTTGAGTCCTTGCCCAGATCCACTGCTGCTATTATCAAATTCCATTGCAAAGGATTAAAAATTTAAAAGAAAGCTTTCGACTTTGAAAAACAAAGAACCACCTGTGGCTCTGATACCACTTGTCAGGATCTAAACTTGACTACCTAAGATTAACTGATTTGAATTGATCAGAGTGTAAACCGATAATCTTGTATTAAATCAAAGTCTAATTAAGACACTACTACATTTTGAAGCTAAGGCAACACTTTTGATGTAACACATTTAATAATTGTTGTCTTTTTATTTAAGTTCACTCTAAACCAACACATTGACAATAAGTGTTGCATATAATGATTTAATGCAACACTTTTTTTAAAGTGTTGCCATTTTTACTAAAAAAATGCAACAATTTTTTAAAGTGTTGCAATTTTTAATAAAAACTGCAACATTTGTTTAAAGTGTTGCATATTTCAAAAAAAAAATGCAACACATTTTTAGAGTATTGCATTTATAATGAAAAAACACAACACATTTTTAAAAACATATAACATTTTTTTGAGTGTTGCATCTATAATGAAAAAAATATGACATGTTTTTAAGTGTTGACTATACTATTTTTTATTGTTTTGTAATTTTGATTAAAAAATACACACAAAAGTTCAATGTCTGATTTGTTAAGATTAATAAAATACAAAATTTGATAGTACATGTTTTATTTTTTTAAAAGAGTACAATTAGAAAATTGGTTACAAATTTAAAAAATCACAGGTATATATCTTTTTGGGTGGTAAACTAATTAAAAATTAAATTTAAACTTTTCATTTAAAACTAATATATACACTAAAACCGGGTTTTATTACTTCAATCACTAATTTTTTTAAGATATAGCCATATTCCGGTTTTAGACATAAGCAACCGAATTCCATTATACCCGTATTTTTTTTAATAATTACCCGGTTCATATATAAAATCTCGGGCTCCTCTCATTATAAAACCCGGTTCCTATTTTTTTTCTCCCTTTTTTCCTAAAAAAAGCGCAACTTATCTCCCCCATTCTCTCTAAACCTAGCCGACTATTCTTCTCATCCATGTGTTCGGCGCAACTCCTGGAGCGGTGTCAAGCATTTCTCTGTCTCTTTCGGCAGTGACCGGCGACTCCAGCAGCGATTGGCGCTGACTATTATGTTCGTCTCCAACAGCAGCGAGCATCTGTAAACAGCGGCGGCGGCGAGCTTCTGCGAACAGCGACGGAGGTATCTCTCTTCTCTTTTTCAGGTATTTATTAGATATTCTTCCTAATCACTTCTATTCTTTCCAGCCCGAACTCAACACTCTGAAATTGTTATTTACTTATTAATTATATTCTTTCAGTTAATCTCTACTTGCAACTGTTTTGATTCTTCTGCATATGTGTTTGATTTTATTCTATGTCAAATGTTATGGGTGCTTAGTTTGGATTTCAATTGCCAATTAATGATATGTTTTTTGGTCTGGTTCGATTTTGCGTTTTTAGTGTTGATTATGTTTCACATTGCTTTGATTTTGTATCTATTAAGGTCTGTTTCTGTATCTACAGAATGAATCAAACCATTCAAATTCTAAAACGGGTTCATCCATAATTATGTTTCCTGCTGGTATTGGTGATGGTAAGGAATCCGAATCAAATGTAATAATTTTGTTAAAGAGTTTATGTATTGTATTAGCTCAATGAGTTTAACAACAATTTAAATTGAATTCTGAAATTTAAATGGTTTGATTACTATAATTGGATTGAAATAGGTTTAGGTAGCAGAAATCATCAAGTATGAATTAAAGAGCACATACTTTGTACATTGCAGTTCATGCTGCTTTGAAACTGATGTTGCTTCTATAAGACGTATGTCTTGATCTGAAAGCATTTGGGGCATATATTTTTATTATAAGTATCCTAGATGTACCCCATGCGTATGTATGAAGATAGTTGCTTCAATGGATTTGTAACATAAAATTTCAGAATTGAATTCCTGTTATGTGTAGGGGTGTTATTCGGGCGGGTTAAACCGGTTTCGGGTTATTCGGTTCGGGTTATTAGGAATACTTGGTTATCGGGGTTAATCACTGTACATAGGTTTATGTACTTTTAAAAGATTGTGTTTCTATGTTGTTTGCCTTATTTATCATCTGGGCATTTAAATGTCATCTTAGTTGTGATGTGTTTGATGAGTATTATAACTAATCTGAATTGAAAAATGTTTCTATATGGCTAAAATTCCGATGTGTTTAAGTTGTTGGAATCAAACAAATATGCATACAATCTATTGAAATGAGGTTAGAGTCCGGGTCTGCTTTGTTTCAAATGCTTGTATGGTTGGTTATGATTGTGGATGGTTTTGGTTGGTTTTATAATATTTTTTGATGCGATTTTGTTGCAATTGAGTTTTTGTAATTATCTTTGATTTGTTTCTAGACTATGATTTTGATATATATTTGAGTGTGAAACAACTTATTGGCATCAAAGCTAGTGTCGGATTTATCCAAGAAGGCAAGAATTATAGAATGGTTTGTCATATTATGCATAAAGAAAGATATGCTAGATAATATTGATGTTGATATACTTATGAAAAAATTTACATCTAAAAGTGATATTTCAAAACTGGCAACGTTATAATTTAAACATAACACATTAATCTTCCAAAGTCAAAGCGTAGCTTCTTTCCCAAAGTCACTGTACATGTACTATGACTTCAAGTCGTTATTTCACTGTACGAAGAATTCCAAGAAATATTTGGAAGTTACCTCAAACTCTTTATACTGTAAATTTTTTCTACTGAAAATTTGCACCAAAGTTACTTTTTTGGCGTCATTGATGATCCCCTTGACATATTGCTACGCTTGGAATGTTTTCAGGACTTTGGTGGGCATCATAGATGATTACTTTGATGGATATTTTACAACTGACATGATAGAATCGCAGGTATGTTTCTTGCCAATCCTTGGATTTCATCAACAACATTATTAAAACCTTTTGATTTCCTGAAATATATGTTTACTAAAATTTGTTAAAATTTAAACATATTTTGGTATGCTACAGGGGAGATGATTATCTTTATATTATCTGTTTACTTGTTGAATGCAAGACTCGTTTTGTTTCAGGTGGATCAACTTGTTTTCGAAGATCTAATGCGTGAACGATATCCTAAACTAGGTTTCTCCACTGCTAGTGCATGATAATTCGGTTTACTTGTTGGTTTATACTTGTTGGACTGCACAACAATGCAGCTGCTGTTACGGATGCTTTCGATGCTGCAATTCCATCGTTTAAGCCTTGACTCACACATATTATGGACTCATAAACTTGCATATAAATTCCTAAAACATTTCCTAATGATTCAGCACACATTTAGCCATTAAAACCATCATAAAACTTGGATTATACTAGGAATGAAATGGCAAAATGTGAGCTGTGAACCGGTGGACAGCAACCTGCTTTTGGTTAATTGATCACAATTAAGTGGCCATTGGCCAAACTTAATTGGTCTTAAGGTCTACAACATACTTAGCCTTGGTCCATGTTCAAAGTCCTTTGGATGTAAGCTTATATAAAGTAATTGCACAGGATCGTATAATCAAAGTCCTTTGTTGTTCGATATGTATTATTAATCCTTTCCTTTTTTATTAGCATTAGTGATTGACTCGCTGAAATTTTATTCTAATGAATACACCTGATTGACATTGGTTCTGCAGGAGATTCAACAAATTTCTATTCTTGGTTTATGGAAGGATTCGAGCACTGATGTAACACTCTCTATTCTTAGGTAATTCTAAACTTTAAATATGGTTAAAATACTTAAATAGAGTTTTCAAAATTGATGAAGTTAACAAAAGTCTCATATTTGGCTTTTAAAAGTCAAATAATGAATAAATGAGACTTTAATATACCAAATCACGAAATAGCAATAAATGATGAAATATTTATATAAGTTTGATGTCTTTAAAGGATTTAGGATGTGTTGCAAAAAGAATCATCGAAATCCGACATCACATGAAAGTTCATTGCTATTTTAAACAAACTTTTGGTACTTTAATGCCCAAAAGTATGAAATATCAATGAATGATGAAATATGTTTATATATTTTGTCTTTCCTAAGGATTTTAGACTTGTTACAAAAAGTACCGTTAAAATTGGACGTCAAACGAAAGTTTTTTGTTATTTTATGCAAAGAATTGTTGTTTAACGAGTAAAAATACAAATTTAATGTGGGAAGTGTAATATTTTTATAGATATGCTGTTTTTAGAAGATTTTTAAGGTGTTGTGAAAGTTTCATCGAAAACTGACTTAATTTGAAAGTTTGTTGCCATATTATGCAGTTTCAGGAAAGTTGATTGCTATTTTGGGCAGATTTTTAGTGAAGGTGATCGACAGAAGGAGAGTTGTGCATGATAAGCGTTGATTTCGTATGGAAGAAATTACAAGAAGAGGAATTGAATATGCATTCCTAAGATTGTAATTTACTTTTTTGTTGTATCGTTTATACATTTGATGAACCTTATATTTAGTTGTAGACGTTTATGTACTTGAAATACTTTTTGATCGATATGTTATGAAATGATATTATTTTTGTTAAATTGAATTGTAAGTTGAAAAATTATCAGGAAGCAATTAAATAAATATTTGTATTTGCATTAAATTTAAAAAATAATGAATGTGTTTCTTTTGTCTAGAATATATTGCATTTATGTAATTTAAAACAATAATAAAGTGTTGCAATAGATTGATAATGGTGTTGCATTTATATAATGACAACATTTGATAAGTGTTGCAATTGATAAGTAAAGTGTTGCTATAAGTTGGTAACAATAAATTAAAAGTTTTGCTTTAGAGTATAAAAAGTGTTGCATTTAAAAAGTGTTGCATTTATAAAAAATGGCAACACGTTAAAAAGTGTTGCTTTAGAATATAAAAAGTGTTGCATTTAAAAAGTGTTGCATTTATAAAATAATGGCAACACTTTTGAAAAGTGTTGCATTATCTAGTGAAAGTGTCGCTTTAGACCTAAGGCGACGTTGGCTAAGGTGGCACTACATAAAGTGTCGCATTAGGCCTATAGCAACACTTTTAAGGCCTAACACAACACTTTTCCCATGTTGCTTTAGGTTCATTTTGTTGTAGTGAGAAGTTTGCAGAATAACACTTAATTATTTTGATAAAAGCTTTCAGAATCAATAACAAATAAACACAAGTAATAATCAAAACTGCTTGTATTGCTGAATCAGAATGATTACAATCACCTCTAATCTGTTTGATTAGACGAAGAACACAAATTGTTCTTAGGGTTTTACAACCTTAGAGGCTTATGAAAACTTAAACAAAAAGCAATTACAAACTTGAATATGCAGAAACTTCTAATACAATAGAAAAACCTATTCTATGTATTTATAATGCTTTCTGATTTGTTTCCTTGAAGGACTCTGACTTCTCTGATAGTAGATATGCTGAAATCTTCGTGTAGATATCTTTTCCTGAATATCAGCACTTTCTGTTTATGAAACCGTTGAGCAGCTTGAATCTCTTAGCAGTTTGAGCAGGGCAGCTTGAGTGAAATTACTCTGGCAGCATGAACTTTTACACTAGCAGCTCGAGTTTCTTCAACTAACAGCATGAACTTTGTATATACATAGAAAAACTACTAACAGTATGAGGAGTCTAACTAACAGTCTGAACTACTTAGAATATTTCCCAACAGAATTGACAGAGAACAGATTGACAAAGATAAAATCCTGAGATAACTCAGGTGGCAGATTTTACATCTGTTTGATAAAGACCCCAGATCTGTGAGTTATAGATATTCAGATTTAACATGCTAGAATTTCCGGGTGAGACATATTGTTGATGTTAGATTGATTTGACATTCATATTATCAGCTGGATTGTGACCTGTGCACACCATGGTTCGGTGTTGCCTAGTGGATCATGATAGCTATTTGATCATCATTTCAAATGATATTGCATTTACAGTTGCTACTTCACATTTTTACAGGAAAAGATAAAGGAAAGTCACCTGCCGGACCTAGAACTTAGGTCTCACAAGATCAAGACAGGAGTTCTCATAGACCTCTACTCAGCAGACCCCTTTTGGTACTAATTGGATGATGATAATATGGTGGTCTGGGTAGATTTATCTTGATTATATGATGACATGAATTAGATTAGACTTGTGCCCTTTATAAGTTTAATTTAAAAATAGTAATCTGTATTAAACTTAATCCTAATATGCTTGTACTGTAATTTAATATTCCGCACTTAATTACTCTATCTTAGTTATGATTGATATTGTGTTGCATGATGTGGGACCTAGACTCGTGAGAACTGCCCCGTAAGGGGTGGTCTTCACAGGATGGTATCAGAGCCCATAGTTTGAGTGAATCAAGTATTACGTGAGTATACTTGGTCTTAAACTGAAGCAATACATATGTATCAATGATTTAGGTGGTTTGAACTGAGATAGGATGTACAGACTGTTAGGATGGGAAAAAGGGTACATAGATCTAAGTCTATAAACTGATAGTTAAAATGATTTTAATTTTCAGTTAAGATGTCAGGATCAGGATCAGGTGACATACCAAACAACATGACTCCCCAACAGATGTTTGAAATGATGCAACAACTATTAGCCCAACATTCTGAACAACAAAATAAGATTATGCAAGAACAGTTTCAGGCCAGAGATGAGGCTGAAGCTAAGAGACGTGATGATAAAAAGAATAAGCGAAAAGATAAACAAGTCCAGAATAATGAATCTGATTCTGATAACTCGAATCCGGAAACCCAAATTGCACAGCCGAAAGGCTGTAAATTCAAAGATTTCAAAGCGAGCGGTGCCCTGAACTTTGAGGGTACAATCAATCCAATTCAGGAGATGGATTGGATAAGCCATACCGAAGAAATCTTCAGGATTTCTGATTGTTTAGAATCTAAGAAAGTAAGTTATGCGTCTGCGTTGTTCATTGGTGCTGCTCGTGCCTGGTGGAAGACTCAAAGAAGCATATATGGAGAGGAGATAATACAGACATTAGAGTGGAACCAGTTCTTAGACATGGTCAACGCGAAGTATTGTCCGGTCGACCAGCGAGACAAGATGGAAGTACAACTGATGCAGTTGACTCAAGGAACTAAGACTGTTGATGAATACGAGCATGAATTCTCACGGCTTTGCGGTTACTCCTCGTATCAAGTAGCTACTGAGGAACGAAAGATGAATCGATTTCGCGTAGGGCTTCATCCAAGATACCGACATCCGATGAGTGCAATAAAGTATAAGAGTTATTTGGAAATGGTAGAAGCGGCCAGACAGATCGAAAGGGGATATTTAGAGTATGGTGATCAGCTCTATGCTCCATCAGCGAACCTGACATGTCCATCTCCTCCGAAGAAACAGAGATTTGGCAGATTCTTTAAGCCAAATAAGTCACAACCTCAGCAATCCCAACAATACAGTTCGCCTCAGAAAGCGCAAGCCTACTCTTTAACGAACGAGCCACGATTCTGCAAGAGATGCAGAAAATCACATATGGGGCTGTGTAACCCAGATGACGTCACTTGTTTTGCGTGTAACAGAATCGGTCACAGCAGTGAAGAATGCCCTCAGCGAGGACTTGGATGTGTGAAATGTGGAAAACGAGGACACTTCATGTATCAGTGTCGCAGCGGGCAACGAGGTCAGTCACAGTCGTCAACTGGAGGGTCTACAATGAAAAGTTCAGCTGCAACACCAACAGCAAGAACCCGCGCATTTCAGATAACAGCGGAAGAAGCAAAAGAAACACCTGACTTGGTTACCGGTACGTTCATGCTTAACTCAATCCCTGCTCGCATACTATTCGATTTCGGTGCTAGTCATTCTTTTATATCTACTGCTTTTGCTCGAAGACTGTCCAAAACTCCATCAAAAGTCCCTGTGATACTTGATATTGAGACAGCCAGTAACAACTATGTTATGGCTGATTCTGTTTATCGAAACTGTACTCTGCTTGTTGACAATATCGTGTTCAACCTCGACCTTATCCCGATTCCGTTGAAAGAGTTCGACGTCATCATTGGCATGGAGTGGTTAACAAACAATGAAGCTACGATCATCTGCAACCGCCGAATCATCAGAATTAAGCCTTCAAACGGCCGAGTGTTAGAAATAAAAGGCGAGAAGCGAAAAGGTGCTCACTGCTTCATTTCAGTTGAAAAAGCTCGTAAATATCTGTCTAAGGGTCATCAATCTTACATATGCTATGTCTCGTCTGAATCTATCTCTAAAGCCAGCAAGAAATCCATTTCTGATATCCCTATCGTCTGTGAGTTCCCAGACGTATTCCCGGATGATATTATCGGAGTGCCACCGGAACGTCAAGTCGAGTTCGGTATTGACTTGGTTCCTGGTGCGGCTCCCATTGCCAAAGCTCCTTACAGACTTGCACCTGCAGAAATGCAGGAAATGTCAAAGCAGTTGCAAGAGCTGTTAGAAAAGGGTTTTATCCGACCTAGTTCATCTCCGTGGGGTGCACCTATCTTATTCGTAAAGAAGAAAGACGGAACTCTTCGAATGTGTATTGATTACCGCGAGTTGAACAAAGTCACTATTAAGAATAAGTATCCTCTGCCCAGATGTGACGATTTATTCAATCAGCTACAAGGAGCAAGTTATTTCTCCAAGATTGATCTTCGTTCTGGGTATCATCAATTGAAGGTAAAAGATGAGGATATTCCAAAGACAGCCTTCCGAACAAGATACGGTCATTACGAATTTCTCGTGATGCCGTTTGGTTTAACAAATGCACCAGCGGCGTTCATGGATCTCATGAATCGCGTGTGCAGACCGATGCTGGATAAATCAGTTATCGTATTCATAGACGATATTCTGATTTACTCCAAAACGGAGGCTGACCATTCTATTCATCTGCGACAATTGCTAGAGTTATTGAGAAAGGAAAGACTCTATGCAAAATTTTCTAAGTGCGAATTCTGGCTCAGACAGGTATAAGTTTACATTGTCTTGATTAATTCTTAAGCGTTCTTTGTTTCAAAACGAAATTTGAAATTCTACTTTGACTTCTTTATAGATCCAATTCCTTGGCCATGTCATATCTGGCGAAGGTATCTCAGTCGATCCTTCTAAAGTCGAGGCTGTTCAGAAATGGCAAACACCTCGCAATGCCTCCGAAATAAGAAGTTTCCTTGGATTGGCCGGTTATTATCGGCGATTCATAAAGGAATTCTCAAAGATTGTTGTGCCACTTACGATGCTAACACGAAAGAATACACCTTTCGTATGGGCAAATAAACAGCAAGAGGCATTTGAAACTTTGAAACAGAAGTTTTTTCAAACGCCGATCCTAGCCTTACCAGAAGGCAACGATGATTTTGTCGTTTACAGTGATGCATCTAGTACTGGCTTAGGATGTGTTCTAATGCAAAGGGGAAAAGTAATTGCCTACGCTTCAAGGCAATTGAAGGATTACGAGAAAAGTGCACCGACTCATGATCTTGAGTTGGCTGCCGTTACCTTTGCACTGAAGATCTGGCATCGTTATCTCTATGGGACTCGGTGTCAGCTTTACACCGATCATAAGAGTCTCAAACATCTCTTTACTCAAAAGGATCTAAACATGAAACAGCGTAGGTCCTTGGAGCTTATCAAGGACTATGATTGCGAGATCCTATATCATCCCGGCAAAGCTAATGTTGTCGCGGATGCTTTGAGTAGGAAAGTATATCCGGAAAAGTGTTGCTATGCCCTGACTCCTGTTATATTCTCTTCTAATCTTATCGAAGACATCAGATCTGCTCAAGCCGAAGCGTTGAAAGAAGAAAATATCTGTTCTGAAAATCTTAAAGGGCAACTTCAAATCTTATCTCTGAACCATTTGGGACTTCATTGTCTCAAGGGAAACCGAATCTGGATTCCTAAATATGGTTCTATCCGCAACACTCTTCTATCTGAAGTCCATCAGTCCAAGTTATCTGTTCATCCTGGCAGCACAAAGATGTATTTTGATCTGAAAGTCGATTATTGGTGGCCAGGAATGAAGAAAGACATCGGTCATTATGTCGAAAGCTGCAGAGTATGTCAAATGGTTAAGGCAGAACATCAGAAACCTTTCGGGGATATGCAACCACTGCCAGTTCCTGAGTGGAAGTGGGAGCATATAACAATGGACTTCATCACGAAGTTGCCGAAAACCAAGAGACAGCACAACTCCATTTGGGTAGTCGTGGACCGATTAACGAAGTCAGCTCACTTCATACCGATGAAAGAGACGTACTCCCTTGATAGATTGGCACAGCTATACATCACCGAAATATTTTCTCGTCACGGTGTGCCAAAGTCTAGCGTATCTGATCGTGATAGTCGTTTCACATCTAGATTCTGGCAAGCTCTGCAAGATGGAATGGGTACTCGGATCTCTATGAGTACTGCTTATCATCCTAGTGCAGATGGCCAAAGTGAACGCACTATCTTAACTCTGGAAGATATGCTTCGTTCCTGCGTTCTTGATCTAGGTGGTAACTGGGATGACAACTTGCCTCTGGTCGAATTCTCATACAATAACAGTTATCATTCAACGATCAAGATGGCTCCTTTTGAAGGTTTGTACGGAAGAAAGTGCAGAACTCCCACGTGTTGGCGCGAAACAGGTGAATCGCCTATAGCGGGTCCTGCCTTTCTACAGTTGACTCATGAAAAGATTCAACTGGTCAGAAGAAATATCCTGGAAGCTCAAAGCAGGCAGAAGTCATACTATGACAATCGACATCGATCGATTAGTTTTGCAGTTAATGACTGGGTGATGCTGAAAGTATCTCCAATGAAGAATGTGGTAAGATTCATAAAGAGAAACAAGCTAGCTCCAAGATTCATCGGTCCGTTCAAGATTATTAAAAACATAGGAAATCAATCTTATCGTCTTGAACTGCCAGCGGACTTATCTGGAATACATCCTGTATTCCATGTCAGTCATCTGAGAAAGAGTCTAGCAGATGAAAGAGAAGTTCAAATACCACATGTTAATCTGCAGATTGATGAAAATCTTTGAGTGGTTGAAGAGCCGGAGTGTATTCTGGACTCGAAGACCAAAAAGCTTAGAAACAAAGAGATACAGATGGTGCTCGTCCAGTGGAAACACCACAAAGGTTCGCATCAGTCTTGGGAATCTGAAGATGTTATGAAAGCTACTTATCCCAGTCTGTTCGAACATAGCTAACTTCGGGGACGAAATTTGTGCGTGGTGGAGCCCATTCTGTAACAACCTAGTCTTTAGCGTAATTTAATTATCTGGTTATCGAACCAATAATGTAATAAAATTACATTATTTGAATTATAATTTAATTAAGTTATGAAATATTTAATTAAATTATATAAATATTTAAAGTTATGATTTAATAATTATTAAAGATAATTAAATAAAAGAGATATAAGATACAAAAGTAATAGTGGGTTAAATTTCGAATATAACTAAAGGAATATATATAAACCAATAAATCAGATTTAAGGATCATTAGACACCAAATCTCTTTCTCTCTCTACTCTCTCTCTACAATTCGAATTTCTCCACAAATTCATCCAAGAAATCCACATACTTGCATTATTTGAGGAGTAATTCAAGAAAGAAGTTACAAATATCATCAAGGATCATCAATTTACAAAGAATTCGAGGTAAGAATCGACATCTTTAGCTTTTATATTTTTGGTTTTGAAGAAAAGAATTCGAATTTACCATTTTCATGTGATTTAAAGCTATTTTGATTGAGTATTAACTCGAGTATGATAGTTATGTATAATATAATCGAACCTAGGCTTAATACTTAACATATTCGTGATTTTAGACTTAGAAATGTATGTTTAAAAGCTGTAAAATATGAACAAATTCGAGAAGCCAAGAACAAATTTGATTTTAGCTAAATTCGAATTATGTGTTCGAATTTGATCATAAAATCGAGACTAGGATTAGAATTTGGTACTATATTCGAAGCCATGATTCGATTTTATTCATATATGGTCGAATTTAATCATAAGTTCGAAACTAAGGATTCGAATTTATCCTTAAGATCGAATTATGCATTCAAATTTATCCTATGTTTGATTTTGATATCTTCGAATTTATCCCTAAGTTTGAGATGGGATTCGAATTTAACCCTATACATTCGAATTTAATTACATATTCGAATCTAATGCATTCTAATTTATCCACATGTTCGAATTTAATATATAAATTCGAACCCCACTCCTTAAATTCGAATATATTGAATAAATCACATGGACAACTCATAAATTGACAAGATACTTAGCGAAATGATTATATATATTAATATATACATACATATATATATATATATATATATATATATATATATATATATATATATATATATATATATATATATATATATATATATATATATATATATATAATGATCTTTTGAGAATTTAATGAAACAAAGAATACGAATGAAAGAAAGATTTATGAATGATCAGTTATCAGAATCAGATATAAAATAAAGATTATAAAGATAAAAGATGATGATATTGACATGAGACTGATATGATATGATTCTGGACAGGTTCAGTGAAATTCTGAACATTGATTTAAAGATTTAAAAGCTGGTCAAAGACTTGAATTGACAAAGAACAGATTGACAAAGATAAAATCCCGAGATAACTCAGGTGTCAGATTTTACATCTGTTTGATAAAGACCCCAGATCTGTGAGTTATAGGTATTCAGATTTAACATGCTAGAATTTCCGGTTGAGACATATTGTTGATGTTAGATTGATTTGACATTCATATTATCAGCTGGATTGTGCCTGTGCACACCATGGTTCGGTGTTGCCCAGTGGATTCATGTAGTATATTTGATCAACTTTTCACAATGATATTGCATTTACAGTTGCACTTCATTTACAGGAAAAGATTAAAGGAAAGTCTCCTGCCGGACCTAGTACTTAGGTCTCACAAGATCAAGATAGGAGTTCTCATAGACCTCTACTCAGCAAACCCCTTTTGGTACTAATTGGATGATGATAATATGGTGGTCTGGGTAGATTTATCTTGATTATATGATGACATGAATTAGATTAGACTTGTGCCCTTTATAAGTTTAATTTAAAAATAGTAATCTGTATTAAACTTAATCCTAATATGCTTGTACAGTAATTTAATATTCCACACTTAATTACTCTATCTTAGTTATGATTGATATTGTGTTGCATGATGTGGGACCTAGACTCGTGAGAACTGCCCCGTAAGGGGTGGTCTTCACAATTTTGGAGTTTAAGACCTCCAGAAATTATTTGGGAAACCGAAAGTTTGACAGCTCAAAAATGGCCAACATAGGGTTTTTAACGAGCTTTTTCGCCAACCTAAACATCTCGAAAAATGGCCGTTCTTGATTCTAAAAATCCTTTGTATATAGTAGTTTAATGTCCTAGAAAACCAAAGCCTAAAACATTTTGGATCTTGGTCAAAAACAGCCTCAAAGTAGGCCGAAAAACCTCCGAGAAAGCTGGAAAATTATATATATATATATATATATATATATATATATATATATATATATATATATATATATATATATATATATATATATATATATATATATAAACTTGACGTTTTAAGTGGGTTTTATTTATAAACTTGTAATGTTGGGTGATTTAAGACATAAAAATCTATAAATATACATATTATCATATATTAGAGATATTAAGTCCTTATTATCATTTAGGACTCGGTTAAACATATCCGATTTCATCACCCATCAAACAATGCAAACTTGCATTTTTACGCCTATTTTGCCATCACAAGCTCGGTGAGTCTTCATAGCCCCTATTGTCACTATCTATTGGGGTGGAAATACATGCACTGTTTTCATATGGACATCAAAACTGTTTATTTCTTATATGTATTACATGTTTGGATCCATCATCCCTCAAATCATGAACCGTTAATTGCATTTATTTGCAAGCACGAATATATTGTGGATAGATCTATTGGGAGTCATGTCCCCCATTCGGGTTAGTTCGGGTCGGCTAACAGCGAGTGCATATATATTCAACACACGGTATTACGTATGGGAATACTGCACAGGGCAAACTCATTTTAATTAAGCTTCGGTTGCATGATGGTTTATGTAATACATACACAGAATTTATGATTTTATAAATTCAACTCATCTGATAATGTCCATACAACTGGTCTTTTCGCGTAAACCTATGAGTTCACCAACCATTTGTTGACGTATTTTAGCATGTATTTTCAGGTGTTTGAGACATGCACATTTATCGGAAGTATTCCAAGGCTTCCGTTCATTTTGGAGTCGCATCGTTTTCAAACTCGGAGATTCATTTGCATTTTTCCTGATAAACTAAATTGTGTATCTACATCTTGGTATTTTAAGAACTACTTACGTTGTATTTTGGTTATGTAAAAAATATTTATATTTGAAGTTAAATCAATGTATTTTTGAAAAACGTCCATATAGTGGTCGTTCGTTATGATTATGGTTATGCTTCCGCGACGTCACGCTTCGCTGCCAACCGGGGTACGGGGTGTGTCAGATTGGTATCAGAGCCATAGTTATAGTGCTTTCTTCAAGAACTGTGAACACATATATGGACCCTGATGACAATAATATGTCGAACAATATGGTTATTATCCTCTTTGACTCAGAGGATGAATTCTCACCCATGGAACATAGAAGCCAAGGTGACACTGAGGTATACTTTGGATCGGGAACCCACCCAGACTAAATCAATGACGACGTAATGGACTCGTCAAAGCACAAGGAGGACAATTGTGGCCCTGCAACACAAACTGCTCCACCATCACCACCACGGAAACCATCCCAATGGACCATTAAGGAAGTTCACCCCTAGCAAAAGGGTGTGACTAGCACTACGGTAGACTATCCCGGTACCTACTCATTAACCAAGCCCGCCGCTGTAACGACAGGCGAACGTAAGACAGTGGGGATGGATGCCTCACACTCTCCAAGAGTGGAGAAACAAGGAAGGGATCCCAAGCCAGATAGAAACACCATCTTCTCCTCAAGTGCCGACACATACCCAGAAACCTACGTAATAAACGATGCCTCTGTTGGTGGCAAGGGCCGCCAGAGACGACCCCCAATTTCGACAAAATCCACCAAGAGCTTGGTGAGATCTTTGCCAAGATTAAGCAGGAGACAATACAAACCACAAATAAACATTGGGACAACCGGAATACCCAGGCGATTCAACAAGACGGAATAGACAAATTGTGACAGCACCTAGCAGAGCGCAAAGCCCGTAATGCAGAACTAACCCAACGACTTAACGCTCTGGAGTACGAGGAAACCCAGACGCATCTCATACTTAGTACCCTTCTACCATTTTATAGTATTTCTCTAGGTTTTACTATCGGATGTATGTTTAGGTATGTAAGGCTTGAAAATTTATCGGAAAACCCCGACCATATCATGTACAACGATTAGGTATCAAGCATTTTAATGAAGAACTAAGTTTTATGTATAACTATGTGCATGAGGACATGTAGTACGACAGTCTGCCTAAGAAATTTCAAACCCATAGACTTATCCTCTTATCCCAATAGATACCACTTATGCATTTTTTTTACTATTTGATACTAGTACTGATAGGAGCTTTATATCCACTAAGTTCACTAAGCAGATAAATTCCATTCTTACGCCATTAAGCGCTACTTATGCTATTGAGGTTGATGACAGTAAGACGCTTAAGACAAATAATATAAGTCGAGGATGCTCCTTAGAATTAGTAGGCTGACTCTTTAAAACAGACTTGATGCCCGTCAAACTGGGAAGTTTTGACATGGTCATAGGCATGGATTGACTATCGAAAAATCGTGCAGAAATAGTGTGCAACAAGAAGAGGTTCATATACCTTTAGCCAATAAGAAGGTCCTTACTGTCCAATGCGAAGCAAGAAATACCAAAGTAAGTATCATCCCTAGCATTAGGGCCCTGAAGTGTTGACAGAGAGGGAGCCAAAGGAAAAGCGGCTCGAAAATATTCTTATTATTTATGGTTACCCCAAAGTTTCCCCAGAACACTTACCAGAACTCTCAACATCGAGGCAAGTCAAATTCAAAAATCGGCCTAGTATCAGGTGCGGTACCAGTGGCACGAGCACCATGCCGATTAGCCCCGTCAATAGTGTAAGAATCGTCCAACCAACTGTAGGAGCTCTTAGATAAAGGGTTTATCAAACCAAGTTCCTCGCTTTAGAGGAGCTCCAGTTTTGTTCATAAAGAAAAAGGATAGAACCTTCAGAATGTGCATCAATTACCAGGAGCTAAATAAACTAAAGGAACCAATACCCACTTCCAAGGATCGATGACTTGTTGGACAAACTCCAAGCATTAGGCTTCTATTCGAAGATCGACCTAAGGTCTGGTTATCATCAGGTTAGAGTTCGCAGGAAAGGTATTCCAAAGACAACTTTTAGATACCGTTTTGGTCATCGTAAATTCCTATTAATGACGTTTGGATTAACCAGTGCCCCCGACGGTACTCATGGACCTCATCGGGTGTGCAAACCTTATCTAGGCAAATTCGTGATTGTATTCATGAATGACTTTTAATCTACTAACAAAACAAGGAGGACCACGAGCAAACAATTAAGACTAATTCTAGAGTTGTTGTAGAAGGAACAACTATAAGCCAAGCTTTCTAAGTTTGACTAAGATAGGTAAAATTTCTCGATCACGTGATCAATAGTAAAAGGATCCAAGTCGACCCCGCAAAGATCGAGGCTATCAAGAATTGGTCAACTCTTAGAACCCCCATAGAGATATGACAGTCCTTAAGACTTGCCACTTATTATAGGCAATTATCAAAAATTTCTCAAAGGTCATCGGAGCTCTAACAGAACTGACCCGAAAAGACATTAAGTATGATTGGGGCGAGGATCAGGAGACATCATATCAGTTATTAAAGCACAAACTGCGCAGTGCGCTTATTTTATCCAAGAGAAGCAAGAAATTTGTAGATTACTGTGACGCTTCACACAATGGGTTGATATAGAAAGGTCATAGCTTATGCTTTATGAAAACTTAAGGTTCACTAGGTGATTTACACAACGCATGATCTAGATCTTGGAGCAGTAGTATTTATCCTTAAGACATGGAGACATTAGTTGTACGGTAAGAAGTTTACTACACTCACAGACTATAAGAACCTCCAACACATCTTGAACCAGAAAGAGTCGGATATGAGGTAATACCATTGAATTGAGCAATAAAGTGATTGCAACTGTGAAATTCATTATCACCTGAGGAAAGCTAATGTGGTTGCAGACACTCAGAGCCGAAAGGAGCAAGCTAAGCCGTTAAGAGTGCGAGCCCTAGTTATAACCATTCAACCAAACCTTCCTTCCTTAGCTCATGAAGCACAAATAGAAGCTGTTAAGGAGGAAAATATAAAAAAATGAAGCCCTGCACGGAATGGATAAATAGTTTGGGATAAGGGCTAATAAAAATCGATATTTCATGAATAGAGTCTGGTTACCCTGTTTTGGTGGAATAAGAAAGCGAGTTATGGATGGAGGATACAAATCAAGATATGGCACTCATCCCGGATCCGATAAAATGTATCATAACCGCAAGGAGCTATACTTGTGGCCTAACATGAAGGCTGACATTGCCACATATGTCAACAAATTCCTAACATGCTACAAAGATAAGAAAAACATCAGAAACCATTTGAGTAATAGTCGGCCTCCTAACCAAATTTTCGCATTCCTACCAATTAAGGAGAACAACAGGATGAATAAGATAGTCCAAACGTACCTAAAGGACGTGGTCTTCAAACCTGGAGTGCCCATTTCAATCATTTCAGATTCAAATAGCAGATTTACATCTAGATTTTTGGAAATCGTTACAGCAAGCTTTGGGTACAAACTTGGACACAAGTACTGCATATCACCCTCTGACCAATGGTCAGAGTGAAAGAATGATCCAAACCCTAGAACATATGTTAAGAGCCTGTGTGATTGATTTTGGGAAGTTCTTGGGATACTCATTTGCCTTAGTGGAATTATCGAACAACAACAATCACACATGTTTTAAGGTTGCTCCGTTTGAGGCACTGTACAGACAAATGTGTGGATCACCCCTTTGACGAGTCAAAGTCAGGGATAGTCAAGTCATTGGCCTAGAAATCATACTTGAGGCTACCGAAAAGATAGTACAGATGCGGAACTGCCTAAAAGTTGCCCGCAATTGGCAGAAAGTTATGCAGATGTAGGGAGAAAATCCCTTGAGATCTAATTAGGAGAACGAGTACCAATGAAAGTCTCGCCATGGAAGGGTGTGTGATATGATTAGGAAAATAAGGAAAAACTAAACCCTCGATACATTGGCAGTGCAAAGTCTTAAAGGGAATTGGACTCGTAGCTTATCGTTTAGAGTTACCACCAGAGCTTAGCAGCATGCACAATACCTTCCATGTATCGAATAAGAAGAAGTGTTTGTTAGAGGAGACACTTGTTACCCCCTTGGAAGAGATCCAACTAACTGATAAACTTCGCTTCATCAAAGAGCCGGTTGAAATCATGGACCGTAAGGTCAAAGGATTGAAACACAGTTGTATACCCATCCTCAAGGTCAGATGGAATTCTAGACATGAACCAGAATTCACTTGGGCATGCAAATGCCAGTTTAAGCAAAGATACTCTCATCTACTCTTAAGTAACAATACCCCTGAGGAAACAAGATAAAATTTCGGGACGAAATTCCTTTAACAGGGGAGACTGTAACATCCGGCACTAAACCAGGTTAGTAACAATGACCTAATCTATATTTAATAGCCAATTATAGCCTAATCAGTGGTCATTAGAAATTAATCAAGTGATTAACAAGGTTTATTAGAAAATTCAACTCAATTAGAATCAAATTCATCGGTGCGATGAATCGGGAAATCAATTAATCCGATCAATTTACGTTATGAAGGATTAATTCAACTAAGTACATAATTAAATTATAATTAGTGACACTAATACAATTACTTAACATTAATTATGCAAGACTAAAACAATTCATTAAAACAATGCATCCATAAGTATTTATGAAATTACAAGAAAAGGGAAATACAAGAATACATTTCTAAATACATTATTACTAAAAAAAATATAAATACATGTATAATACATGTATGGCTGGCCATTAGGCCATGTGTGTATTAGAGTTTGACTTTTATTTTTTAATATTACTTTAAACACAATCATTTTGTTCGAAAGTGCACTCTACCTTTTTCATCCATGTCTTTCATCATTTGAAAGACCAAACACTTTGCCTATAAATAAGACCTCATTTCTCACTTCTTTTCCACACTTCAAACATCAAAAATATCTCTCTATTTCTCCTCTAAAAACCGGATCTATACACACACACATCACAAACCTTTTCATTCAAGTGTTCTTGGTGAAATTCAAGTGTTCTTGGTGCATATCTTGCAAAGATTTCAACTTCTACTCAAAATCATACTCTAAACACTTCAAAGTAAGTAAATACTAACTTATTTCATCTTACATTATGTTTATATAAGTCTTGCATAATATATATAATCACCAACAACAACAAGTTTCATAAAAACTCAAGTTTATAAATTTCTAGTTTTTGTTTTTAAGTTGTTTCTTTAAATGTGTTTATGAATATATGAACACATCATAAAAGTGTTAATATTATGAAAAAAAGAGATATATATGTGTTTTATAACTTTTATAACTTTCATACAAGTAGTCTTTGAATAAACAACAAGAATCATAAGTTATTTCAAGTTTATAAACTGCGGATTTTCGGCAGAAACTTTATATCGACTTTGAAAAATCATAACTAATTCATAACTTAACGAAATGAGTTGATTCTTGTCTCAAAAGTTAGATCTATGTCTTAACTCTAGATCTGGAAGTTTTCATAATTTAGTTTGGAGTTTAAGACCTCCAGAAATTATTTGGGAAACCGAAAGTTTGACAGCTCAAAAATGGCCAACATAGGGTTTTTAACGAGCTTTTTTACCAACCTAAACATCTCGAAAAATGACCGTTCTTGATTCTAAAAGTCCTTTGTATATAGTAGTTTAATGTCCTAGAAAATCAAAGCCTAAAACATTTTGGAGCATGGTCAAAAACAGCCTCAAAGTAGGCCGAAAAACCTCCGAAAAAGCTGGAAAATTATATATATATATAAACTTGACGTTTTAAGTGGGTTTTATTTATAAACTTGTAATGTTGGGTGATTTAAGACATAAAAATCTATAAATATACATATTATCATATATTAGAGATATTAAATCCTTATTATCATTTAGGACTCGGTTAAACACATCCGGTTTCATCACCCATCAAACAACGCAAACTTGCATTTTTGCGCGTATTTTGCCATCACAAGCTCGGTGAGTCTTCAGAGCCCCTATTTTCACTACCTATTGGGGTGGAAATACATGCACTGTTTTCATATGGACATCAAAACTGTTTATTTCTTATATGTATTACATGTTTGGATCCATCAGCCCTCAAATCATGAACCGTTAATTGCATTTATTTGCAAGCGCGAATATATTGTGGATAGATCTATTGGGAGTCATGTCCCCCATTAGGGTTAGTTCGGGTCGGCTAACAGCGAGTGCATATATATTCAACACACGGTATTACGTATGGGAATACTGCACAGGGTAAACTCATTTTAATTAAGCTTCGGTTGCATGATGGTTTATGTAATACAAACACAGAATTTATGATTTTATAAATTCAACTCATCTGATAATGTCCATACAACTGGTCTTTTCGCGTAAACCTATGAGCTCACCAACCATTTGTTGACGTATTTTAGCATGTATTTTCAGGTGTTTGAGACATGCACATTTATCGGAAGTATTCCAAGGCTTCCGTTCATTTTGGAGTCACATCGTTTTCAATCTCGGAAATTCATTTGCATATTTCCTGATAAACTAAATTGTGTATCTACATCTTGGTATTTTAAGAACTACTTGCGCTGTATTTTGGTTATGTAAAAAATATTTATATTTGAATTTAAATCAATGTATTTTTGAAAAACGTCCATATAGTGGTCGTTCGTTATGATTATGGTTACGCTTCCGCGACGTCACGCTTCGTTGCCAACCGGGGTACGGGGTGTGACAGGTAGCTTGAAAGCCATTAGTTGGCCTCCTAAGATTATTGATTCATTTCATGACATTGCATGACATCATTCATATATTGCATTGTACCTTAATCTAGAAACTAACTAAACAACTTTGTTATTTACCCTTTAGTTGATTATTCTTTTAAGGATCTGATAAGGGCAAAGGCCCAGCTGGCCCGATCTGATAGACATTGACTGGAGCTTAGTTAGGATCTCCATGTTTTGATGATTCTTGGGGTGGGGGTAGCAGATTTCCATTTTGGACTTACGCGATTTAGTCAACGATTATTAATTTGTTGGTAATCAAAATGATGTTAAACTTTGTAACCCCAATTACATTATCCCGTGATTCCCGACACTCTGTTGTGTTGTATGCAAAGTATTTGGAATCATGTTGATCGCTGCACATATATTTTAAAAGTTTTAATTTAACCATAATTCCGCAAGTACTCTGTATTAATTATTGTATAAATTGTATCGAAATACTCGTATTTAGTTGTATGGGTGTTTCAATGAGTAAAAATAATAATTTGAATTCAATTTAATTAAAAATCTTTTAACTTACACATTTAATTTATGGGATTATTGCGCAAAAAACCCTCAACTTGTCTGGTTTTTGTGATTAAAACCCCAAACCATTTTTCGTTGTATAAAAAACCTCGAACTAACTAAAAATCAGTAAATCAAGGTTTTATCAATGGTTAACCGGTTTAAACCGGTTATTAATCTTACGTGAACCGATAAATAACCTACGTGGAATAAATGTTAATTGTTAAAACCGGTTGCCAGGTATTAGACATCATTTAAACACGCGTTGATGATGTAATCCCATTTAAAAATTACAATTAAAAATTATCAACGGGCGTTTAAATGATGTGTAATACTTGTCAACCGGTTTCAACAATTTAAACTTATTCCACGTAGGTTCTTTATCGGTCCACGTATGATTAATAACCGGTTTCAATGAGTTGCCCATTGATAAAACCTTTATTTACTGATTTTTAGTTAGTTCGGGGTTTCTATGCAACGAAAAATGGTTCGGGGTTTTAATCACAAAAAACTGACAAGTTAATGGTTTTTTGCGCAATTACCCCTTAATTTAAATCATCACAAGTTAATTTTGAAAATTATTCTAATCATTACTTGTTATTGTATATAAATTTAACTTGACTTCAAAATTTTAATTTCCATTAGTTCATTTAAAATTTGAATTTTAAAATAAAAATAATTTTAGTCGTTACCATATATACACTCATATGAATCCAACTATATATACACACACATATTATTCTACAACCTAAATGTAGTCTTATTATCCTCAAAATATGAAATTCATCATGTAGCTTCTGCCGTCATTATTGCTATCCAATCATCAAATCTTCATGACTCATTCGATTGTGCATTTTAGCATTAAGTCATTCGTCACTTTAAATTTTTTATTGGTATGACGTCCTTACATACTTCATTATTTCAAATCTTCATTTTTGTTTTCTCCATTTATATTATGAAAACTTATAATATGTCTCATTAAAAATTTGTTTATGTTATATATATATATATATATATATATATATATATATATATATATATATATATATATATATATATGTATGTATGTACATACACACACTTCATACATAATGTATGACTCCAAAATGTTTTATTTTAATGTAGATGTGTATGTAGATATGTCTAAATTAATATGTACTTTTATGTTGAATTAATTGATGATGAAAAATAATTAGATTAGTCTCTAATACTTATTTTGAATTAATTGATGATGAAAATAATACTATATCATAGACTTTGTGGTGACCTTAGATGGTATATGAAAAATAGTGATCTAGAATAACCGCACATAATGAATTTTAAAAATCATGTGCTAATCAACTTTTATTAAAAAGCTTTGTTAATATGTAGTTGTTAAAAAAAACTTTGATGTTTGAAACTTTTGATAAATTGCATCATACTTTATTTTAGTGTTCAATGCATTTTTCAAATGTTATTTGATAGTCATTAATTTCCAAAATTTTGAAAGTTTTTGGGATGCTTTTGAGACGATTTAAGAATCCATTCTTTATGGAATTTTAATTTACTTACTTCATGACACAAGACGTCGTGTGTGTGTGTGTGTGTCTGGACTACTCTGGATGTACATTTTTTAAATATGATTATGTGATAATATAGTATCATTTTTTTAAATTGCTTTCTTTAATATCATTTTTGTTTTTAATTATCTTTAGATTTTCTTTGTAAGAAAAGTCTCATCCCACATACAATGCATTGATAATCATTTTTAGGTGTCTAAGAATAAATTCATATATTTGCATGTGTCACAATTCAATAAGAACTACTAAGTTTTGTTTGTATATCGCACATCCCACGCACTTTGCCCAAACAACCATATGCTGTTAAAAAAAAATTTTCCATATACATTTCACTGATGTGTAGTAAATTATTATCATGACATGTTTTATTTAGTTTTTCATTTTACTTGCCTAATAATGTGGATCAAATCTGCAGTGTAGTATGCATCATATCAATGCAAAAGAGAGAACAAAATTGAGGAAGTTGTATTTTGATAACAGGAAAAGGAAGTTTAAAAATGATAGCTCAAAAGATAAATGTTCATCTAACATATCGACTTACCATTCATTCATAAATGTGCATCAATCAAAATCACGCTCGCAACAATTTTATACAGATATTCGAGGATCACAACATTTAACACATGGTATTTCAATGTTGAATACTAATCACGAACAATAAGTTTTATTTTTCAAAATCATTTTTAAATCTTAAACCAATATGTTATAATATTACTTTTGATCTTCATAATTCATTTTTATATTATGTCTTTTTTTTTGGATAGACAATTATCCTTAATATATTGTATGATATGGTTCTATTATGATTATTTGTCATATTTATAAATTTAATGTAATTTTTTATGACAAATATATTACATGATTTAAGCATATCTGTATTACTTATATTTATCCAAATTAATAAGATTGTTATAAATATTACAAATGGTCAATGTTTTTTTAAATCATCATTTAGTGTTTTTTATCTCATTAATTCTTTTATGTTTCAGCTCTTAAATATTTTCGAAAAAATATTTGTCGTCAAAGACTTGTGCATCCAACTTTATCATATATAACTAACAATTTCCATACAACATATATCGATGCAGGCAATTTAGTCACATATATAATAATATTTTTGCAAACATTATGCATACTTTCCTTTCTACTGTTAATATATTTGGTTTTATATATACATATTATTCTTTTTTAGGTAACTAAAAGATTTCTAATCAACATTCTACAAGCAATTCAAAATATGTCATCTCAGGCTTGACAACATCTTCAAGTTTAAATTTATTTTATTTAACTAATAAATTTTGTATGTAAGTGTATACTTAATTACCTTTTTTCTTAAGTTATCAAATTTTATGTCTAACATATTTATATTTTTATATAAAAGTAAGTTAATTTTGTATGTATTAATGACACAATAACTTAATGTACCCTTACATTTCTTCATAATAACTAAATAAGAACGTCATAATGTTTATATAACAACATTTCATATTGTCTTAAAATGTGAGCAAAACATATCCACTATATGTTAATATGATAATGTCATCATTGTAACACATTAAAGCTAGTGGCTGATAATCTTCGATCCAATAATACGCTCACGTTTACGAATGCATTGTTTATTTAATGGTAACCATATCTAATATCATGTTATGGATCAAACAAATATTTCAATTAAACCAAACAACTTCAGTTATATTATCCTTCCTATTATTACATTATTAAATTGATGGTAGGTGTCTCTCGTTCAACTATGCCATTGCCTGATGTTCCTGTTCGGATTCAACAAAGTAATTTTTCACAGTCAATTATCCGTGATTCCATTTATTCTTCAAAGAGATTGTATGTTGGAATACATAAACTTAGAAGGAGACATGTGAATACCACAAATAACCCGGTGATTGATTTGACGATATGTGAAGAATCATCTATTGTTGACAACAAAGTGAACACTAATCGCGACATATCCACGTGTAATTCTTACTTCTTATCTTAAAAATAAGCATCGATCATTACACATGTTATTGCTTGTGTTTTAATTAAAATGTATAACTTAGGTTATCATGACCATGGTGACCAAACCGTCATATGTGAAGTCTGCAATGCACAATTATGGGGTGTTGAAGGTAGTAGAAGCAAAAGAACTGGAAGAAACAAATGTTTTAATCTTTGTTGTGGAAATGACAAGGTTGAGCTCCCAATCTTTGAAAAGACTCCTGATTTACCGGTGATTATTTATACAAAGAAGGATGCTAAAAGCAAGAATTTCCAAAAAAAAAAATTATCAGGCGTTTCAATATGATGTTTTCATTTACATCTTTGGGAGGAAAAGTTGATTAAAAATAAATAGAGGCAAAGCACCTAACGTCTGTAGACTACATGGGCAGAATTATCATAATATTGGTAGATTAATTCCTCAAACTGGCCAACAAACAAAATTTACACAACTTTACATCTACGACACAGATAATGAAATTCAAAACAGATCAGATGCAATCATGTATGTGTATGATTGTCTTTAAAATTTTTATAATTACTTCATACTTTTATGATTTAACATTCAATCTATAATGTTCATTTTTTACTGTTTTCATCATAATTTAGGAAAGATGATTCTAAATCTACAAGTGATGCAATGGATCATCAAATAACTATGAAACTGAAGGACCTTATGGATGCCAAGAATATTCTTGTGAGATCATACAGGATGTCTAGGGATCGGTATAAAGCAAACGATTACAAGAATGTTAGCAGGCCCGACCCAATAGGGAGGGCGAATTGGTCTTCAGCCCAGGGCAGCAGATTGGGCTAGGGCATAAAAATTTTTAGGTTACTTATATATGAGTAGACTAATTTTTGTACCAGCCCATAAGTTAGTCTCATAGTCTGTAGCCCAATACAAAGAGCGCTGATTAGGTTTTATCTTTTGCCCCAATTCCCATCGCATACAGCGTTAATTTGCGTTGGAAACGAAGCGAAGAGTCGATGATTTGCGTTGGAAACGAAGATTCGTTAATTAACGTTGGTAACGAAGCGGCTACGGCTCCGGCTACACGCTACTCCAAGTTCTGCTACTACGTTGGAAACGAAGCGGCGCAGTCAGATCGATTCGCAAAATGGCAATCAAACGCAGAGTCGATTTCTTGGCTTGCAAAGTTCATGTTCATCGATTTCAAAGTTTCAAACGAAGGAAGGGTTCTGTTCATCGATTTCAAAGTTTCTTGGCTTCCAAAATCGAGTTCCAGAATCGAGTTCCATCAGATATTACATGTTCAATCATCATCAGTTTCAAACGAAGGAAGGGTTCTGTTCATCATCCATCGATTTCAAGGTTCATCAATTCTAAAATTACAACGAAGGGTTGAAGGGACTCCGGACTCGGGAGGGGACTTTTCGTCCATTCTTGGCTGGAAATTTGGCTTTGACCTTTGTTCAAGGTATTCACATCTGAATTCTGATTTAGTATATTAACTCTAAACTTACATCTGATTTTTGTATATTAACTCTAAAATTACAGAATATTTAGTATATTAAATCTAAATTTATGCGTATTTAGTATATATTAAATCTAAAATTACATCCTAAATTACATCTGTTTAGTATATATTAAATCTGAAATTTCCAAAGCAACAGGGAGTACAATCTGATTCAAAACAACAGAGGACCAATTTGCCTATTTTGATCAGGTTATATCGTTTCATGCTCGAGTAGTATACTAGTATTTAATTTAAGAGTCTTTACTTGAGTGCTTGACTTGATAATTGATTTACTATGTTTCCTCGAAAACAACCCTCAGGTGCTCAAAATAGAAAACGAAAGAAGAAAGAAAAAGAACTAGCTACTTCATTACAAGGGTCTTTTAAATAAATTTCTTGTTAAACCTAAAAATAATGAACATATAGATGGTAAAGAAACAGAAAACGTTAATGATCATATTAATAATATTGATGAACATGTTGAGATTGATATTGAAAATCCTATTAATAATGCTAATGAATTCGTTGATAAATCTAATGATATTAATAATATTGATGAAAATGTTGAGATTCAGTGGCGGATCCAAGAATTTATATCGCTGGTGCACCATTTATCGAAGATGTTTATCGTTTGCTCTCAAGAGTTATTGTAGGTGTTAGTTGTTTGCAAATTTTCAACTCAAAAGATGATTTGATTTCACACCAAATTATTAATATAAATTTTATGTTGTTTTATAGTTTAATTATTTACAACTTGACTTAATTGTTTTAATAGAGTCATTAATATTGAATACAAATTATATTGGGATTGATTTTAAGACATTAAATTAAGATTAAAATACGTAATTTTTATATTAAATTATAATTAGCAATAATGCATCTAGGAAATTTTTATAGAAATAATTGAAAAAATAAAAAAAATATTAAAACTAATTGGTTTTTATTTTTATTTTTATTTTTAAAAATAATCACGTCGTGGTTGCAATCACGCCGTGGTTGCAACCACGGCTCAAAGTGTTTTTTATACTTTTTTTTGTTTTTGAATATATATATAAAATACGGTTTATGTTAGTATCTAAAAAATACAGAGTACTGCGAGTACCTGTGAACACACGGGCTTCAGATGTGAACATGTTTAAAAAAATTTAATTTTTTTTTCATATTTATTTAGATAAAAACAATATAAGGTTGTATATATAGTTATAATATATATAGTTATAATGGTTCGAGAGTACCATTTGTTATATATCACAATAGAAAATACCTTCTCAAAAAATGCTTTTTAAATGATTCTTCGTAAACATGTTTTATTTATATCATAAATATGATTTGTATATTTCACATATATTCACATCTCTTAACTCTTTAAAAATAATGTGAACGTATATTTTCATAATTTTTCATATATTTGAACATATATTTATGTGATTCGTGATTTAATGCACTTAGAATGTGTACATGTTCATTAAATTTTTATATCATCTGTGTAACATCAATTAAAATATGTTTATGGAAAAGAATTCAAAAAAAATATATTTAATAGTGATACATTCTAGTGCATTGCATAATAAGTGGTACTCAACGTATATATATGTTAACTTTTGACTATAATAACTTTTTTTAAAAAGTTTTTTTTAAAGATCTATTGGATGTGTTGGTGTGCCGGGTTTTGTGTTGCATGAATTTGTTGATGTAATACAAAAAAAAAGTTTGCAAAACTTTAATTTGGTGTAGAACTATAGAACTAATATAAACCTTAATATTATAATATAACGCTAAGGATACAATTGTCAATATGCAATTAGAATTAAATTAATTTTAGTTTATAGTCTACCAAGTTAGACCATCAATTTTGACTATGGTTTTGACACTTTTTTGATATAGAATATATATGTAATGTTGAATGTACGGTTTACAGTGTTAGTTCGACATTTAATATTTCCCTATCGTATATTTAATTTATATTCGGATAACTTTTTTTAAAAATAATTTCTTATTGTTGTTGCCGTCTTTGGGCTTCTTACCCATATAGCATGATCTTGTTTTCTTGGATGCAAGTTTATCCACCAACGTCTCAAACGGTTTATATCAAGAATATTATTTGTTTGACACTTTCCGTGTTTTTCTTAGTTTAATATTAAATATTTTACATAATATATAAATAATAAATATTAAATATTGAATATTTAGTATTGAATATCATTTAAATAGTTTATAGATATTTTGTAAATATTGTAAATTTCACATACATTTACATATCCTAACTCTTTAAAAATTATGTGAACTTACACTTACATAAATTTACATATATGTGAACGTACATTGGTGTAATATATGATTTTATACACTTAGAATGTGTGTGAAATTTATATATCACATATTTATGAACAAAAATTAATTTTTTTAAAAGCGGTACTTTCTAATGTATTGCATAATAGGTGGTACTCGCTCGAATATATATATACACACACATATATATATATGTTCGAATTAAAAAAAAAAAAATTTCATGTTCACACTTTTAAGATGCTAGAAAGTGTGAATATATGTAATTTTTTAAAAAGTCTTATATTATTTGTATCTAAATGAACATGAAAAAAATAATTATATTTCTTTTGAAGAATGTTCACATCTGAAACTCGTGTGTTCACAGGTACTCGTAGTACTCTGTATTTTTAAGATACTCACACGAATCATTTTATATATATATATATATATATATATATATATATATATATATTCAAAAACATAAAAATGTATAAAAAACACTTTGAGTCGTGGTTTGCAACCACGGCGTGATTGTTTTTAAAAATAAAAATAAAAACCAATTAGTTTTAATATTTTTTTATTTTTTCAATTATTTTTATAAAAATTTCTGCATCTAGATAACGATGAGATTTAAATTTAAATTACATTGAGAAACTATAGTATTATATTTCATATGGTGATAAAATGAGAAATACAGCATCAGACGAAATTAAGATTAATAATTGCTGATTAAATGTGATATATATAAATAGAAATGCAAGTTAAATATACTATGTTAAAAAAATTAATAATTAAATTTTAAGTTTTCTTTAGTTATAGTATTAATTAATTGGGTCATAGAAAGTGGTGGGGTCCCACCACATTAAATGGTTTTCTGATTTTTCTCCCTCCCACCAGCCATTTACCGTACTGGATCGTCTTCTTCATTTTTTTTTCATCGGCGAGCGTCCTTCATGTTTCTTACCACTACAAATTCATAAAAAACTTTCTTTTTGTTTACTCAGTCTCAAAGATTTTCATATTTTATTAACTAGTGGTGGCATATATATGCTTTCATTGGTGGCATAACTGATAACTGTAAACTTTTTACACTACTTCCACAAAATTCACTGGGAGCACATGCCACCATTGCTTTACATGTAAATCCGCCCCTGTTGAGATTGATGTTGAAAATCCTATTAATAATGCTAACGAATTCGTTGATAAACATAATGATTTTGTAGAATATGATTTTGTTGATAAACCAAATGATTTTGAAGAAAATGATTTTGTTGAGAAACCTAACGATTTAAACATTTTTTATCCAAGGGTTTGGGATGGTTTAGATGCTAAAATGAAAGATGTACTCATAGAAAAATGACCTATTAGGAAAATATAATCTACTTTCATTTTTCCAAAAGATTCAATTGGTAGACATTTTTCTTGTGAAATTTTTACTCGTAAACTAAGGAATGGTGATGCATTTGATAGAAAATGATTGGTTTATTCTAAAGAACTTGACAAAGTTTTTTGCTTTTGTTGTAAATTATTTAAAACTACACGTTCTAGAAGTAATTTGGCAAGTGAAGGGATAAATGATTGGAAACATCTTGGTGAAACTCTAAACACACATGAAAATAGTATTGAGCATATGACAAATTTAAGAACTTGGACAGAATTACGAGTTAGGCTTCACAAAAATCTAACAATTGACAGAATTACAAGAAATGATTAAAAAAGATACCGAACATTGGAAAGAAGTTCTTATTCGGATCATTGTGTTGTAAAATGTTTAGCAGAATATAATTTACCTTTTCGTGGAACAAATGAAAAAATTTAAGAGAATTCAAATGGTAACTTATTAGGTATACTTCAAATGATTGCTGAGTTTGATCCTGTGATGAAACAACATTTTCGACTAATTCAAGATAAAAAAAACTCATAATCATTATCTTAGTCATAAAATTCAAAATGAGTTAATTGAAATGCTAGCGTCCAATGTAAAAAATGCAATCATTAAAAAAATTAAAGAAGCAAAATACTTTTCTGTCATTCTTGATTGTACTCCGGATGCAAGTCATAAAGAACAAATGACTTTGATTGTAAGATGTGTTGATATGATAAGTAACCCAATAAAAGTGGAAGAATTTTTCTTGAATTTTT
Source organism: Centrapalus pauciflorus (assembly GCA_020465985.1). NCBI lineage: Eukaryota > Viridiplantae > Streptophyta > Magnoliopsida > Asterales > Asteraceae > Centrapalus > Centrapalus pauciflorus. Next base: position 389,587 of record JAANYP010002126.1, on the reverse strand, counting down.
TATTGTAGAAGATACATCTGGTTTAGGTCTCTTTTATGTTTTACAAGATACTTTAAAATCTCTTAATTTAGATATTAATTGTGTACGAGGACAAGGGTATGATAATGGATCTAATATGAAAGGAAAACATCAAGGTGTCAAAAAACGATTGCTTGACATAAATCCAAAAGCGTTTTATATGTCATGTGGGTGTCATAGTCTTAATTTAGTTTTGTGTGACATGACAAATTCTTGTCACAAAGCAAAAACATTTTTTGGTACATGTCAAACAATTTATAATGTATTTTCTAGTTCTACAAAAAGATGGAGTCTATTACTTGAATATATAGATGAGTTTACATTAAAATCATTATCCGCGACTCGTTGGGAAAGTCATATTGAAAGTGTTAAAGCTATAAAGAGTCAAATTGTTCATATTAGAGAAGCATTAATCAAATTAGGCGAAGTAAGTGATGATGGGAAAGTTTGTAGAGATGCACAGTCATTGATAAACAGTGAACTTTCTAGTTTTGAATTTATTTTAAGTTTGGTTATCTGGCATGAAATTTTATATAAAATTAATTTGGTAAGTAAAAAGTTACAATCTAAAGATATCTTCTTGATGTTGCCATAAAAAATTTAGAGGGACTGGTTAATTATTTTAAAAAATATAGGGAAATTGGGTTTGACACTTCAATTAGTGAAGCTAAAGAAATTGCAGATAAAATAGGAGTTGAACCTAAATTTCCTGTCAAACGTATTTCTTATAGGAAAAAGCAATTTGATGAAATCTCAAATACTGAAAGAGAACAACAATCATCCCAAGAAGCATTTAGAACTGATTATTTTCTTGTTTTAGTGGATATGGCTCTTTCTCAATTGACATGTAGATTTGAACAAATGAGAAATTTTGAATCTACTTTTGGATTTTTGTATGATGGATCAAGTTAGTTTCCTTATTTGATGATGAATTAAAAGAATGTTGTAACATCCTCGGATTTAATTTATTGTAATTGGGATAATTAGATGAATTTTTGTATAATTAAGTTGAATTATGGAAAATGATTATGTATCTGCATATTTGAAAGTTGGTTTTTAAGAAATTTGAGAATTTCAACATTTAGTTATTAAGTATGATTGTTAAAATGTAAATGATGAAAATTATGATGAAACTCAGTATTTAAATGGAACTAGATAAGTTGAGGGGCTAAAGGTGCCAAAGTTGGAAAATATTGAATAAAAGACTATTAGTCTTTCATTTCCCTCATTTTCACCATTTCATCACAAAAGTTCCCAAGCTCTCTCTCACTTTCACTCTCACTCTAGAATTCTGCTGAACTTTGATATTTTGGAATAAAATTTGTGGAATTAATCTGATAGTAGACAAGATCCAAGTGGAATTAAGGTAAGAAACATTATATCTCAACTTGGGGTTTATTTGGTGATTTTAAAGTTCAAAATTCGGATTTTGAATCTGATAGATTGTTGTTGCATGTTGGATAAATTAGTTGGAAATCATCCCTTGAAGGTTACTGAAGCATTTGAAGCAAGAATCCTTGGTTAATTCGTCCGAAAAGGTTAGAAATCTGACTTTTTAAGAGTTTTTGTGTTCTTGAGGTTTTTCCTCATTTTTGGTCCAATCTGGACGAATTTGAATGTTAATGATATGGAAAATGATGTAGAAACAATCAATATATGTTAATATAACATTATTATGGATTGCATGTTGTTAGATTTGAGTTTTTAGAAATTTTAGTGCAAAACCCGTAGCTGCGACCTGCATTTCTGCAAGTGAACTCGGCGAGTTCCCAAGAACACTTGAACAAATCTTCAAAAATTCATAAGTGTTGGATCCGAATTCGGTTGGGACCCGAATTCGGATAAGACCCGAACTTAGATGGAACCGAATTTGAAAAAGAACCGAACTCGGAGGGGTTAAGCAATTCGGATGGGTCTGAAATCCGGCCGAGGGTCCGAACTACGGACCTGAACTCGGCGAGTACCCTTGGCTAACTCGGCGAGTTCTATGTTGTACATGTGTAATTCGGATGGGTTATTAAGGACCCGAATTTATGGACAAATAATCACACTTTTGGGATATTTTTGGTATTATATAAAGGCATATAAAAGAGGGGTAATTGGGAATAATTGCACCTCAAATGATGACATTTAAACGTGAGTTTCGGATGACGGTTCCGAATGTTGTAACACTTTTTATTATACAAATTGATGCTCGAACACGTATGTGATATGTTTTCCTTATGGAAATGTAACAGGCTCCTTGTGGTGTTGTTTAACCCACAGTGGGGTACTTTGTGAGTCCGGTTGAAATCCCGAAGAGAAATAAGATTAACTTGAAGTTTAATGATGCACCCACTGTGAGTACATTGATTTTAACATGTCTGCATCTGCTTTATGTTTGCTTTGCCAGCTGAGGCATGTTGTTCATTTTCGTTTGGCACTCTACTAACTTGCGTATATGTTGATGCACATTCATACTTGTTGCATGTCCGTTCATTTGTTGTGCATCCTTTCGATGGACCTGCGGGTCGCATCTGTACTCTGATGTTACTGTGCTATATGACCCAGAGTTTGACACCTCTGTGGTCAGGATAGACAGTAGGTCATCCCCGATGTTATGTCTGCCTCAGATGGTTGGTTTTTCTTATGCCGAGTGTCATCTCGAAGGAGCTGCGGCTCGGGTTTGCGTAGTTTGAGTACGTGTGGAGTATACGGTATGTGTTACCGTGGTTACTCTTGGGGGGCATCATAAGGATTTGTGGAATGTGTAAAATCATTTGGTATTCACTAAGCATTCGTTTACCCCCTCAGTTGTTGAATTTTTTCAGGAAAAGGGAAATCTGTTGCTGGACCTTCTAGCTAGGTCGTCTGTTGAAGTAATTGAAGATATCTACTTTTTATTTTGGTAACGGATCTATGGGAACGTTGTTGTAATAAATTTGGGATGATGTAATATTTTGAGTATGTAGACTTAGACATGAATCCTCATAGCACTGTAGGGTGTTTGATAGTTGTATTACTTTTATTATGTACTGTAATGCTTCCGCACTTTGTTTTAAGTAATTCAAATCATTATGTTGTAATTGTATGTTGATGATTAATCCTGGGTGTATTGTAATGGTTGTTAATGTGGCAAGGGTGTCACATGAAATGGTATCAGAGCAGTAGTTTGAGATTCTAGTGTCCGTGAGGTCTTGGTCTCAAACATTAAGTGATGATATGTAGTGGTTTAAGTAATGATCGGAACTAAGATAGGCTACGATCTAGTAATTATAGGAGACTGATTATCATACGGGACAATTGGGTGGTGTCTTTAAATAAATGACATGTTACAAAACAAGTTATATGTTTGATATTTCAGAACATGTCTGGAGGAGGAATGACACCCGAAGAAACGAGAGAAATGATGCTAGCCATGATGGCTGAGCAAAATAAGATGATTCAAGATCAATTTCCGGCTCGAGATGTGGTCGAGGCTAAGAGAAGGGAAGACAAGAGGAAGAACAAGGAAAAAGAGGGAAATAATGATGAACAAGATGACAACACTGGGTTATCTAACAAGCCCAGAGGTTGTCGGTTTAAGGACTTTAAAGGAAATGGAGCAGTAGAGTTCAATGGATTAGGAGATGTTGTTGATGCACTTGAATGGATAACAGCAACTGAGCGAACATTCCGAATCAGCGATTGTGCTGAGAAGGACATAGTCCGGTTCGCTACTGCTATGTTCGCCAAAGACGCGGTTATGTGGTGGAATTCCATGGTTAACGCCTTAACCTTGGAGAAAGTATCTATTATGTCATGGGCTGAGTTCACTGAAGTCTTTACTCAGCAATATTGCCCGGTCGATGAGCGCCGAAGACTAGAAGCTAAGTTCATGACAATGATTCAGAGGACTAAGTCTGTGTCCCAGTATGCGGTAGAGTTCACGAGGCTAAGTTTGTTCGCGCCTCATCAGGTCGATACAGAAGAAAGAAAAGTGACCAGATTTGAGGCTGCTCTTGATCTGGAAATCCGAAGGGTGATGAGCAACGTACGCTACCCCACCTTTGCTGGTCTACTGGAAGCCGCCAGAAATGTGGAGCAGATTCTGAGTATGTCTGGGTATGTAATGGGGTCTGCTGCTGCTTCAACTAACCCAACTCAACCTTCACCACCGAAACGCCAATGTGAAGGGGGATATATTGGTTCTTCCCGATCTTCACAGTATTCGCCACAGCAGTCTTATCGACGATCATCTGGATCTTCTGGTCGTGCTCGTGCGTACTTTCTCAACACCGAGCCGCAGTACTGTAATAAATGTCATCTTAAACATTTCGGCAAGTGTACTAATGGGCGTGCTTGTTTTTGCTGTGGAGAATTGGGCCACTACCAGAATGAATGCCCACGGAAATCGGATGTTTGCCATAAATGTGGAGTATGTGGGCATTATAGTAGAAACTGTAGAAAGAACGCTCCAACAGCTACTGCTCCGACGTCAACTCGATCATCTGGTAGATCAAGTGGTGGTTCAGTCAACCGCCGGAACCAGCCACAAAGGGCGCCGACTCGTGCTTTTCAGATAACAGCGGAAGAGGCTAGGGAAAACCCGGAGGTGGTTACGGGTATGTTTATTGTTAACTCTTTGCTTGCAAGAGTGTTATTTGACTCGGGCGCCAATAGATCTTTTGTATCTACTATTTTTGCACAACAACTTGTCATGCCATTGTCTAAGTTATCTGCCATACTTGACATAGAAACTGTTAGTAACACTTTAGTCAAAGTAGATCACGTATACCGTAACTGCACTCTAGTGATTGAAGATGTAGTCTTCAATTTGGACCTGATTCCGATCGAATTCAGTGAGTTTGATGTGATAGTCAGAATGGACTGGTTGATCGAAAATGAAGCCCACGTAGTTTGTAAGAAACGTATGATAAAGATAACTACTCCGGAGGGGCGTGAGATATGTATATACGGGGATAGGAGAAGCGGGGATCTGTGTTTATTGACTATTGCAAAAGCCCGAAAGCTTGTTGCAAAGGGGTGTGACGCCTACCTGGCATATGCTATTGATGCCAAGGCTGAGAAGAAGACCGTGGCCGATGTGCCTGTTGTATCACAATTCCCGGATGTGTTTCCGGAAGACTTGTCTGGCGTGCCGCCTGAGAGACAAGTGGAATTCTGTACAGATTTGATCCCTGCAGCTGCACCGGTAGCTCGTTCTTCGTATCGCCTTGCTCCTACCGAAATGCAAGAAATGATGAAACAACTCCAGGATTTGTTGGATAAGGGCTTCATTCGACCGAGTTCATCTCCGTGGGGAGCTCCGGTACTATTTGTTAAGAAGAAAGATGGCACCATGAGGATGTGCATTGATTACCGGGAGCTGAATAAGCTGACTATTAAGAACAAGTATCCGCTGCTGAGGATAGATGACTTGTTTGATCAGCTTCATGGGGCAAGTGTGTTCTCTAAAATTGACTTGAGGTGGGGATACCATCAACTGAAAGTTCAAGAAGAAGATGTGCCTAAAACAGCTTTCAGAACACGTTATGGGCATTATGAGTTCTTGGTTATGCCATTCGGCTTAACCAATGCCCCGGCTGTATTCATGGATCTGATGAATAGAGTTTGCAGACCGATGTTAGATAAATCAGTGATAGTGTTTATTGATGACATCCTCGTGTATTCCAAGACTGAAGCCGAACACGCTGATCATCTAAAGGAATTATTGGAATTGTTGAGGAAGGAAAAGTTGTATGCCAAATTCTCAAAGTGTGAGTTTTGGTTACAACATATTCAGTTTTTGGGACATGTAATATTTGGAGCTGGGATTTCTGTAGATCCAGCTAAAGTTGAGGCGATAAGAAATTGGGAACCGCCTCGATCAGCTACAGAAATCAGAAGCTTTCTTGGATTGGCGGGCTACTATAGGAGGTTCATTAAGGACTTCTCAAAGATTGCAGTTCCTTTGACTGCTTTAACGAAAAAGAATGCACCGTTTGTTTGGGGAACTGTGCAGCAAGAGGCTTTTGAGATTTTGAAGAAGACACTGAGTGAAGCGCCGATACATGCCCTACCAGAGGGTAATGATGATTTTGTGGTATACACGGACGCATCGAGACTGGGGTTAGGCGCTGTGTTGATGCAGCGTGGGAAGGTAATTGCTTATGCCTCTAGACAGTTAAAGCAGCACGAGAAAGATTATTCAACTCATGACTTGGAGTTGACCGCAATCACTTTTGCGTTGAAATTGTGGAGACACTAATTATATGGGACTAAGTGTCAACTGTACACGGATCATAAAAGTTTAAAGTACATCTTTAGTTAGAAAGAGCTTAACATGAGACAGCGTAGGTCGATGGAACTTATAAAGGATTACGACTGTGAGATCCTTTACCATCCTGGTAAGGCTAATGTAGTAGCCGATGCACTAAGTCGTAAGGCCTACTCTAAGGACTGCTGCTACATGATGACGTCTACTATGTTAACTTCCACGATCATTGATGATGTAAAAGCTGCTCAAGTGGAAGCTTTAAAGGAAGCAAACATTGGTGCTGAGGATATAATGGTACAGATGAACAATATGGAAACGAGTAAGTCTGGATTGAGAGGTGTGTACGGAAGAATCTGGGTGCCAAAGTTTGGTGGTATGAGAAAGGTGATCATCGAAGAAGCACATCAATCCAAGTTTTCTGTACATCCCGGGAGTACCAAGATGTACAACGAGCTGAAAGTAGACTTTTGGTGGCCCGGATTGAAGAAGGACATTGGGCAATTTGTTGAAAGATGTCGGACTTGCCGGCTTGTGAAAGCCGAACATCAGCAACCATACGACAGTATGCAACCACTTCCCATTCCGGAATGGAAGTGGGAACACATAACAATGGATTTTGTTACGAAGTTGCCGAAGACTAGGCGTCAACACGATGCGGTATGGGTAGTTGTTGATAGATTGACTAAGTCGGCACACTTTATACCGATTGGCTCAGATTTATATGGCTGAGATCATATATAGACATGGAGTTCCTAAGTCTATAGTATCTGACCGAGATAGCCGCTTTACTTCAAACTTTTGGTCGGCATTGCAAGAAGGGTTGGGAACGAGGATATCGATGAGTACGGCTTATCGTCCGTGAACCGATGGCCAAAGTGAAAGGACCATCCTTACTTTGGAGGATATGATGAGATCGTGCATATTGGATCTTGGTGGTAATTCGGACGATCATTTGCCACTGATAGAATTCTCGTACAACAATATTTACCACGTCACAATAAAGAAAGCGTCGTTTGAGGCCTTATATAGGAGAAGATGTAGGACTCCTACTTGTTGGAGAGAAACTGGAGAAACGCCGATTGCTGGGCCGGCATTGCTTCAAGAGACAAACGAGAAAATACAGTTGGTGCGACAAAATATGAAAGCGGCCCAGGATCGACAGAAAAGTTATCATGATAGGAGACATAAACCAATCAACTTTGATGTGAATGATTGGGTTTATTTGAAGGTGTCACCTATGAGAGGAGTTACACGTTTTGTTAAAAGAGGAAAGTTGGCTCCGAGATTTGTTGGGCCGTTTAAGATTTCTGAAAAAGTGGGTAATCAGTCGTACCGTTTGGAGTTGCCTGAAGAGATGTCAGGCATACACCCGGTGTTCCATGTGGGGAACCTTAGAAAATCATTCATTACCGGAAATGAGGATTGGGCCGATCACACTGAGTTGCAAATCGACGAAAGGCTTCGATATGTGGAGGAGCCAGAATGTGTTCTGGATACCAAAGTGAATAAGCTAAGGAGTAAAGAGATAGAGATGGTGCTTGTACGTTGGAAGCATCACAAAGGAGCAAATCACACATGGGAGACTAAGTATGAAATGATGAAGAAATATCCATAGCTGTTTGAATCCAAGTAACTTCGAGGACGAAGTTTTAGCGTGGTGGAGCCCATGCTGTGACATCCTCGGATTTAATTTATTGTAATTGAGATAATTAGATGAATTTTTGTATAATTAAGTTGAATTATGGAAAATGAATATGTATCTGGATATTTGAAAGTTGGTTGTTATTTTAAGAAATTTGAGAATTTCAACATTTAGTTATTAAGTATGATTGTTAAAATGTAAATGATGAAAATTATGATGAAACTCAGTATTTAAATGGAACCAGATAAGTTGAGGGGCTAAAGGTGCCAAAGTTGGAAAATATTGAATAAAAGACTATTAGTCTTTCATTTCCCTCATTTTCACCATTTCATCACAAAAGCTCCCAAGCTCTCTCTCACTCTCACACTAGAATTCTGCTGAAATTTGATATTTTGGAATTAAATTCGTGGAATTAATCTGATAATAGACAAGATCCAAGTGGAATTAAGGTAAGAAACATTATATCTCAACTTGGGGTTTATTTGGAGATTTTAAAGTTCAAAATTCGGATTTTGAATCTGATAGATTGTTGTTGCATGTTGGATAAATTAGTTGGAAATCATCCCTTGAAGAAAACTGAAGCATTTGAAGCAAGAATCCTTGGTTAATTCGTCCGAAAAGGTTAGAAATCTGACTTTTTAAGAGTTTTTGTGTTCTTGAGGTTTTTCCTCATTTTTGGTCCAATCTGGACGAATTTGAATGTTAATGATATGGAAAATGATGTAGAAACAATCAATATATGTTACTATAACATTATTATGGATTGCATGTTGTTAGATTTGATTTTTTAGAAATTTTAGTGCAAAAGCCGTAGCTGCGACCTGCATTTCTGCAAGTGAACTCGGCGAGTTCATGGGGGAACTCGACGAGTTCCCAAGAACACTTGAACAAATCTTCAAAAATTCATAAGTGTTGGATCCGAATTCGGTTGGGACCCGAATTCGGATGAGACCCGAACTTAGATGGAACCGAATTTGAAAAAAAACCGAACTCGGAGGGGTTAAGCAATTCGGATGGGTCTGAAATCCGGCCGAGGGTCCGAACTACGGACCTGAACTCGGCGAGTACCCTTGGCTAACTCGGCGAGTTCTATGCTGTACATGTGTAATTTGGATGGGTTATTAAGGACCCAAATTTATGGACAAATAATCACACTTTTGAGATATTTTTGGTATTATATAAAGGCATATAAAAGAGGGTTAATTGGGAATAATAGCACATCAAATGATGAGATTTAAACGTGAGTTTCGGATGACGGTTCCGAATGTTGTAACACTTTTTATTGTACAAATTGATGCTCGAACACGTATGTGATATGTTTTCCTTATGGAAATGTAACAGGCTCCTTGTGGTGTTGTTTAACCCACAGTGGGGTACTTTGTGAGTCCGGTAGAAATCCCGAAGAGAAATAAGATTAACTTGAAGTTTAATAACGCACCCACTGTGAGTACATTTGATTATAACATGTCTGCATCTGCTTTATGTTTGCTTTTCCTGTTGAGGCATGTTGTTCATTTTCGTTTGGCACTCTACTAACTTGCGTATGTGTTGATGCACATTCATACTTGTTGCATGTCCGTTCATTTGTTGTGTATCCTATCGATGGACCTCCGGGTCGCATCTGTACTCTGATGTTACTGTGCTATATGACCCAGAGTTTGACACCTCTGTGGTCAGGATAGACAGTAGGTCATCCCCGATGTTATGTCTGCCTCAGATGGTTGGTTTTTCTTATGCCGAGTGTCATCTCGAAGGAGCTGCGGCTCGGGTTTGCGTACTTTGAGTACGTGTGAGTATACGGTATGTGTTACGGTGGTTACTCTTGGGGGGCATCATAAGGATTTGTGGAATGTGTAAAATCATTTGGTATTCACTAAGCATTCGCTTACCCCTCAGTTGTTGAATTTTTACAGGAAAATGGAAATCTGCTGTTGGACCTTCTAGCTAGGTCGTCTATTGAAGTAATTGAAGATATCTACTGCTTATTTTGGTAACGGATCTATGGGAACGTTGTTGTAATAAATTTGGGATGATGTAATATTTTGAGTATGTAGACTTAGACATGAATCCTCGTAGCACCGTAGGGTGTTTGATAGTTGTATTACTTTTATTATGTACTGTAATGCATCCGCACTTTGTTTTAAGTAATTGAGATCATTATGTTGTAATTGTATGTTAATGATTAATCTTGGGTGTATTGTAATGGTAGTTAATGTGGCAAGGGTGTCACAAATGTTGTTTGAATCTTGAATCTATTTTGACAAATGATGAAGAATGTGACATTGATGGAAATTATTTGTTTATGGAGTTACATCTGCAGAATATGTTGCCAAAAAAAGCATCAAATGATGAAAACCCTTGGACATCTATTCGAATTACGGAGTTTGCTAAGAAGATGGACATGTTTCCAAATATTTTGATTGCTTACAAAATCTTGTTGACCGTACCTGTTACAGTCGCATCGGCCGAAAGAAGTTTTTCCAAGCTTAAATTGTTAAAGTCATATCTTCGAAGTACAATGACTCAAGAGAGATTGATTGGATTAGCGCTTTTGAGTATTGAAAACAAGTTTTTAGCAAACATCAATTATGAAAAAGTAATTGATGTATTTGCTTCAAAAAATGCACGAAGACATCGTTTTAGATAATTTTCCTTCAAAGATATATGTTGTATTTGTTGTCGAATGTTTATGTATTTAGTTGTAACACTTCTTTTTATAATAAAAATCGGCATGGGGATGAGCCACCTAGCTTGACTAGGTTCCAAACCCCTAAAAAATTAAGTGTTATTTGTTTAAGTATTTAGACAGGGCATTTTTTTATCGTTTCGCCTTGGGCATTAAAAACATTAGGACCGGCCCTGAATGTTAGATTGAGGCTTAATGGATGAAGAGATCGTGATGGTAGGACTTATAACCTTCCAACTGCTTCTGAAGTTGCAACATTGATTGTTGGTGATATTGTTGACAATTTAGACAAAAGAGATATCATCATAAAGACCTAAACTGAATGTTACAACGAACACACGAACTTCATCTTCCTATCTTGCATTACAATACCCTCTTCTTTTTTCTTACGGAGATTATGGCTATACGGTTGACATTCTTCATAGAGACGTTGGGGATGTTGCATCTAGCAAGCGTCCAAAATGTACAATGAGTGAATTTTTTGCCTATAGGATACAAGATCGCCGCAATGAATTTTCGTTGATACTTGATTCTAGAATGTTGTTTCAATAGTTTTTGGTTGACGCTTATACCATGATATCCGAAGGGTTATGTTTTATACGTAACCAACATAAGCTCCTAAGAGTTGAATCTTACAATAATTTGTCTATGACTCATGAACAAGGTAATAACGATGCATCATCTACTAGAAAACGTGTCATACTGCCTTCTTCGTTTACTGGTGGTGCCAGATACATGCAACAAAATTATTTAGATGCAATGACACTTTGTAAATTGTTTGGATATCCTGATCTTTTCTTGACGTTAACTTGCAGCCCAAAATGGCCTAAGATTGTGAGGTTTTTAGAGGATACAAACCTTCAAGCGGAAGATAGACCTAATGTCTTATATCGATTTTTCAAAATCAAGCTTGATGACCTAATACAAGATTTGATGAAAAATAATGTTTTTGGTCCTATTCAAGTAGTACTATTTTAATTTTTTGAACATGATAACTATTTATTTATCTACTTTTTATAAACTCATTTTATAACACACACACATACGACCACACAAATATATACATACAATTATATAGTTTTTTACTTATTGATTTATTTTGCAGTTGTGTATATAATAGAGTTTCAATATCGTGTCTTGCCTCATAGTCACATATGTGTTTTTTTACATCCTGATTGTAAAATCCCAACAACTGAACACATTGATCCAGTTATATGTGTTAAGATTCCGGATAGAGATGACACTCTGAACTCTACAAGTTGGTTAGTGAGTTCATGATCCATGGTCCAAGTGGTGAGGATAATCCAAAATGTGCTTGTACAGTTAATGGAAGATGTAAAGGTGGCACGGGGAAGACATTTATTTGGAGAACTCTAGCGTCGGCTATACGATGTAAAGGTGAGATTGTATTGAATGTTGCATCAAGTGGCATTTCATCACTACTGTTAAGCGGTGGAAGGACAACTCATTCACGATTTTGTATTCCTATTAACCTTAATGAGGATAGTATTTATAGCATAAAGACAAGTAGCGATGTAACAATCATATTGAAGAAGACTAAGTTGATTATTTGGGATGAAGCCCCTATGGTACATAAGCATGCCTTCGAAGCGTTGCATAGAACATTCAAGGGTATTTTGAGTACAGGTAAGAGATTCAAAGCAGGTAAACCATTCAGAAGGTACGTAATAGTATTTGGTGGTGATTTCAGAAAAATTCTTCCTGTCATAACTAAAGGTAACTGGAACGACATTGTCAATGCAACTATGAATTCATCATATATCTGGCAAAATTGTCGAGTCCTCAAGTTAACGATCAACATGAGACTAAAAGTTAGGTGTCAAAATACAGATTTGATGATACAAAAGAGTTTGCAGACTGGATATTAAATATAGGAGAGGGATTGGCCGGTGGAATTAATGATGGAGAAGCAGATGTTAAAATACCTGATGATCTTATCATAAATGATTCTAACGATCCCGTAGGTTCACTAATTCAATTTGTCTACTCAGATGTTAATTTCAGTTATAGAAGTTCATCTTATTTTCAAGAACGAGCAATTCTTGCACCAACTTATGAAGTAGTGGATATCATAAATAATAGGTTTCTTGAATCTTTTGAAGGAGAGGAAAAGGTTTATTTGAGTTCGGACTCAGTATGTGAATCTGAGTATTTTCACTCTACCTTTGAAAAGTCCTTATATGCTCCTGATGTGCTAAATGGCATGAAGTTTTCTGGCTTGCCTAATCACAAATTGGTTTTAAAAGTTGGTGTTCCAATCATGTCGCTTCGAAATATTGGTCAGACTGGCGGTTTATGCAATGGTACCAGGCTAACTCGAAGAGCGTATTATAGAAGCAAATATCATATCGGGAAACAGCGTTGGTAACATAACTTTTATACCAAGAATGAAACTCAGTCCGACTAATAAGAATTTACCGTTTAAGATTCAAAGAAGACAATTTCCAATTTCTGTTTGTTTTGCAATGACAATTAACAAAAGTCAAGGACAATCTTTGTCCAGAGTGAGTTTGTTTTTGCCAAGGTCGGTTTTTACACATGGACAATTATATATTGCAGTGTCAAGAGCAGAAACGGGGTTAAAAATGCTGATTTTAAATAAAGATGGTGAACTTTTAACAAAAACATCCAACGTCGTATACAAAGAGGTGTTAAATAACTTGTGAATTTCATTTTCCACATTTATGCATATAATGTATGTTACGGTTTATTTTTACTATCTGTCATTTTTTTTAAAAATATTGTGGCTTTTTTATATTTTTCATATTGTTATTACTTTGTGATATGAGTAATTTAATTTTGAAATTTTCAATTTTTATAATGTTCATAGATTTTTCTTTGTTAAATAATTAATAATCTACTTTTTTTAAACCAAATCCGTGTTTTACATGGGTCATAAACTACTATTATAATAAAGCAAAACAATTAGTGACACGTGTCGCTTTCATGATGCACGAAATTTTCATTTTCCTAATTTAATAACTTAACATAATTACATTAAATGTTGATTTTAATTTTCTTTTAATAACTAATAATAAATTAGATATTTTAATATATTAAGTTAATATTTACCTAAAATAAATATCTATCATTATTATTTCTAATGATCATAATTAAATCCAAATGTAGAAATTTAGATAAACTTTTATGTTAATTATTTTGCTGACAATATTTACAATTTAATTAAGGGTTTATTATGAAAAAAACCAACATGTTTTCCAATTTTTAGCAATTTAGTCCCTCCATGTTATATTTTACCATAAACCCCTAATGTTACTGTTTCGTTGTTGGTTTTAGGAAAATTACCTATTGTAACCGGTAATATGTCTATGTGGCAGATTAGGTGTCAAATGAATGCTGACATGTTAAATGAAAGCTTGTGTGGAAGGCTACATGGCATTTGATCATCTTCATCTCCTCCATTTTCTCCCCCTTCCACGGGCACACGCACACACACCCTCACCTTCCCCCTCTCTCTCCTCGCTCTCTATGTTTCCTCCCGCCGGCGACTGTCGCCGTCGCTCTTTGCCGGCGATCGCCAACCACTACTCTTGACCTCCATATCCATCTCCCTCTCGCTCACTCGCTCTCTCTCTCTCTCCATCTCTCTCTCGCTCCCACTCATGACGATAGTGGCTCAACCCTAGCGTCGTCTCCGCCCCCATAACCCCATCACCGCCAACGCCCTCACGACATCCACCACCACTCGGCCTCACCAACTCTCTTACGCTCACTCGCTCGATCTCTCAGCTATGCCCACCACACAACTGCCGCCGCCGACCAAGAACGGTCTCAGGTGCTGCGCCGCCACCAAACCACCACCGCCAACCTACATATTAGGTTTGTTTCTTATCTTCTGATTTCAAATCTGATTGCACATCTGTAACTATCACGTAAACATTAACGAGAAAATGTGAGTTTAAAACGATTTTAGTACCTTGATTTGAATGGAACCGTGAAGAACAATTGCTTGAATTTTTACTGATTTCGGTACTTGAACGCCCACCATATACACGTCACCGCCACGTAGGATTTATTACCGATATAACCGGTTATAAGTCAATTATTTCACAAAACCAACAACGAAACAGTAACATGAGGGGTTTTATGGTAAACAAATAACATTGAGGGACTAAATCGCTAAAAGTTGGAAAACATGTTTTTTTCATAATGAACCCTTTAATTAACTAGATAACAAAGTTTAGAATTAGATGATAAAACTTCAAATGTGAATATGATAAATTTTGATTATTGATATTCAGGGATGCTTAAATATAATTTTAAATTTAGTTTTATCATTTCAAAGTATATATACTCATTCACGTAATGAAAGCTTTTTGTTTTTCACATTAACATTTCACATTTGAAGTTAATCTATATCTATAAAGACTATTAAAAGAGTAAATATATTCATTTCTTATGAAGTCACGTGACATAACCATAAGTTGACAAATAACAAGAGTTTATAAAAATAACAAATAATATTTAAACTATATCTATCCAAATCTAATATAATCTATTTTTAAATTCAATTCGAATCAAATTCAATAAAATCTAATACTCTAATAACTAATTAATTATAATATAATAAAATGTTTAAAGAATATAGAAAAATAATTACTATTCATATATATACATTTAAAAATATAAGAATTTAATAGGTCATGATAAAAAATATTATCATTCTTGAATACTTTTATTTAAAAGAATACATTTGACTTCTCTTTTTAGATTATTGTATTATATATAAAAAACAATGTAATATAAAATACGCGGGTAAATAAACTAGTAACCTTAAGAAGTTGCATGCCAAAAATATGTTAAGTAACTTTTAATAATGTATTCCTGGTTTGTAATTTTTTTTCAATTAATATATCACATTAGGAAATTCAAAGTTAATTGAATATTAAATATGAGTTTTAAATTTCAAGAATACAATTATGAACTTGAGAATGGTTAATTAGTTAACCAAATAATAATAAATAGATAAATAAGTCAACTAATGTGTAACATCCTAAGATTTAAATTGTTGTAAGTTGAGGATATTTAGTTAATTTATGTATTTAATGTAATCAAGTGGATTATTGATGACAATCTATCTATTCGAAAATTTAAAAGTTGATTTTTGTGTTTAATTAATTAAGGAAATTTTAGAAGTTCAATTTATAATTGAGTATGATGAAATGTAGTTCGTGGTGAAAATATAAGAATTGAAACTTCATTTAAAATGAGATATACAAGTAGAGGGACTACTTGTGTAAATAGTCGAAAGATGAGCATAAAAGACTCATCATGTCTTTCAAACCCATTCTTGCAACCTTTCCACTTCAAATCACTTCCAAAATTCTTTCAAGAAATCAGCTGGAATTCGAATTTCGTGGAAGAAATTCGTGATAAGAACTGATATTACAAGGATTGAAGTCTTATTTAAGGTAATAAAAGTGGATTTTAAGTTGGGGTTTTCTTGGGTGAGTTTGAAGATGTAAAAACGAAATTGAAATCTGAGAATTTGTTGTTGCATATATGTTTTTATAATTTAAAAACATCATTTGAAGCCTCTGCATCAGAATCAAGAATCATCCACGGATTTAGTATTAAAAGGTAAGAAAGATGACATTTTATTAAGTTCTGTGAACTTGAGGATTTTCTTCATTTTTGGTCAAATATGGATAAAATTGAGTGTTAATGATAGGGAAAATGGTCTAGAAACAATTAATATATGTTAATATATCGTTTGTATGGATTGCTTATTAATATATATGAATTTGGTGAATTTTTTAGTTAAACCCGTAGGCTTCGACTTGTTGAACTGCAGGTCGAGTCGTCGAGTCGGGTAGGATGACTCGTCAAGTCGCCAAGAACATCAAACAGAAAATTTTCTAAGTGTAGTGACCCGAACCTCAATTGGGAACCAAATCTCGGGTGGGAACCCAAACATCGGGTGGCTGGCCCGAACTTCGGTTGGATTTTATTTCGGGTTATATCTCGGGTATCAATGAACTTCGGTCGAGGATGCGAACTTCGGACCTCGACTCGACAAGTCGAAGTGGGTGACTCGGCGAGTCGACCCCAGCTCAAGCAAACTTCGGTTCTAGATTAAGGGACCCGAACTTTTGGTCTAAAAACAAGAATTTTGAGATAACTTTAGCATTATAATAGCACATTTAGTGAAGGGTTCTTCAGACCTAGTAAAGATCCGAACGTTAGATTTTAATTATGATCTCCGGATGGTGGATCCGAAATTGAACACTTTAACTTGAAAATTTTGATGGAAATTAATGACAATCAGACATCGGTGGTATTTTCCTATGAATAATATGACAGGACCCTTGTGGTGTTGTTAAACACACAGTAGGGTAAATTGTGATTCTGGTTGAAAGCCCGAGGATAAATAATATAAATTTGAAGTTTAATATCGCACACACTGTGAGTACTTAGGATTTTACATGTCTACATTTGTTTTATGTTAGTTGTTACTCATTGAGGCTTGTTGGTTCATTTTCGTTTGGCACTCTACTAACTTGCGTTTATTTTGATTCACATTGTTGCTTGATTACATGTTATTACATATTCCATTTTCTTTATTGTGCATCAACATGATGGGCTTGCGAGCTATAATTGGAAAATATGTGCTACCAAGGCTATATGACCTAGAGCTGATCCCTCTATGGTCCCGAAGGGCAGGTGTAGCATTCCCGATAGTAAATTCCTCCTCAATTGAATGTGATATTCCGTGCAATGGCACGATGGAGTTGCGTGCTCATATGTGTTTCTGTACTTCGTGTGCGAAGGGGTGCACGACGTTTGTCGTCGGTGTTACTCATGTATGCTGCATAAAGACTTGTAGAATGTATAATCTCTATACTCACTAAGCATTGCTTACCCGTTAGTTGTTGTTATTTTCAGGGAAAGTTAATTCCGCTGCTGGACCTTCTAGCTAGGTCAAATCTTAAAGCATTCGAAGACTTCTACTACTTATTCGGTAATTGAATAAAGGAGATTCCATTGGAATCATTTGGGGATGGTTGTAATAAATTTTGAGTATGTAGAATTAGAATGGAACCATGTAAACTTAGTAGCGTGTTGACTTAAATTACATTTACGTATTTTACAATTTCCTGTATTGTATTAAGCGTTTGGAATTAATGTTTGATTATGGGTTGTGTTTTAATCCTAGGTGTTGTGATTGTGGTTATTGTGCCAAGGGTGTCACAATGTATGGTATCATTGCAGTAGTTTGAGAATTCAAGTGTCTGTGAGGTCATGGTCTCAAATATAGGTGATGACATGTTATAGTGATTATAAGTGATAATCTAAACTAAGATAGGATGTGATCTAGTGATTATAAGAAATTGACTTTCATACGGGACAACAGCGGTGTACTTAAATATGTGACGTGATTACTAAAAAATTTACATGTTTTAAATTTCAAAACATGTCTGGAGAAGGAATGACACCAGAATAGATGATGCAAATGATGCAATCAATGATTGCTGAACAGAACCAGATGATTCAAGAAAAGTTTCGGGCTCGAGATGAAGCCGAAGCTAAGAGAAAAGAGGACAAAAGAAAGAATAAGACACACATCGTGAAATGTCAACGTGAAGGGGGTTATTCTGGTTCATCGCATTCATCGCACTATTCACCTCAACAATCATTCTGTCAACCTTCTGGTTCTCCACATCGGGCTCGTGCATACTCAATAAACACAGAACCGCAGTACTGTAATAACTGTCGTCTTGCACATTATGGTCGATGCACTAATGGACGTGCCTCCTTTTTTGTGGAGAGTTGGGAAATTACCAGAACGAATGCCCACGGAAAGCTGTTGCATGCCATAAGCGTGGTAAATGGGGGCATTATAGTAGAAACTGTAGAAAAGAAACTCCAGCTACTCCATCTTCGACACGATCTTCTGGGGGATCAAGTGGTGGTTCATTTAATCGCAGAAACCAGCCACTAAGGGCACCTGCTCGTGCATTTCAAATTACTGCGGAAGAGGCCCTGGAATATCCAGAGGTGGTCACGGGTATGTTCATTGTTAACTCTATGCCTGCACGAGTTTTGTTTGATTCCGGTGCCAATCAGTCATTTGTATCTACTACTTTTACTCAACAACTGTCGGTAGCTTTGTCTAAGTTATCTATTGTGCTTGATATTGAAACTGCTAGTAAAACTTTAGTTAAGGTAGATCAAGTATACCGTAATTGTACTCTAGTAATTGAGGATGTAGTCTTCAATCTTGATTTGATTCCAATTGAGTTCGGCGAATTTGATGTAATAGTTGGGATGGACTTGTTAATTGAGAATGAGGCCCACATAGTTTGCAAGAAGATAATGATAAAGATAAGTACTCTGGAGGAGCGAGAGATCTGTACATACGGTGATAGGAGAAGTGGGGATTTGTGCTTTGTTACTATTGTTAAGGCCCGAAAGTTGGTTGCTAAGGGTTGTGAGTTGTTTTTGGCATACGCTATAGATGCCAAAGCGGAAAAGAGAAATGTGGCCAATGTGCCTATTGTATCTGAAAACCCAGATGTGTTTCCGGAGGACTTGTCTGGTGTGCCACCTGAGAGACAAGTGGAGTTTCGAATTGATTTGATCCCCGGAGCTACCCCGATAGCTCGTTCTCCATATCGTCTCGCACCTACTGAGATGCAAGAAATAATGAAGCAACTTCAGGAGTTGCTGGATAAGGGCTTCATTCGACCGAGTTCATCACCATGGGGAGCGCCAGTATTATTTGTAAATAACAATGGTGGTATAATGAGAATGTGCATCGATTATCGCAGCTGAACAAAGTTACTATAAAGAACAAATATCCGCTGCCAAGAATTGATGATTTGTTTGATCAATTGCATGGGGCTAGTTTCTTTTCAAAGACTGATCTACGATCATGGTACCATCAGTTGAAAGTTCGTGAAGAAGACGTACTGAAAACAACTTTTAGAACCCGCTACGGACATTATGAATTTTTGGTCATGCCATTCGGGGTGACCAATGCTCCAGCTGCTTTTATGGACCTTATGAATAGGGTTTGTAGACCAATATTGGACAAATCAGTAATTGTGTTTATCGACGATATTCTAGTATACTCTAAGTCCGAAGCAAAACATGCGGTTCATTTAAAAGAGTTGTTAGAATTGTTACGGAAAGAGAGGTTGTATGCCAAGTTCTCAAAGTGTGAGTTTTGGCTATAACAGATTCAATTTTTGGGACATGTAATATCAGGTGTTGGGATTTCGGTAGATCCAGCCAAAGTAGAAGCCATAAAGGATTGGGAGCCGCCCCGTACTGCCACTGAGATTAGGAGTTTCTTAGGATTGGCAGGTTATTATCGAAGATTTATAAATGACTTCTCAAATATCGCAGTTCCTTTGACTGCACTGACGAAAAAGAATGCGTCGTTTGTATGGGAGGCCGAGTAACGAGAAGCATTTGAGACATTGAAGAAAAGTTTAAGCGAAGCACCAATACTTGCCCTACGAGAGGGTAATGAGGATTTTGTGGTTTTTACGGATCCATCAAGACTGGGATTGGGTGTTGTACTGATGCAACGTGGGACAACGTAGGTCTATGAAATTGATTAAGGACTACGATCATGAAATACTTTATCTGGTAAGGCCAACGTAGTTGCAGATGCCCTAAGCCGTAAAGCATACTCTAAGGATTGTTGTTATGTGATGACCTCTACCATGTTGACCTCCATGATCATTGAAGATATTAGAGCCTCTCAAATGGAGGCATTGAAAGAGGATAATATTGGTGTTGAAGATATAAGGATGCAGAAGAAGTTTATGGAATCTGATGAGATTGGCTTGAAGGTTGTTTATGAGAGGATCTGGGTGCCAAAGTTTGGAGGCATGAGAAAAGTTATTATAGAAGAGGCTCATCAATCTAAGTTTTCTGTACATCCCGGGAGCACAAAGATGTACGATGATTTAAGAGCTTATTCCTGGTGGCCCGGTTTAAAGAGAGATATTGGTCATTATGTAGAAATATGTAGAACTTACAGACTTGTGAAAGCCGAACATCAACAACCATATAGTAGTCTGCAACCACTTCCTGTTCCTGCATGGAAGTGGGAACATATTACAAGGACTTTGTCACTAAATTACCGAAGACAAGGCGTCAGCATGATGCGGTTTGGGTTATTTTTGATAGATTGACAAAGTCTGCTCATTTCATACTCATCAGAGAAAGTTATTCATCAGAGAGATTGACACAGATTTATATGAGAGAGATTAGCACTCGACATGGAGTCCCAAAGTCCATTATATCTGATCGAGATAGTCGTTTCACCTCTAATATCTGGTCGGCTTTAGAAGAAGGGATGGGTACGAAGATCGTAAATAGTACAACCTATCATCCGCAAACTGATGGCCAAAGTGAACGGACCATCCTCAGTCTTGAGGATTTGATGTGGTCCTGTGTGTTAGATATTGGCGGCAACTTGGATGACCATTTGCCTTTGATAGAGTTTTCTTATAACAATAGTTATCATGCAACTATTAAGAAGGCACCATTCGAAGTATTATATGGGAGAAGATGTAGGACTCCTACATGTTGGAGAGAGACTAGAGAAACATCGATTGTTGGGCCGACATTACTACAAGAGACCAACGAGAAGATATAATTGGAGACAAAATATGAAAGCGTCTCAGGATCGTCAAAAGAGTTACCATGACAGGAGACACAAACCAATCTGTTTTGAAGTAAATGATTGGGTTTATCTGAAAGTATCACCAATGATAGGTGTTACTCGTTTTGTAAAAAGAGGCAAGCAGGCACCAAGATTTGTAGGTCCATTCAGAATAACTAGAAAAAGTTGGAAATCAATCATATTGTTTGGAGTTACCTAAGAAAATGTCGGGTATACAGCCAGTGTTTCATGTGGGAAACCTTAGGAAATCCTTCACTACTGGGAATGAAGACGAAGACTGGGCTGATCATACTGAAATGGAGATTGATGAAAGACTTCACTATGTAGAGGAGTCGGAATGTGTTTTGGATACTAAGGTCAATAAGCTAAGGAACAAAGAGATCGAAATAGTGCTGATACGTTGGAAGCATCACACTTGGGAGACAAAAGCTGATATGCTAGTAAAGTACCATCATTTGTTCGAATCCAAGTAACTTCGAGGACGAAGTTTGAGTGTGGTGGATCCCATGTTGTAACATCCTAAGATTTAAATTGTTGTAATTCAAGGATATTTAGTTTAATTTTGTATTTAATGTAACCAAGTGGATTATTGATGAAAATCTATCTATTCGAAAATTTAAAAGTTGATTGTTGTGTTTAATTAATTAAGGAAATTTTAGAAGTTCAATTTATAAATAAGTATGATGAAATGTAAATGTTGGTGGTGAAAATATAAGAATTGAAACTTCATTTAAAATGAGATATACAAGTGGAGGGACTGCTTGTGTAAATAGCCGAAAGATGAGCATAAAAGACTCCTTGAGTCTTTCATCCTCATTCTTGCAACCTTTCAACTTCAAATCACTCCCAAAATTCTCTCAAGAAATCTGCTCGAATTCGAATTTCCTGGAAGAAATTCATGATAAGAACTGATATCACAAGGATTGAAGTCTTATTTAAGGTAATAAAAGTGGATTTTAAGTTAGGGTTTTCTTGGGTGAGTTTGAAGATGTAAAAACATAATTGAAATATGAGAATTTGTTGTTACATATATGTTTTTATAGTTGAAAAACACCATTTGAAGTCTCTGGAATCATCAGAAACAAGAATCATCCACGGATTTAGTATTAAAAGGTAAGAAAGATGAAATTTTATTAAGTTTTGTGTTCTTGAGGATTTTCTTCATTTTTGGTTAAATATGGATAAAATTGAGTGTTAATGATAAGGAAAATGGTCTAGAAACACTCAATATATGTTAATATATCGTTTGTATGGATTGCATGTTAATATATGTGAATTTGGTGAATTTTTTTAGTTAAACTCGTAGGCTTCGACTTGCTGAACTGCAGGTCGAGTCGCCGAGTCGGGTAGGATGACTCGGCGAGTCGCCAAGAACATCAAACAGAAAAGTTTCTAAGTGTAGTGACCTGAACCTCGGGTGGGAACCCAAACTTCGGGTGGCTGACCCGAACTTCGGTTGGATTTTATTTCGGGTTATATCTCGGGTATCAATGAACTTCGGTCGAGGATGCGAACTTTTGACCTCGACTGAACCAGACGAAATGGGTGACTCGGCGAGTCGACCCCAGCTCAAGCGAACTTCGGTTCTAGATTAAGGGACCCGAACTTTTGGTCTAAAAACCAGAATTTGAGATTACTTTAGCATTATAATAGCACATTTGGTGAAGGGTTCTTCGGATCTAGTAAAGATCCGAACCTTGGATTTTAATTATGATCTTCAGATGGTGGATCCAAAATTGAACACTTTAACTTGAAAATTTTTTATGGAAATTAATGACAATCAGACATTGATGGTATTTTCCTATGAATAATATGACAGGTCCCCTGTGGTGTTGTTAAACACACAGTAGGGTAAATTGTGATTCTGGTTGAAAGCCCGAGAAGAAATACTATAAATTTGAAGTTTAATATCGCACCCACTGTGAGTACTTAGGATTGTACATGTCTACATTTGTTTTATGTTAGTTGTTATTCATTAAGGCTTGTTGGTTCATTTTCGTTTGACACTCTACTAACTTGCTTTTATTTTGATGCACATTGTTGCTTGATTACATGTTATTACATGTTATGTTTTCTTTGTTGTGCATCAACATGATGGGTTTGCGAGCTATAATTGGTAAATCTATGCTATCGAGGCTATATGACTTGGAGTTGATCCCTCTATGGTCCCGAAGGGCAGGTGTAGCATTCCCGATGGTAATTCTGCCTCAATTGAATGTGATCATATTCCGTGCAATGGCACGATGGAGCTACATGCTCGTATGTGTTTCCGTATTTCGTGTGCGAAGGCGTGCACTGCGTTGGTCGCTGGTGTTAGTCATGTGTGCTGCATAAAGACTTGTAGAATGTATAATCTCTATACTCACTAAGCATTGCTAACCCTTTAGTTGTTGCTTTTTTCAGGGATAGGTAAATCCGCTGTTAGACCTTCTAGTTAGGTTAACTCTTGAAGCATTAGAAGACTTCTACTACTCATTCGGTAATTGAATGAAGGAGATCCATTGGAATCATTTGGTGATGGTTGTAATAAGTTTTGAGTTTGTAGACATAGAATGGAACCATGTAAACTTTGTAGCGTGTTCACTTAAATTACATTTACGTATTTTACAGTTTCTTGTATAGTATTAAGTGTTTGGAATTAATGTTTGATTATGAGTTGTGACAAATGTTATTCACTTAATAGTATTTATAGATACAAATGTTATCGTACTTTTGAACATACATCAACATCAAGAAAGAAGTAATTAAAAGTGTATATTTTGAATCTAATAGTGAGAAGATTTCAAACTTTGAAATCTCCATTCCCTATTGTCCCCAAAAATTGACATATAACAATTTCTTGCGCGTAAGTTGGGCATTGAAAATTAAGTTTTAGGGTAAATAAAAACAACTTTTTATTTTTTTTAGTATTTATAGCAACATTCATTTTTTATTATCATCAATAACATCAACTTTTATATTTTGTATTATTAATAGTATTAACTTTTGTTTTTTTAATTATTTATAGCAACAACTTTTTTAACCTTTTGCTATAAATAATAGAAAATATAAAAGTTAATGTAATTAATGATAAAAAAAATAAATAATATTCTTATAAATGTTAAAAAAAGACCAAAAGTTGTTAGAGATTTTTTTAGCAATTGACCAATCTTTATGCTATAAAATTATTTTCTAGCACTCGATATTGTCATGAATACAACCCGAAAGAATGCAAAGTTTACTCGCTAGCCACACGTATCACTTGCTTCCCAACATTCTTGCCGGAAAATAACCCAATAAAGGCAGCCGGAGCGCTTTCAAGGCCATCGTTCATATTCTCTATATACACAATCTTTCCTTGTTTGTAGTAACCGATAACGTCTTCCAAAAACTGAGGGTATAAATGCAAGTAATCGCTCTGAAGGAATCCCTTTATCGTTATACGCTTAGATATAATACTAAACATGTTACCAAAACTTTGTCGATCGGTTCTATTGTTCACAGAAAGCATTCCACAAAGGGCCACACGACCACGAGCCTTCATGTTTGCTAGTGCTGCATCGAGCATTGGTCCACCCACGTTATCAAAGTATATGTTGATTCCTTGAGGGAAGTATCTGTTATGGAAAATTACCAAACTACCCTTTCGTTAAGACAACAAAATTTGTTGCGACCTCACCAATTCTGAAGATCTTTAAGATATAACATGAAAGTTATTAGGTATATTTTTTAGGGCTAAGTGTCATTTTAACCATCCAACTTTTAGATTTTTTTTATTTAGCCATTTAAACTATTTTTTTGTCCCGATTTAGCCACTGAACTATTTTTTGTATATATATTTGGCCACTAAACTTTCTTTTTATCGATTTAACCACTGAAATATATCCCGGATTTAACCACTAAACTATCATATTTTGTACCGATTTAGCCATTAGTTTTATTCATTTTCCCCAAAATAGAACACTAAACTAAAGTTTAGTGGCTAAATCAGGACAAAAAATAGTTTAGTGGCTAAATGAGACAATTTGAAAGTTAAATGGTCAAATGATACTTAACCCTATTTTTTAAATGCATCTTACAAGAATCCAATATGTTTCTACATGCTCATGATAAACATCACAAAATGGCTAAAAAGTGCAATAAGAAATGCTACATACACGTCGACAGACGACAATATGTTGTTATTGACGTGTCGGGCATGCTTAAATGATAAAATGTTACCATTAAGTACAAATCATAGTCATTTATAGCATGTTATTTAACTATTATGTCCTAAGATGATAATAATCACAAGAATAATTGCAAATTTGATATTCTTCATGATGGTATAGGGGTATCACACCAAAATGTCATATACTTTTAGTGAGTTTCTATATTCAGGATTATATTAGTTCATAGCATGACAAGGTACCAGGTTAGTATATAAGCAAACGATATACTCAAGTCAGATTCAATTTTAAGTAAGTGGACTCTTATCGGATTAATTATAAACTTAAGAGATTTAAGACCAGATTATAGATGTGGAAGGTATTACTAATTCCTAGGGTTAATCGCAAGAAATAGCAACCTACTTTGTCAAAATTCACGATTAAAGAACCTACTTTTATTTTTACCAATAATAACAACCTACTTTCTCTTTTTTTTACGATCATAGCAATCTACTGTAAATTTACCAATTATGACAATCTACTTTCTATTTTTTTCGCGATTATAACAACCAACCAATTACTTATATGTGTAATGTCCGTTTTTAAACATCGTGGACATATCTATTGTATAAAATTAACTATCGACTAAACATTCTCGTCTAAAGGAATATAAAACTTTTCGTTATGGCAATTTTATGACATAGACTACTTTCCCAAATTATATTTTATATTATTCAAAAACTATCATCTTACATAACAAACGACTAGTAATATAAGTTGTAAAAATATAGAAAGTAAACTTCTATAAATGGTAATATATTAAAGTAGGTTGCTATAATCTTTAAAAAAAAATAAAAAGTAGACTATTATTGATAAAAATAAAAGTAGGTTGCTATAGTTGTGAATTTTGACAAAGTAGGTTGCTATTCTCGCAATTAACCCTAAATACTATTACCTAGCCAAAGCTGCCTCAAGGTCTGATTCTTCTTTGTAGTTGAAGGCTTCATCAAACCCAAGCTTGTTCTTCAAAAGTTCAACCTAATTAAGGTGACACGTTCATGAAAATTGAAAGTATGTTGTTATTTATGATAACAAATATTGTTACTGATAGTAAATTTTAAGATTACGTTGCTAACATTAACAACAAAAATAAGAATATGTTGCTACTAACGACAACCTTCACATATAGTAAGTTGCTAATATAGATAGAAATGTGAAAACATATTGCCATTTTTAGCAAATATTCGTAATATGATATAATGTAGCTGTTTAGTGTTTTTTTGGGTTTATTATGAAAAAACCAATAGTAGCTTTCACTTTTTATCAGTTAGTCGCCTCCGTGTTATTCTTTACCAATAAAATCCTCAAGTTATTTATTCTTTTTCTGGTTTTCGGAAATTTACCAGCTATAACTTGGTTTTTCTGCTTTTCTGAAACCCGGTTCACCTATTATATGTCTTTTTTGTAGAAATCTGAGAAAAAAATTTTTAACTTGGCCCAGAGTACCAAACCAGTTTGGCACTTTGGCTGGTCCGGACAAGTCTATAGATTTGATTGGTTTGGATTAAAAAGCTGTCAAACTTAGCTTACGGTTTGACCAACATTTTGCAGCCTAAACCGGCTTAAATGAACCATGCATAGGCCTAAATTTAACATAAAACGAAATTAAGGCATGCTAACAATCTTCATGAGTATCTTAATTAACGAAACCAAAATATATTTAAACTCAACAAATGATATTTCTTTCAATGTAAATCACCAGGGTAAACTAGATGTATTGTGTATAGGGGTTATTTTTTCCAAAATACGGTGTTAAGGTTCTATGAAACATTATTAATGTCAATGGCCTATGCACTTTCCACTATACCCTTATAGCAGTGAGAAATAGAACAGATTTTAAAAAATATTACTTTTTGCTCATAAATTTTATGCCCATTGTTTGTTTAGAAAGAAAGGAGTACATCTAACGGTCTAAGCAAATAAAAGTGTTTTTAGTACGTACCTTCTGGCCCGTGCCAGCACTTCCGACTACATAGCATCCATGTAACTTAGCAAGTTGACCGACAAGCTGTCCAACAGCTCCAGAGGCTGCAGATACATAAACGTAGTCTCCTTTCTTAGGAGCACAAACCTCGTAAAAACCAGAATAAGCTGTAAATCCTGGCATGCCTGCATAATATTCTTCATTTCAGTTCAAAATTGTCACTATTGAAGTGAAGATAAAAAAAAATCAGGAATGAAGTTTTTGACGATTGATCAAATGTCTTGAATCAGAAAGTACGGAAACACATGGACCAAAACAAAAAGCATTCATTATTTTATAAAAGCAAGTGACTTTTTGCTTGTAATGTTCGGGATTAATATCAACAATTTCACAGTAATGTCAGTTCCCTTATAAGAAATTATAATCATCCTTGTAAGTTCTAAGTGCAACATGTTATCTAGGAATGTCTCATATTGATTGTTATCCTATTTTTGCACACGAATTATGAACCTTAAATTAACAATCTGCTGATTGCCATTATTACATATCGTTAACAATGTTGGTCTACAAATTCCAAGTAATCTTGTAGGCGAATTTATGCATGTAACTATTAAACTACTTCAAAGGTTTGGAATGCTTTTCGCTATGACGTCAAGATGATCCCAACAAATAAAATTAAAAAAATTGGTAAAATCCCATGCTTTTTTCATGTACACCTCAAAGTTAGTTGTCCAAGTCCCCTTTGTTGCTTGCACATGCTCAAATAGGGTGGATGTAGAGCTAAAACTCATCTGGAGACATGTTATATTTTAAATAAATAAAGTAAAATTTACAAAATATACATATAACTGATGCCTAAATTTCTCATATTTTGACAAACTGACACCAGTTAAAAGCATTTCTGCATCTGCCATCTGCCCCTGCATCCTCAATGATAGAGACAGGGTGAAGTATTAGCAGGTGTGGTTCTTAAATACTTTAGTGTACAATCATACGTTAAAAAATCGCTTTGCATCTTTAAGGACATACCTAGCTATAGAAATTTCTTAGAAAATGTAGAAAAGGGTAACCCACCCTCTACGGACCTCCACCAATGGGGCCCATGACCAACATGGGTACAAACATAGTTGTCAAACTCGTACAAGTCATGAGTCAACTCGTACGAGTTGAGTCATTTCACACCCAAAAAGTGCTGACTCGATAGTGTGACTCGATATGGAGTCTGCTAGGATTTGATCCATGGATCATGGACCTCTCGTACGGATTTCATGTCCCTGATCGTTAGGCACCATCATGGGACCTTCTTTTGACATGTAATAATATTCAAAAAAAGGTATACAAATCCTAATAGCATGTCATTTGTGATTCTAAAACCTCTATTTTCAATTAGTGCATGAATCTTTGATAGATACAAGTTGAGCAAATGTCTATCAATTAAAAGGGAATAGTTGACAATATATCTATAACAAATACTATTAAATCTATAAATAAACATCCTACTTGTCATCCTTTAAGCTATGTCACTTGGCATTTTCTACTTTTGACATTTGTCAATTACCATTTCAAATTTTAAAACAACCTTTCAATTTGAATTATCTCAAAATTATAACTTTAAATCTATTTAAAAAAATATGAAAAATCGAAATTAAACTTATATTTATATAAACATTTATTATTAATACATTTATTATTATTATCTATCTATCTATACTATTAAAAGAGTAACTAAATGTCACATGGCATGCTCTCATTTAATTTGCCACATGTCGTTCTCTCCTTTTGCCACGTCATTTACTGATTTCATTTTTAAATTTTAAAGCAAATCAAATCTATGTAAACCTAATATGGATTAATTTAATAACTAACTAACTAAAATTAAGCAAACTCTATTATTCATATAATCTATCTATACTATTAAAAGAGTAACTATACTCGTTTCTGGTGAAGCCACGTGTCGTCACCATGAATCGACACGTGGCATTTATATATTTTAAAAATAATAAAAAATTTAAATCAAAACTATCCAAATCTAATATAATCCACTTTCAAATTCAAATCAAATCAAACAAAATCTAATACTCAACTAACTTATTAATTAAATCTATCCAAATCTAATATAATCCACTTTTAAATTCAAATCAAATCAAATCAAACAATATCTAATAATCTACTAACTTATTAATTATAAGATAATATAATAAAAGTTTAAAATATATATAAAAGAAAATAATTACTCTTCATATATATTTAGAAATATACAAAATTAATAAGTCATAATAAATAATAATATCATCTTATATACTTTTGTTTAAAAAATAATATTTATATCTTTATCTTTTTATTTATTATATTTTATATATATTAAAATTATCCGCGTAATACGCGGGTAATAAACTAGTTATTATATTATACATATATAAAAATATCAATTTCTAAAATTAACCCATGTATTACATGGGTAATAAACTAGTTTTCTATTACTATAAGTTTAATACACTTGATAAATTAATATTTATTATTATTATAAATATAATTTTACATATAAAATATTTTTTGACTTAACCCATGTAATACATGGGTTAATAGACTAGTATGCTATTAGTTGAAGTGAAATAGGAAGAGAGATGGCACATACCAAGAAGACCAACATGGTACGAGAGAGGGATTTCATCATCTTGTTGAATTTTCCTCAGTTGATCGGTCCTATGGATTAAACTGTATTCTTCCCAATTTGTAAGCCCTGCAACTAACTCCCCTCTTTTGAAATTTGGGTCATCCGAATCCACCACTATCGACACCCCAAACCCTTCTATTGGCTACAATTATGATTACAACAAAGCTTAAGAGAATGAAATCATCATAGGACAATTACTCAATTATGTCATAGTATTAGACCAAAAAGTTTACTAGTTCTATGTATATCCTAAAGATATTTTATTCTTACACAGACTATCATACATAAATGTACTCCAAAAAACCTCATGATGTTTATGCACTTTTGATTATTTAGTGGCATTTTGCATAAACAAAAGAAAAGGTCAATGCCAAGTGCCAACTGTCCCGTCCCGTGCCAACATGATCGAGACCTTACTTGTGTATTGAACCTTTAATGGTTACAATGAACTATTATCGCGTTTTGTCGGTCAAATTAAAACCCTATGTACTATCACCTTGTTTGCAGTGTAGTTATTGAAATTTCATTTACATGATTGGAGATTCAGGGAAAGGTTCCTGAAATTGCTAAATGTACTTGTATTATTAGAAATTATGATGGAATCTGATTTACAAATAACAGTTTAGGAACTTTCACTTTAAAATTGATAATTCAGGGATTTTTCACTTTAAAAGTATATACAATAATGGGATAATTGCGCAAAAAACCAACAAATTGTCAGTTTTTTGTGATTAAAACCCCAATCCATTTTTCGTTGAATAGAAAACCCCAAACTAATTAAAAATCAGAATGTTATATCAATGGGTAACCGGTGAAAACCGGTTATTAATCCTACGTGGACCGGTAAATAACATGTGTGAAAAAAAATCTAATTGTTGAAATCGGTTGCCAAGTATTACAAATCATTTAAAGCGCTACTGATAATTTTTAATTGTAATTTTTAAACGGGATTACATCATCAACGGGGCTTTAAATGATGTGTAATACTTGGCAACCGGTTTTAACAATTAAAATTTATTCCACGTAGGTTATTTACCGGTCAACGTAGGATTAACAATCGGTTTCAATCGGTTACCCATTAATAAAACCTTGATTTACTAATTTTTAGTTAGTTCGGGGTATTCTATGCAATGAAAAATAGTTTGGGGTTTTATTCACAAAAGCTGACAAATTGATGGTTTTTTGCACGATTATCCCTACAATAATACATTTATGAAAAAAAAAAATTACAGCAACGTGACGATTCTAGGATTCAAAAATGCATGGGGTCGAAATTTGTTGAGGTGATAAATTGAGCATGTTATGTGACTCCTTACAGGGTTGGATCAGGTTGCAAGTTGCAACTAATTCCATTCAATACACTCATTTGAATGTTATCATCAATACCGAAAGGTCCGAAACACCAAACTTAAACTATCTGAATGTGTATCATTTGAAAATAATCTCTGAGGAGTATATTTATTATGGTAAATGTCATAAACGCCATTATACTTAGATCCATTTTGGTAATTAAACTATTTTTGCTTTAATTTGGAAATTAAACTTCGAATAAATGTCATAAAATATTATTAACAATCTACTAATCAATCATTTTTTTTTTTTTGCTTTTGTTTTGTAATAAAAACTTTGGATAAAATGTTGCAAAATACCATTATACTTTTATTATTGGTCCATATCTAAAACAAAATATATTTAAATGTTTGTAGAAGAAAAAAGTTTAAAACAATTTTTAAAACAAATTTATTTGAAACAATAGTTTTTCAAAAATATTTTTAATACAAAGGTTTTTTAAAATAAAATTTTCTAAACTTTTTTTAAAGCAAATGTTCATAGAACAAATGTTAAATAACATTTTGTTAATTTTTTAGAGCATGTTTGGTTTTGCTTATTAAGGCTGCTTATTTGATTATTCCGTTACTATACTACAAATAAGTTATTTGAAGTGTTTGGATAACAATGTTTAATAATTGCTTATTTGCGGTAGATGATATGTTTACCATTATTTTCAAAAGCAGAAATTTGTTGCTGTAACTATACAACACTAATTTAATGGTAAATTGACAATGTTACCCCCATGTTTAATCTAAACCTAATAACCCTTTTCTTATTTTCTACTTTTCTAGTCTTGTTATTTCTTTGTTTAAAGGGTTTATTATAAAAAAATCAACATGTTTTTACGTTTTTTGCGTTTTCGTCCCTCCATGTTATTTTTTTCCATAAAAAACCTTAAGTTATTCTTTTCTTT
Organism: Centrapalus pauciflorus; assembly: GCA_020465985.1. Classification (NCBI taxonomy): domain Eukaryota; kingdom Viridiplantae; phylum Streptophyta; class Magnoliopsida; order Asterales; family Asteraceae; genus Centrapalus; species Centrapalus pauciflorus. The sequence goes on along the minus strand of JAANYP010002126.1, from coordinate 357,289 downwards.
TTGGTTTAGTGAAATTTGGACATTAGACCCCGGTTATAATTTGTGAACCGGGTTTTAAAAAGCTGAAAAACTGGGTTCTAAATGTCCAAATTTCACTAAACCAAAAAGAAAAGGGTAACTTGAGGACTTTTATGGGAAAAAAATAACATGGATGGACGAAAACGCAAAAAATATAAAAACATGTTGGTTTTTTTTTTCATAATAAACCCTTGTTTAAACTACTTATTTGCATTTGAAATTTGAGTATTTTTTACTCTTTGTTATGTTATTGTAAGTTTCTTATAATATTTTGTTTTTAAAATTGAACTTTTATTAGCTTAGAAATCAACTTCTAAATTATTATATTTAAAAAAATTATTTTTTTAATATAAAACCTATTAAAATGTTTATTGATAAATAATTTATGAATAAAAATTTTATATTATAAGCTAAAATATATATTAAATTAAGGAATTTCATAATTATATACAAATGTCCTTTTTGGTAATTTTACAAGTTTATAACGCAAATACAAACACTTAAAAACTGATTATCTGATCATTGTGATAACCAACAGCATAAGCTAATCCAAACACTAAACTTTCTACAACACTTTTTATTACAGCAATAATCTGATTATTAGTTATCAAAACGATGCAGTCATTTTCCTAACGCAAAACCAAACACCCTCTTAAAACGTTTAATAAAACTTTGTTTAAAAAATCATTTGTTATAAAAAAATGAATATTTATTGATGTTCCACCTAGTCATCAAGGTCATTCAAACTTTTTAAAAAGTGTTAACTTTTTACCACTCAACTTTTAAATTTGTTTCAACGTTGTGACTTTTTTTTTTAAAAAATGACAAGCGTCACAAAGATAATTACAAAAATAGCCAAATCTCAAGGGTTTATTCACTTTTTAGCCACTTTTTATGCATTTTACTAAAATAGCCACAATTTACGTGACCACATTTACGTGATAGCCACAGTTTACGTGACTTGTACTTTTTTTTCATTTTTTAATGCATTACGTTACAAAAGTAGCTTGGTCACGTAAATTATTGTACTTTACGTGACCATTTTAAATTTTTTTGTCCCTTCCCAAGAAATAGTTGGTGGGATGTCTTTTCAGTACTTGTACTTTTTTTTCATTTTTTAATGCATTACGTTACAAAAGTAACTTGGTCACGTAAATTATTGTACTTTACGTGACCATTTTAATTTTTTTTTGTCCCTTCCCAAGAAATAGTTGGTGGGATGTCTTTTCATTACTTGTACTTTTTTTTTCATTTTTTAATGCATTACGTTACAAAAGTAGCTTGGTCACGTAAATTATTGTACTTTACGTGACCATTTTAAATTTTTGCTCCTTCCCAATAAAAAGTAATGATTATTAAAAAAATATTTTTTAACATTTCATTAGTTACCGTCCCTTATAACAAAACTATCATTTCGTGATTGTCACGAAATAAAGCATTCTCCGGCAATCCTCTTCTCCGGCGAGCCTTTGTTCTCCGGCTTTCTTCTCCGTCTGAAACGCAACCATTCGGCGTCTCAAAACCGTTTTTATCCTCTTCTCCGTCGCTCAAAACCCTGTTTATCCTCTTCTTCTCCGGCGAGCCCAAACCCTAACAAACTTCAAACCCAACCATCCAAACCCTAACTAACTTCAAACGCAACCATCAAAACACTAACCGAAAGGAGGAAAGGACGCAGGCTATCGAAGGAGAAAAGAACGCAGAGGGAAGAAAAGGTAAAATTTCTTACACCAAACACATTTGAAGTTCTTAAATTTCTTACACCAAAGAACGCCGGTGCTGCTTGCTTCGCCGGTACGATTTCGCAGGTGATGGTTCGTCTGCTTCCCGGTGGAGTAAAAGAGAAAAGAAGGGTTTATCTAAGAAGAAGGTAAATTTTTGGGTAGGTGAAATATTAAATGGTGAATTTACATTGAAAAGACATCCCACCAACTATTTCTTGGGAAGGAGCAAAAATTTAAAATGGTCACGTAAAGTACAATAGTTTACGTGACCAAACTACTTTTGTAACGTAATGCATTAAAAAATGAAAAAAAAAAAGTACAAGTCACGTAAACTATGGCTATCACCTAAATGTGGTCACGTAAATTGTGGCTATTTTGGTAAAATGCATAAAAAGTGGCTAAAAAGTGAATAAATCCTTGAGATTTGGCTATTTTTGTAATTATCCCTTATTATATTTACATGTTGATCTATTTTAGTAATTAAGTTTTTTTTTTAATTTTAACCTGTTAACTAAAATTAGACAAAATATAACAATGCAGAATTATACTTTTATCATTTATTCATTTTATTAGTTAAAATTTTTATTGCTTCTGTTTTGTAATTAAATTATAAACAAATGTTACAATATACCATCATACTTTCATCCGATTATCTATATTTATACATATTTTCTAAAAGAATATTTTTATAAAAATATCTAAAAGAAAAAAATATTAAACATTTTATAAAAAAAGTTACTTCAATATTTTTTAAAATAGAGGTAGTTTAAAACATTTTTCTAAAACAAAATTTTCTTAACACTGTTTTAAAAAAAAGTTTCATAAACGTTTTTTTTCTTATAAAATTTTAGTTTCTTAAACTCTTTTTAAAACAAAAGTTTCTTGTATGTTTTAAAATTTTTTAATAAACTCAATGCATCTCAAATTCAATATCAATGTGTAGTCTATATCACATCTTAAATAAATTCTAATTAAATCTTAATCTATGAAACAAAGTTAATTATTATAGGGAGAATTTCATATATATCCTTGTAAACTTCTAATATTACGCATATATCCTTACAAACTTCCTTATTACATATATATTCTTCTAAACCTTTAAATCTCAAATAGATATCCAAATGACTATTTTAAATTTAATTACATCATTTAAAAAAATATTAAATATCATTTTTTTTAATTAAATTTATTATTGAATTAAATTAGAAAATGATATTTATTTATTTTTCTAATTTATTTTTGTTGGGATTTAAGATGTTAGATTAGGTATTCAAATTCTTTTAAATGATAAAATAAATTAAAAATAGTCATTTGGATATATATGTGAGATTTAAAGATTTAGAAGGATATATATGTAATAAGGAATTTTGCAATGATATATGCGTAACATTGAAAGTTTACAAATATATATATGAAATTCTCCCATTATTATAATACATATCATTCTAAGTTTATAACAGACATCATCAAAATCACAAAATAATATTGAAATATTAAAATTAGAACTCACATGACATGAATTTATTTTAGAACTTTAGGGGTCCATTTTTATAAATATTCATGGTCCAATATGTATATTTCAAAATATATAAACCAAGTCAATGGTTTCTATTTCGGTTTCGATTTTTCTACTCACCACTTTATTAATTCTCCTCATCTTTTCTTTTCATTTTCTTAATAAGGGTCGTCAAATGTTGTAATTAGGCATATTTTCCATTTTAATGTCGAGAGATAAGGGTTAATATTGAAAAAAACTCATCATCTTTCTTTATTTTCATGATTAAGTCCTTCAAATTCTTTTCTTATTTTTTAAGTCCCTAAACTATTTTTTGTCTTATTCAAAAGTGTATATTTGACCCGTTTGACCGGTTACCAAACAAGTTTTTTTTAGTTTTTTCAATTGATTAATGTTGTAAAAACACACAATCTTTTCATATTTTAGCGATTAAGTCTCTAAACCTTTTGTGTTATCAGTTGTATTTTACCGGCTAATCTGGTAGCCAGTCAAAAATATATACCTTTGAATAAGTTAAATATAGTATAGAGACTTAAACAATTGAAAAAAAAAGTTTAGACTTAAATAAGGAAATGAGAAAAGTTGACTGGGTTTTTCAATATTAACATAATGACATAATATTATAATCACTACCTACTAATGCAACCATGCAATAAATTATTGTACCGTACATCACCAATCGTTAAACACACACGGTAAACAAAACTACAAAAGCCCAAAAGCAAGCGAACCTGAGCAAGGTTAACACAATCAATCGTCCATGGTATATTAATGTAACACCCCGACTCCCGAGCAGGTACGTGTAATTATCCTATTGACTAATTATAATAGTGGTTATTGCGTTGGTCCAATTGCGTCCCGTATAGTGGATTATACGTGTCGGGACGGGGAATTACGTGGATTCGGGATATAATTTTAGTGGATAAATTATAATTATGGATTCACGAGATTAAATGGGATTTAATGATATAAATAGTGGATTTTTGATATTGGGGTCGGGTATCGGTGTCGAACCCGCGTTATAACGGGATCCGTATATAGCGTATATGTGTGTGACGTTCTTCCTTATTCTTTCTTTTGTGCAAATTGAAGAGAAAAGTGTGTGTGTGTGGACTTTGTTGCTGCTGGAGCTCAACTTGAAGCCAATTCAGAGGATTGAAGTGCTAAAGATCAGATTTGGCATCTCCTAGTTGTGTTCTTGAGTTTAAGGTAAGAAATCCCTAGAAATTAATTTGATTTTGTGTATTAAATAGAGCTACATGTTGGGAATTGGTGTATATATGTTGTAGAAGTGTTTTGGTAACATATATGTGAATATTGGTTGCTGGAATCGGGTTATGGGGGATGAATTCATCCATGGACAGAACAGAAACAGAAACAGGGGGTCTGATGTTCGACGCGAGCGCGGTCGCGACGCGCCTAGCGCGGCCGCGATGTTCTTGGGGAGCGCGAGCCGCGATCGGGCCAGTGCGACCGCGATCCGGCTTCTGCGGGCTGGGGTCGGTTTGGGCTTTGGGGGTCCGTTGGGTTGCGTTGTGGGGTTGATTTGGGTATGTTATCAGTTATGGGATATCTGGGATTAATCTGGGGAGAATTAATTGTGTACAGGGATTGCCAGAGATTGTTACGGGCCGGGTTCGGATCGATCAGTTAGGGAAATTGTGCGAGGTGATCCAGGTTAGTACGCGAGACTTTTTCCAAAGACTAGTCGCTGTCTTTCGAGTCTTTTGTGTTAATATTTCAAATGTGATTATATGAATTGTTTGGGCACTGCGAGTTGCCCCTCAGGTATGATCTTTCCTTCTTTATATGTGTTATATATATGAGATCCATTATAGTTTATCGCGATGGGTTATCGCGGGAGCGGTGTAGCTCTGTTTAATCCTGTGTAGGAATCCCATATATATATATATATATATATATATATATATATATATATATATATATATATATATATATATATATATATATATATATATATATATATGTATGCGGTCGTTACTCTTGTTAGCCTCCACGGGCGTGGCTTGGCTCCAGGGGGGAGGGATTTCCCAAACTGAGATGAGTATCTCTTTATGTAATTGGATCTCTAGTGTCTCTGATTAGAGACTGGTTGGCATGTGTTATGCCACGTAGTGTAGGGCTGCCATGTGACATACGATATGTGATTATGTGAACTGTGCAGTGTCTAACCCTTGTGTACTCACGAGCTGCGAAGCTTACGTATTCGAGTCTGATGTGTGTATCAGGGGAACCGAAGATAGGACCGCCGGCTCCTGAGCGAAGATAGGAGCTTGACTTGCTGCGATCGAGAGATTTTGCTTTTGTTATCTGTATGTGTTCCTTGTTCTGTTGGGAAACTTTGGGATAAATGATACTGGGTTTGTATGTGAATATTTGGGTCTGGGTCGGGTTTCATATGTTGGGTTGAACATTAAGCAGTGTTGTTTATGTTTGTGAAATGTTTTAATTAATCTATGTTTGTGCAAACCTCTGACATGTGTGATGGATTTCATATGCGTTTATGCCACCTGTGTATTGTAAATGACGTGACTTTTAGTTGGGTTTAGAGGGTCTTACATGTATGGTATCAGAGCTTGTGGTTTTAGTATTGGGCATCGGGGGATGCTTGAGCTTAGACCGTGTTCAGATTCTTGGGGAGTATTCCGGTGACGGATACTAGAGGATTTAATTATCCTGGCTTAGTGTATAACGCTGGGAGGCTTATCTTTGTGCTTAATTGTTTTGTTTTATGCAGATCAGTATGGCAGATCAGGGAGAGGGTTCTGGTGCGGGTAAGCCGCCGGGTGATGAGTATATCCGCAAGTCAGAGTTGCTTGAGGTTCTCACAGAGTTCTATAGACAGCAGAGAGAGCAGGAGAGGGAGCAGAGTCAGAGTATGGGACCACGTGCCGGGGGTGGTCAGGATACTGGTGGGGGTGCCTCTTCGTTTACGTCTCAGCGAGAGGGTTCATTTAAGGATTTCATGACTGGGAATCCTCCAGAGTTCAGAGGTGGGGGTGAGCCAGGGATGGCACTCGCGTGGGAGCGCGAGATCGAGTCTGCTTTTCGGGTTGCTCATGTGGACCCGAAAGACATGGTTGGGTATGCCACGTATCAGTTGAGGGGTGGAGCCTCACAGTGGTGGAGATCGATAGAGTCATCCATGTCTGATTCTCGTGCATACGCGATGTCCTGGGCTCAGTTTAAGGACATGTTTGAGATTCAGTATGCGCCCCGTGATGAGCAGAGAGAGATGGAGCGCCGCTTCCTCCATTTACAGCAGAGGGATCTGTCTGTACAGCAGTATGTGGATCGCTTTAACGAGTACTCCCAGTTCGCGCCGCAGCATGTGGATACAGAGAGGCGCAAGGCCGATGCCTTTGTTGACGGCCTGAGACCAGATATCAGGGAGTTTGTGGGAGTACAGGAGACGTCATCTTTCGCCAGGGCGCTAGAGTTAGCTCGCATGAGAGAGCGAGAGATAGAGAGGTAGCGAGAGCAGCCGCCTACCCAGAGACAGCGCACAGGGACTTCTGAGCAGTCCAGTTATTGGCGCGAGCCGAGGGAGCAGCAGCAGCCCGAGCAGGGCCGTCATCAGGAGCAGGGTTCGGGTTCGCGGAGAGACAGGGGCAGAGACAGAGGTAGAGATAGAGGCCGGGATGAGAGATCCAGAGGCCAGGGCCAGAGAGATAGTCATACAGCTAGTCAGAGTAGTGTTGGGCAGGGGTCCCGGGCATCAGGGAGCAGAGCCGACAGTTCATCCGGAGAGCGAGATTGCCCGAGATGCCACCGCAGGCATGCTGGGCCATGTGCCAGTGACCAATTTCGGTGTTTTAGATGCGGCCAGTTCGGCCACACAGCTACAGCCTGCACAGCCCCAGAGGCATTATGCTTCCGATGTGGGAAGCCGGGCCATCGCATGAGAAATTGCCCAGAGACAGCACCAGCGGTACCGAGGGCGAGCACGAGCGGTGCTAGAGCCGAGCCTTCCTCTTCTACTTCTCGCAGGGATGCAGCTCCGAGAGCCAGAGGCCGAGTGTTCCAGGCCACAGCTGAGGAGGCCAGAGATGCTCCAGATGTTGTTACGGGTACGTATATTCTGAACGGCTTGCGTGCGCGAGTCTTATTTGATTCTGGAGCCGATCGCTCATATGTGTCAGTATCCTTCTGTGCTTATTTTACTGTTGCTCCTACTGTGTTATCCGTGCCATTGATTGTAGAGAGGGTAGACGGCAGTACCGCGTTAGTGAGCCACGTATATCGAGAGTGTGTACTCAAGATCGATACTCACCGATTCCTGATCGATCTACTGCCTATTGAGATTAGCAGCTTCGATGTGATCGTCGGTATGGACTGGATGACAGCCCGTCAGGCAGACATTCTTTGTGCTAAGAAGATGATCAGGATACCGATTTCTGAGACCGAGGTCGTCACGGTTTACGGAGAGGCGAAAGGGCGAGATTGGGATCATCTCGATGGTTAGAGCTCAGAGATATGTGACGAAAGGTTGCGAGACCTTCTTGGCTTATGTGATTGACGCCAGAAGGAGAAGACCAAGGTAGGGGATGTACCTGTAGTGCGAGACTACCCTGAGGTATTCCCAGATGAGCTACCTGGGCTACCGCCAGATCGTCAGGTAGAGTTCCGGATCGACCTTATCCCTGGAGCGGTGCCGATTGCGAAGACGCCTTATAGGCTGGCACCCACTGAGATGCGAGAGATGATGACCCAGCTTCAGGAGTTGCTGGATAGGGGATTTATCCGTCCGAGCTCATCACCGTGGGAAGCACCGGTGTTATTCGTGAAGAAGAAAGACGGTACCATGCGAATGTCTATCGATTATCGAGAGCTGAATAAAGTGATGGTGAAGAATAGATATCCACTTCCGCGGATTGATGATCTATTCGATCAGCTACAGGGATCTAGCTTCTTCTCGAAGATTGATTTGCGATCGGGATATCATCAGCTGAAGGTCAGGGAAGAGGATGTGCCCAAGACAGCCTTCACGATGCGCTATGGACACTACGAGTTCTTAGTCATGCCATTCGGACTGACTAACGCACCCGCAGCCTTCATGGATTTGATGAACAGGGTGTGTAGAGCCATGTTGGATCGATTTGTGATTGTGTTCATAGACGACATATTGATCTATTCGAGGAGCGCTGAGGAGCATGAGCAGCACTTGAGGGAGATCTTGAGCGTGCTGCAGAGAGAGAGACTCTATGCGAAGTTTTCGAAGTGCGAATTCTGGCTCCGAGAGGTGCAGTTCTTGGGCCATGTTGTGAGCAGTGAGGGCATCAAAGTGGATCCCGCGAAGATCGAGGCTGTGATGAGTTGGGAGCAGCCTAAGACCGTGCCAGAGATTCGTAGTTTCCTGGGATTAGCAGGCTACTACAGACGGTTCATTCAAAATTTTTCGCGGATAGCCATGCCGTTGACGAGACTTACACGGCAGGGCGTACCATTCGAGTGGAATAACGAGCAGGAGACTGCCTTTGCTGAGTTGAGAGCTCGAATTCAGTGTTGGGGATCAGGTGTTGTTGAAAGTGTCTCCGTGGAAGGGTGTTATCCGATTCAGGCACTGGGGCAAGTTGAGTCTGAGGTATATTGGGCCGTTTGAGATCATTGCCAGGGTCAGAGATCAGGCCTACCGGTTGAGATTGCCGCCAGAGTTAGCCGGTGTTCATGACACGTTCCACGTGAGCCATTTGAGAAAATGTTTAGTAAAAGAGGATCAGTATGTGCCATTGTCTGAGATATCAGTGGATGACCAGTTGAGGTATGCTGAGCAGCCAGAGATGATTACTGATCGAAAGGTGAAGAAGTTGCGCAACAAAGAGATATCATTGGTACTCGTTCAATGGAGACATCATAAGGGTACCAGCGCAACTTGGGAGCCCGAGTCTGAGATGCGGATTCGTTATCCTTTCCTGTTCCAGAGCCAGAGTTAGATTCCGGGACGGAATCTTTGTAAGGGGGAGGATTTGTAACACCCCGACTCCCGAGCAGGTACGTGTAATTATCCTATTCACTAATTATAATAGTGGTTATTGCGTTGGTCCAATTGCGTCCCGTATAGTGGATTATACGTGTCGGGACGGGAAATTACGTGGATTCGGGATATAATTTTAGTGGATAAATTATAATTATGGATTCACGAGATTAAATGGGATTTAATGATATAAATAGTGGATTTTTTATATTGGGGTCGGGTATCGGTGTCGAACCCGCGTTATAACGGGATCCGTATATAGCATATATGTGTGTGACGTTCTTCCTTATCCTTTCTTTTGTGCAAATTGAAGAGAAAAGTGTGTGTGTGTGTGGACTTTGCTGCTGCTGGAGCTCAATTTGAAGCCAACTCAGAGGATTGAAGTGCTAAAGATCAGATTTGGCATCTCCTAGTTGTGTTCTTGAGTTTAAGGTAAGAAATCCCTAGAAATTAATCTGATTTTGTGTATTAAATAGAGCTACATGTTGGGAATTGGTGTATATATGTTGTAGAAGTGTTTTGGTAACATATATGTGAATATTGGTTGTTGGAATCGGGTTATGGGGGATGAATTCATCCCTGGACAGAACACAAACAGAAACAAGGGGTCTGCTGTTCGACGCGAGCGCGGTCGCGACGCGCCTAGCGCGGCCGCGATGTTCTTGGGAAGCACGGGCCGCGATCGGGCCAGTGCTGCCGCGATCCGACTTCTGCGGGCTGGGGTCGGTTTGGGCTTTGGGGGTCCGTTGGGTTGCGTTGTGGGGTTGATTTGGGTATGTTATCAGTTATGGGATATCTGGAATTAATCTGGGGAGAATTAATTGTGTACAGGGATTGCCAGAGATTGTTACGGGCCGGGTTCGGATCGATCAGTTAGGGAAATTGTGCGAGGTGATCCAGGTGAGTACGCGAGACTTTTTCCAAAGACTAGTCGCTGTCTTTCGAGTCTTTTGTGTTAATATTTCATATGTGATTATATGAATTGTTTGGGCACTGCGAGTTGCCCCTCAGGTATGATCTTTCCTTCTTTATATGTGTTATATATATGAGATCCATTATAGTTTATCGCGATGGGTTATTGCGGGAGCGGTGTAGCTCTGTTTAATCCTGTGTAGGATTCCCATATATATATATATATATATATATATATATATATATATATATATATATATATATATATATATATATATATATATATATATATATATATATATATATATATATATGCGGTCGTTACTCTTGTTAGGCTCCACGGGCGTGGCTTGGCTCCAGGGGGGGAGGGATTTCCCAAACTGAGATGAGTATCTCTTTCTGTAATTGGATCTCTAGTGTCTCTGATTAGAGACCGGTTGGCATGTGTTATGTCACGTAGTGTAGGGCTGCCATGTGACATGCGATATGTGATTATGTGAACTGTGCAGTGTCTAACCCTTGTGTACTCACGAGTTGCGAAGCTTACGTATTCGAGTCTGATGTGTGTATCAGGGGAACCAAAGATAGGACCGCCGGCTCCTGAGCGAAGATAGGAGCTTGACTTGCTGCGATCGAGAGATTTTGCTTTTGTTATCTGTATGTGTTCCTTGTTCTGTTGGGAAACTTTGGGATAAATGATATTGGGTTTGTATGTGAATATTTGGGTCTGGGTCGGGTTTCATATGTTGGGTTGAACATTAAGCAGTGTTGTTTATGTTTGTGAAATGTTTTAATTAATCTATGTTTGTGCAAACCTCTGACATGTGTGATGGATTTCATATGCGTTTATGTCACCTGTGTATTGTAAATGACGTGGCTTTTAGTTGGGTTTAGAGAGTCTTACAATTAATCATAGGGGCTCATTCTCAAAAAATCTCTTATATATACTTTGGTCTATTAACAATTAAATAAGGTTATTGACTTGCCAAAGTTTTTATGCTTATAAACTTTAAATATTACGCATAAATTCTTGCAAAATTCCTTATTAATATCCTTCTAAATCTTAAAATCTCACATATATATCCAAAAGACTATATTAAATTTATTTTATCATTTTAAATTATTTTTGAATACCTAAACTACCTTATTAAATTTCAACAAAAATAAATTAAAAAATAAAGAAATATATTTGTTAATTTAATTCAATAATAAATTAATTAAGAAATGATATTTTTTGTTTTTAATTTATCATTTTTAATTGAATTTTTCTTATTTTAAATATACACATATGTTTATCGGGCTCTTTTTAAGTCATGGGTTGAGCTTCCGAAAATCATAGAATGAAATCAAATCATAGAAGGTTTACATGTATTTTTATTATATGACAGAGAATATTGATTCTGAACGGGAGAAAATATAGAATTTTGTTTAATATAAATTTCATTTATTTTATTTCCTTCTAAAGAAAGTATCAAAATAATGAAAAACAAATGAAGATTTTTATTTTCTTCAATTCTTTATGTTAACTCATATAAATTTATAACTATCATAGATTTAAAAAACTTATAAATTTAGAAATACGTTTAGACAGTTGTGTATAGCTTTATACATTTTGTCATAGGCAAAAACTTTTATTAAAATAATTATTTTATCTTTAATTATATTTTAATCATATTTGTCTTGTATTTTTGTAAGTATAAATTTGTCATTTTAAATAAATGTTTCATGTATTGTAAGAATTTTAAATAAATGTGTCATATAAACCACGGTACCAAACGTTTCTTAGCAATTAACGGTCAAAACAAGGAAAATATTAACTCAAAAACAAATTAGGTGAAATAAAATAGTAAAAAAAATCTTACAGATCCAGGAGAGAAGGGAGGGATATATGAGCCATGGAAATCGAGCATACGGCCACGCATGTAAGGATCGCAGGACAAATAGAGATTCTTCACAAGAACACCATTAGATCCTTTCGGAGCTTCCAATTTGATTCGATTTCCGAGCTTCAATTCCATGTCGGATTCCGATGGAGACGAATCGATGTAGCCATTAAAGATGATTTGATTGTTTCGCACTGTTCTTCCTACAAAATCTACCGCCATTTTTGTTCTTCTTCACTGTGTGTTGCTTCAATCGTTTCTTCTTTATAGTTGTTCATTCAATGAGGAGTTTGGTAAAGTATACGGTGCAGATTGTTTTTCGTCGGGTATACGTATCGTCATGGCGGCAAAATTGAGAGTAAAACGGGTCGGAGCAGAAGGTGAAGTTATTATAATAAATGCGGTATGCCTTCTTCAGGAATCATCATCATTTATGTCGGAGAGTTCCGAAAAAATTCATAAAAATCCAAATCCGAGCATTCGGAATAAATATATGAAATTCGGTTCCAAAGTCTCGGATATCTTTTCGGGATATCCGAAACCGAAATTTCGGATTCGGACAGTAAATTCAAGATTTTCGGATATTCAGATAATTCAATATCCGAAAATCCAGAAAAAGAAATATTTTTTTAAAAAAAATTTATATCTTAAAGATTGATTATTTACATAATATTTGAGTGTTTATTATATAACTAATGTATATTTTTGAGTTTTATCTTGATATTATAGAATTATTAACTAATATTTAATATATTTTAGTTTTTTTAATTTTTTTTTGGTTCGTTTTGAGTAAAAATAATTTAAGATAAATTTAGTTTGTGATATATTTATTTTTATTTTTTATTTGGGCATATGAATTTGTATTTCAGATATTTAAATATTTGATTTAATTTTTAAAAAAATTTAAAAAATATGAATTTTCTGATATTCGGATAAGCCGATATCCGAATCCAAAATTTCGCATTCGGATAACAAAATCACTATCTGAATATCTGGTTTTACTTTTGAACACCCCTAGTAAAAAGTGCACGTGAATAATTTTGATAAAAAAATTTATATTAAATATGTATTAAATAAAAATAAAAACACATAAATATTAATTATAAGAAAATATAAAATAATATTATTATTTTTTATAATTATTATTTTCTAACATTATATAAATAAATATAAATGGTAGTTATTTTTCGTATTTTTCTAAAAACATTTTTGTTCTAAATTTGTACCTGTCACATCCTTGCTTTAAAACACGCTTGCTTATCCCAGGAATAATAATAAATGCATAAAGCTAAATAAAATATTACAATAAGTCTTGCACTACACGTGCTACAAGGTTACAGTAGTAAGTTGCTAAAAACATCACAATTTAAATAAAAGCAGCTACCCAGAACCCAAGGCATCATAAGACCATACCACAAGCTGAAAGTGAGCTAAGTCCTCTGGGTTGATCAGATAATAGACCTAAGCAGAAGGTCCAGCTTGTTCTTTACCTTTTCCTGTAAAAAAATTGTGAGCAGCAACTGTAAGCTAATGCTTAGTGAGTAAACAGATATTCATGAATGCATGTAAAATATGAGGCGAAAGTGCCTATAAAGGTTGTTTTGCTTGCTTGCTTGTTTGCTTAATACCCAGAAAGAATGCTGCACGATTGAGACATTTCACGCAGAAAGGAGATGCCACCACTAGGGGTTTACCGCTGACAGATGATCAATCTGTGATGCGGGGCTAGCTACCCGCATAATTCTTAGGGATAGTGGTGAGCATCAGAATTGCTTGCTTGCTAAATATAATGCTTATGAGATGCACAAAGAAACGCTAAAACAAAGCTTGTTGTATAGTATGCAGAACAATAAACAGATAGCAGATAAATATGCATATTAATAGATCAAATGTAAGATCCGGCTAAGCTGGGCATCACCTGTACCACAGTGTTCGCCTTCACTCACAAAAGTCTATTGAATTCCAAATAAATCATATAGAAGCAATTTATGTCTCAATTTCATATAAAACATGTAAACAAGAATAACTGTTACTCACAGTACTGAAAATGCTTGCACTGGCTTTTCTATGCTTTTAATTGCTTTGAAACGTTTGCACTTGCTTATCTAGGCTTAATATATTCTGGCTCTGGCTTTGACTCGCAACTGGGCTAAACGGCTTATGTATAAAATCTGAAGTTTAATATTACAGAACATGTACTAAATTAATACTGCTAGCTCAATATTCCAACATCTATAAGCCATAACTTCTAGCTAAATATTTTGCTATTTATTTTGCTAATTTATGCGTTGTCCGTAAATTTTATCAATTAAATTCGAATTTAGGGGGAAGGTTTCGAATTTAATGACAAATTCGAACACATGGGGACATACTCGAAGACAGACTCGAATGGGGGAGGGTTAGATTCGAACCTCATTCGAATCTGAGGCTAGATTCGAACCTATGTCTCGAATTTAGCTCTATTCGAGCTTGTTCTTGGCATTTCGAGTTTATTCTACGCATACTCGAGTTTGTTCATAAGCTACAGCTTTAAACATGCATTTTCAAGTCTAAAAATCACAAATAAGCTAAGTAATAAGCCTCGGTTTAGTTATATTATACATAATCTATCATATTCTAGCTAAAATTCATACGAAATTAGCTTTAAATCGCCTAAAAATAATAAACTCGAATTTTGTACTTCAAACCGAAAATGCAGAAGTCGAAAATGACAAATCTTACCTCAAAACCGTATGAAATCTCACATGCAATGGTAGATCCGTGTAGTACTCCTCGAGACCTTTCCGATGACGTATAGAACTCGAGATTTGGCCGGTCGGTTTGAGAGAAAAGTTAGAGAGAAGTTTCGGGCTAGAGAGAGAAGCTCTGGAATTTGCTAGAAGGATTTTGCAAAAGTGAGAAAATGTAACTCCCGACTCCTATTTATACTAAATCTCGAAATTACATCATTTTACGCAAATTGCTCAAAATTACTAAAAAATAAAAATGCAAATAAAAAGCAAGGTGTTATAGTATGAGCCCACCACGCTTGCACTTCGTCCTCGAAGTACCTAAGGCTCAAACAGATGCGGATATCGAACTCTCATGTCCTGCTCAGATTCCCAGGTCTGAGAAGTTCCGTGAGAAGTTCTCCATTGCACCAACACCATTGCTACCTCTCGATTTCTCAACTTCTTCATCTTTGTCTCTAGAATGACTTCAGGCTCGTCACATTGCAGCTTCTCATTAATCTTATAAGTCAGATGATCGGCCCACTTTTCTCTGTCATCTTCTTTGCACTTCCTTAGTTGCGAAACGTGAAACACGGGGTGTATGTTGGACAGTTCGCTCGGCAAGTCCAACAGATAAGATTGAGTTCCAACACGCTCGGTGATCTTGAAAGGACCAACGAATCGTGGTGCTAACTTGCCACGCTTACCGAACCTGAACACACCTTTCATCGGCGAGACTTTCAATACGACATAATCGTCCTTCTGGAATTCTAAAGGCTTATGGTGTCGGTCGTGGTACGATTTCTGTCGAGATTGAGCGGTTTCTAAGCGTTGGCGAATAATTTTGATCTTTTCATTAGTCTGCTGAAGCAGCTCGGGACCGGCGATTGGTGCTTCACCGGCTTCATGCCAACACGTAGGCGTTCGGCACTTGCGTCCGTATAAGGCTTCGAAAGGTGCGGCTTTGATGGATGAGTGGTAACTATTGTTATAAGAAAACTCTGCTAGCGGCAAGTGGTCGTCCCAACTAACGCTAAACTCAAGAACACATGCCCGCAGCATGTCTTCGAGTGTAAGGATCGTGCGCTCACTTTCGCCATCAGGCTGCGGATGATATGTTGTGCTCATTCTGATCTTAGTGCCTAATCCATCTTGTAATGCACTCCAGAACCTCGAAGTGAACCGGCTGTCGCGATCTGAAACAATTGACAGTGGCACTCCGTGTCGAGTAACGATCTCGTCTATATACAACTTAGCCAATTTCTCTAATGAGTAGTTCTCGCGAATTGGAATGAAATGAGCGACTTTGGTTAGACGATCCACAATCACCCATATTGCATCGTGCTGTCTTCGCGTAGTAGGAAGCTTCGTCACAAAGTCCATCGTTATGTGATCGAACTTCCACTCGGGAATCGGTAGAGGCTGTAGACTGCCATAAGGCTGCTGATGCTCCGCTTTGACCAATCGGCATGTAACACAATTATCGACATATTGGCCTACGTCTCTCTTCATACCGGGCCACCAATACTCGGCTTTAGATCGTTGTACATCTTGGTGCTACCAGGATGTACCGAGAAGTTAGAACAGTGGGCTTCCGAAAGAATTTTCTGCCGAACATCACCAAATTTCGGAACCCATACATGATTTTTGAAAAGTTTCAAGCCGCGAGAGTTATCGATTAAGAATTGAAGTTGCCCTTTCATATCCTCAAAGTTGAGATTTTCTTCTTTTAGGGCTTCGGCTTGAGCAACGAGAATTTCATCAATCAGAGTAGATGAAAACAAAGTATGGGTCAAGGTATAGAGACATTTAGCAGAGTAAGATTTACGACTCAATGCGTCGGCCACCACATTCGCTTTGCCAGGGTGATACAGAATATCACAGTCATAGTCTTTGATGAGTTCCATGGAGCGTTGCTGGCGCATGTTGAACTCCTTCTGGCTAAAAATGTATTTAAGGCTCTTGTGATCCGTATACAGCTGACATTTGGTGCCGTAAAGGTAATGACGCCATGTTTTCAACGCAAAAGTCACAGCAGCAAGTTCAAGGTCATGAGTCGGATGACTCTTTTCATGATCCTTAAGTTGGCGAGAAACATATGCTATGACTCTGCCTCTTTGCATCAAAACACACCCAAGCCCTTGATATGAAGCATCGCTGAAGACCACAAAGTCTTCATTGCCTTCGGGTAAGGCCAGAATAGGTGCTTCGGTGAGTATCTGTTTTAAAGTCCGGAATGCGTTCTCTTGAGCTTCTTCCCAAATAAAGGGAACACTCTTGCGAGTAAGAGATGTAAGAGGCATGGCTAGTTTTGAGAAGTCCTTAATGAATCGACGGTAGTAACCCACCAATCCCAAGAAACTTCGGATCTCAGTAGCTGATTTGGGAGCTTCCCAATTTTGAATGGCTTCTATCTTAGAAGGATCCACTAAGATTCCTTCACCAGATATCACATGACCAAGGAATTGTATCTGATAAGATACAAGATTTGCAAGTTAACGCTGAGCATGAAATTTAAGAAAAGATAAGCTTAAAATGAATAAATCGAGATTGTAAGCACCTGTCGCAGCCAAAATTCGCATTTAGAGAACTTGGCGTAAAGTCGCTCTTTGCGCAGCAACTCTAGCAGCTCTCTAAGATGCACAACATGCTCAGCTTCGGTTTTCGAGTAGATGAGAATATCGTCTATAAAGACGATAACAGACTTATCGAGCATTGGTCTACAAACGCGGTTCATCAGATCCATGAACGCCACAAGAGCGTTTGTAAGGCCAAAGGGCATAACAAGAAACTCGTAATGCCCATATCTAGTACGGAAAGCCGTTTTAGGGACGTCTTCTTCACGAACTTTGAGCTGATGATACCCAGATCTAAGATCGATCTTCGAGAAGTAACTGGCTCCCTGAAGCTGGTCGAAAAGATCGTCTATTCTGGGCAACGGATATTTGTTCTTTATTGTTACCTTGTTCAACTCCCTATAATCAATACACATCCGGAGAGTCCCATCTTTCTTCTTAACGAATAAAACAGGAGCTCCCCAGGGAGATGAACTTGGTCGTATAAGCCCTTTGTCAAGCAACTCTTGCAATTGCTTCATCATTTCTTGCATCTCAGCAGGTGCAAGTCTATAAGGGGCTTGAGCAATTGGTGTCGCGCCGGGCACTAAATCAATTCTGAACTCCACCTGACGGTCTGGTGGGAGTCCAGAGATGTCCTCGGGAAAGACATCGGGAAACTCGGAGGCTATCGGTACCTCGGCTAAAGCTTTCTTTTCAGACTTAGCATCTATCACATATGCTAAGTATGACACGCAACCCTTAGCTATATGTTTTCTAGCTTTGACTACAGAAATTAAACATATTTCACCTGTCTTTCTGTCACCGTAGATACAAATATTGCGGCCATCCGGAGTAGTGAGCTTTATTAACTTCTTCTTGCAGACAATGTTAGCGTCATGATGATCAAGCCAATCCATACCCACGATGACGTCGAATTCGTGAAAGTCCATCGGGATAAGGTCCAGTTGAAATGTGCAGTTGTCGAGCAGAATGATGCAGTCACTGTAAATTTTATCGGTAGACACACTTACATTACTAGCCGTTTCAATATCAAAGATAACAGGTAGAGTAGACGGTGCAATTCCAAGTTTAGATGCAAATGAATTTGATATGAAGGAACGGTTGGCTCCTGAATAAAAAATAACTCTAGCAAGTACGGAGTTAACGAGAAACATACCAGATACCACATCTGGTATTTCCTTTGCTTGCTCGGCCGTTATCTGGAATGCGCGATTCTGACTCCGAGCTGGCTCGTTACGGCGACTAGAACCCCCTCGCGATGTGCTATGCCGGGCCGGTTGATTTTGTCTTTGCTGTTGTTGTTGATATTGTTGCTGAGGTTGGTGTTGCTGCTGCTGCAATCGCGGATGATGCTCTGCACTCGGGTAAATTATGCTGAAGGGATGCGTACATGCATGCTCATTATGTCCAGGGCGTAAACAGTTGTTGCAAACTTTAACTTTGTTAGGACATTCTTCACTGCTATGTCTTATTTCGTTACACACGTAGCACCTCACATCATTAGGGTTACAAGGCCCAATGTGTGACTTCTGGCAGCGGCGACACTGCCTCGGCTCAGAATGTACCGCATAAGATCGAGTTTGTTGTGCCGGAGGTGAGCTGAACTGTCGGTTCTGAGACTGCTGTGGCTGAGAATATCTGGATGAAGATCCAGGATAGCTTCCAGTGCGCGATTTCTTGGGCGGTGATGGACAAGTAGGGTTCATAGATGAAGCAGGAACTCCTCCAGCTCGAATAAAGTCTTGCTCGAGAATTCGAGCAGCTTCAACACAGTCAACATAATTGGTATATCCCCGGTGCTTCAAGAACTTCTGATATTCGGGATGCAGACCCATCAGAAAACGATCGATCTTTCGCTCTTTAGTAGCGACTTGATAGTCAGACAGTAAGCTAAGTCGGGTAAATTCAATCTCAAACTCAGTCACCGATTTGGTTCCTTGAGTAAGAGACATCAGCTTCTCTTCCAAACGCTTCTTTTCATCAGCTGGGCAGTACTGACGAAAGAAGATAACTTTGAAGTCATCCCAAGATAGGGACTTAATCCAGTTGGCTCCGTGCATGTTCTCCTGAGACCTCCACCACATAACAGCGCCTCCCTCGAACAATGTAGTAGCAAAGCTGACATTGGATTCTTCAGCATAGTCACTAATGAGAAAAATCCGCTCGATGCCAGTGATCCACTCAAGCGCTTCGATCGAATTTGCAGCACCCTTAAAAGGTTGAGCTCCGCAAGCCTTGAAATAACGGAAGTTGCAGCCCTTAGGAGGGACTACAGGAGCTTCCTCCTCGTCGGTGTCGTCGTTGTGGCGTCCAGTATCATCGTGTTGCTTTTTCCTACGTTCTTCTCTACGCTTAGTTTCGACTTCATCACGAGCACGAAACTGATCTTGCAAGAACTTAGCTTGACGCTCGTTGTTCTCATTAAGCATATTTTGCATAATTTGCATGATCTGTTCAGGAGTGAGTCCATCTCCAGCTCCTTCACCAGATCCAGACATGTTCTGAAATTATATAAATAATACTTGCATAAGAATAGGTATAATTCCTATTCTACCCCATTTCCCAATTCCTAAAGCAAAGTCAAAGCCTATCTCAGGTCAAGTTAAAGCCTAGATATTCGAAGCTAATATCTTTGCTTAAAAGTTTGAGTCCAAGTGTTATTGCTAACACTTGAATCCCTCAAACCAATTCTCTGATACCATCCTGTCACATCCTTGCTTTAAAACACGCTTGCTTATCCCAGGAATAATAATAAATGCATAAAGCTAAATAAAATATTACAATAAGTCTTGCACTACACGTGCTACAAGGTTACAGTACTAAGTTGCTAAAAACATCACAAATTAAATAAAAGCAGCTACCCAGAACCCAAGGCATCATAAGACCATACCACAAGCTGAAAGTGAGCTAAGTCCTCTGGGTTGATCAGATAATAGACCTAAGCAGAAGGTCCAGCTTTTTCTTTACCTTTTCCTGTAAAAAAATTGTGAGCAGCAACTGTAAGCTAATGCTTAGTGAGTAAACAGATATTCATGAATGCATGTAAAATATGAGGCGAAAGTGCCTATAAAGGCTGTTATGCTTGCTTGCTTGCTTGTTTGCTTAATACCCAGAAAGAATGCTGCACGATTGAGACATTTCACGCAGAAAGGAGATGCCACCACTAGGGGTTTACCGCTGACAGATGATCAATCTGTGATGCGGGGCTAGCTACCCGCATAATTCTTAGGGATAGTGGTGAACATCAGAATTGCTTGCTTGCTAAATATAATGCTTATGAGATGCACAAAGAACGCTAAAAGAAAGCTTGCTGTATAGTATGCAGAACAATAAACAGATAGCAGATAAATATGCATATTAATAGATCAAATGTAAGATCCGGCTAAGCTGGGCATCACCTGTACCACAGTGTTCGCCTTCACTCACAAAAGTCTATTGAATTCCAAATAAATCATATAGAAGCAATTTATGTCTCAATTTCATATAAAACATGTAAACAAGAATAACTGAAACTCACAGTACTGAAAATGCTTGCACTGGCTTTTCTATGCTTTTAATTGCTTTGAAACGCTTGCACTTGCTTATCTAGGCTTAATATATTCTGGCTCTGGCTTTGACTTGCAACTGGGCTAAACGGCTTATGTATAATATCTGAAGTTTAATATTACAGAACATGTACTAAATTAATACTGCTAGCTCAATATTCCAACATCTATAAGCCATAATTTCTAGCTAAATATTTTGCTATTTATTTTTGCTAATTTATGCGTTGTCCGTAAATTTTATCAATTAAATTCGAATTTTTGGGGAAGGTTTCGAATTTAATGACAAATTCGAACACATGGGGACAAACTCGAAGACAGACTCGAATGGGGGAGGGTTAGATTCGAACCTCATTCGAATCTGAGGCTAGATTCGAACCTATGTCTCGAATTTAGCTCTATTCGAGCTTGTTCTTGGCATTTCGAGTTTGTTCTACGCATACTCGAGTTTGTTCATAAGCTACAGCTTTAAACATGCATTTTCAAGTCTAAAAATCACAAATAAGCTAAGTAATAAGCCTCGGTTTAGTTATATTATACATAATCTATCATATTCTAGCTAAAATTCATACGAAATTAGCTTTAAATCGCCTAAAAATAATAAACTCGAATTTTGTACTTCAAACCGAAAATACAGAAGTCGAAAATGACAAATCTTACCTCAAAACCGTATGAAATCTCACATGCAATGGTAGATCCGTGTAGTACTCCTCGAGACCTTTCCGATGACGTATAGAACTCGAGATTTGGCCGGTCGGTTTGAGAGAAAAGTTAGAGAGAAGTTTCGGGCTAGAGAGAGAAGCTCTGGAATTTGCTAGAAGGATTTTGCAAAAGTGAGAAAATGTAACTCCCGACTCCTATTTATACTAAATCTCGAAATTACATCATTTTACGCAAATTGCTCAAAATTACTAAAAATAAAAATGCAAATAAAAAGCAAGGTGTTATAGTACCGGTTACAAATGTTAGGTGGTCTTTTAGTCTCGTTGAATGAGTTGGCAATCCTAAATAAGAGATGTGTGAATTACTGAATTAGATATATTTGCTTTTGATTCCCCACTTCCCTCTCATGATATCTTTATATGTCTATGCTAATTCAACAAGGAGCCTTAATCAATCATTTTTGGTCGCTAAGTTACAAATTGAAGAACAATAATTGAAGATATATGTTCAATCATGGTTGTTCGACTTAAAAATGCACACTTTTGTGTATTTTGTAATTTATTGTATGTTATAATATATCAAGAAAGATTTTTCATTCTCAGCTCATCTATATATGTAATAATGGCGAATATTAATTGTCACATAGTATCATCACGTTCTATCAAAAAAGATAATTACATTTATTATTTCTAAAATAAAATAAAGATAAATATACTACATTATTTATAATATCTATAAAGATTAATAAATATAAAGGATAGATACAATTATTATTTCTCATATCTTTAAATATATTAAATAGATAAGATTTATATCCACATCCAAATTATATCTTATATATACTTATCTATATAATTAAAAAATATATTATTTGTTTATAACTCATTAATATATATTAAAAATCAATATAAATCATATAAACAATTTTAAATTTTCAAAAAGTAAACATAATATAGTATTAATAAAATCATATTTCATAACATTTTATTTATTATAAAATACATATAAACATGGTTTTACGTAAAACTATAATTTCAAATTATATCGATTAAATATATAAAAATTTAGAAATAAAAAATTTAAAAGAATTTTTAAAAAGTAATCGCTACTCATGAATATTTAAATATATAGATAAATGATATATATGAGAAATAACTGTACTTTTGTTTTATTCTTTTTAAAAAATTTAATATTATACGTTTTAATTATAAGTTTACATTTATTTTATTTAACAAATTATTTATTAAAAATTATTCACGTAATACGTGGATTTATAAACTAGTTAAGATATACATGTGGATATGATTAGTAACGAGTTATTAATACCCGCGAGTTACTGTGGGGTCAAAAATATCAATTACAAAAATAAGTATAAAAACAAATGAACAAAAATACTTTTCAAGCAATTCAAATAACGAAACACAACTGAATCAGGATCAAATAGTAAAATTGGAAAGCTGATATAGATTCAAGAAGCAAGACACATGATATCGTTAGTTGGTTCTTATCATTGGTTTCTAGATTTTGCAATGTTAAACTTTACAAACAATGTCTTATTAAATTGGATCGGAACAAGATTTAGTTAATTAAATATTCATACCCATAATTTGAAATTTTGACATTGATTAGATGTAATCGTCAACTTAATTTGTTGGTTTTACGATCAAATCAAATAAATTTATAACGGTAATGTCTCTAATACATTGATTAGGGTTTGTCGACGGTATAGTAGTAGTGTTCAATATTATACATTATCATATTTTAAAAAAGGGTTTATTATGAAAAAAACCAACATGTTTTCGCGTTTTTTGCGTTTTCGTCCCTCCATGTTATTTTTTTCCATAAAAAACCTCAAGTTATTCTTTTCTTATTGGTTTAGTGAAATTTGGATATTAGAACCCGGTTTTTCAAGTTTTTAAAACCCGGTTCACAAATTATAACCGGGGTCTAATGTCCAAAATTTCACTAAACCAATAAGAAAAGAATAACTTGAGTTTTTTATGGAAAAAAATAACATGGAGGGACGAAAACGTAAAAAACGTGAAAACATGTTGGTTTTTTTCATAATAAACCCTTTAAAAAAATCTAAACATGAAACGGTTACATTTTAATTATAAATCAATTTCATTAGAATTTTGTATCGTACATTTGAATTCTAAAGTCTTTTTCATACAATTAAACATAACATAATAGTTTCAAAAAACAACTCCGAACATAAGTATAATTAAAATCATAAATTTAAGTGTGTAAGAAATTGTTGTAATAATAAATGTTAAAACAGGACTAAACAAAATTTTATTAAAATAAAATGGCTAAATAAAATATAACGCTAAGATAATGACGTGTTATAAAAAAATTATAAATTTAGAATAATAAAAGAACGAAAAAATGTTATTGACCTACTCCATGCATTTGAATAATAAATTCTTTTTCATACAATTAAACATAACTCCAAACATAAGTATAATTAAAATCATAATTTTAAGTGTGTGATAAAATATTGTAATAATAAATGTTAAAATAGGAGCAAAATAAAAGGGTTAAATAAAATATAACACTAAGATAATGGTGTGTTATGAAAAAAATTAAATTTAAAAGAAAAATAATATTGGCTTCTTCCATCCATTTGAATAATAAAGTATTTTTCATACAATTAAACAAAACTACAAACATAAGTATAATTAAAATCATAATTTTAAGCGTATGATAAAATATTGTAATAATAAATGTTAAAATAGGAGTAAACAATAATTTTAAAAAATAAAAGGGCTAAATAAAAGATAACGCTAAGATAAAGGTGTGTTATGAAAAATTGAAATTAAAAAAAAGGACCACTCCCCATATGGTAAATATATATATACAAGTTATGAACACTGGCGCGTTGTTGCGGGGTCTAAAATATTGATTACAAAAATAAATATAAAAAACAAATAAATAAAAATATTTTTCAAACAATTCAAGCAAAGAAACACAACTGAACCAACATCGAAAAGTGAAATTGAAAAACTGATATAGATTCAAGAAGTAAGAAAAATGATACTGTTAGTCAGTTCGTATCATTGGTTTTCAAGATATTACGATGCTAAATTACAAACAATGTCTTATTAAATCGGATCGGAACCAGAATTAATTAATCAAATATTCATAACCATAATGTGAAATTTTGACATTGATTAGGTTTAATCGTCAATTTAATACGATCAAATCAAATAAATTTATAACGGTATTATCTCTAATGCATCGATTAGAGTTTGTCAACGTACGTTATAATAGTAATGTTGGAACTACATGATCATATATAATAAAAAATTTAATTATTAAATAGTTACATAATTATAAAACAATTTCATTAGAATTTTGTATTGTGCATCTGAACAATAAAATATTCTTTTATACAATTAAACATAACATAATAGTTTCAAAAGACAACTACAAACATAAGTATAATTAAAATCATAATTTTTTAAGTATGTAAGAAAATGTTGTAATGATATGTTAAAATAGGACCAAATGAAAATTTATTAAAATAAAATGGCTAAGTAAAAGATAACACTAAGATGAGGGTGTATTGTGAAAAAATTAAATTAAAAAAATAAAACAATTTCATTAAAATTTTGTATCGTGCATATGAATAATAAGTCTTTTTAATACAATTAAACACAATATAATAGTTTCAAATGACAACTACAAACATAAGTATGATTAAAATCGTATTTTTAAGTATGTAAGAAAATGTTGTAATAATAAACTTCAAATAAGGACTAAATGAAAATTTATTAAAATAAAAGGGCTAAATAAATGATATAATTAAGATGAGGGTGTATTATGAAAAATTTTAATTTAATATTAAAAAAAGGAACAAAGAATTATAAAACAATTTCATTAAGAATTTTGTATCGTGCATTTGAAAAATTAAGTCTTTTTTTTATACAATCAAACATAACATAATAGTTTCAAAAGACAACTACAAACATAAGTATAACTAAATCATAATTTTAAGTATGTAAGATAATGTTGTAATAATATGTTAAAAGATGACCAAATGAAAATTTATTAAAATAACATGGCTAAATATAAGATAACACTAAGATGAGGGTGTATTGTGAAAAAATCAAATTAAAAAATAAAAAAATAAAACAATTTTATTAGAATTTTGTATCGTGCATCTGAATAATAAATTCTTTTTAATACAATTAACAATAATATAATAGTTTCAAAAGACAACTAAAACATAAGTATAATTAAAATCATAATTTTAAGTATGTAATAAAATGTTGTAATTAAAAACGTTAAAAGAGGACTAAATGAAAATTTATTAAAATAAAGGGGCTAAATAAAAGATAATACTAAGATCAGAGTGTATTATGAAAAATTTAAAATTAGAAAAAAGAAAAAGAAAAAAGGAAAAATCTTCATTGGTATAGAGGATTTGATAAATGTGTATATATATATATATATATATATATATATATATATATATATATATATATATATATATATATAACGAGTTATTGAACACCTGCGGGTTGCTGCGGGGTCTAAAATATTAATTACAAAAATAAATATAAAAACAAATAAATAAAAAATACTTTTCAAACAATTCAAACAAAGAAACACAACTGAACCAACATCGAAGAGTGAAATTGAAAAGTCGATATAGATTCAAGAAGTAAGACAAATGATACTGTTATTCGGCTCTTATCATTGGTTTTCTAGATTTTGCAATGCTAAAATTACAAACAATGTCTTATTAAACCGGATCGGAACCAGAATTAATTAATCAAATATTCATAACCATAATTTGAATTTTTGACATTAGGTTTAATCGTCTAATTTATTGGTTTTACGATGAAATCAAATAAATTTATAATGGTAATGTCTTTAATTGTCAAGATCAAATCACCAAAGATTAACTAGTTTGAATAAATTAGAGTTAAACTAATAATCTTGTTTTGAATCAAAGTCCAATTAAGAAGTTTGCGGAATAACACTTAATTGTTTTAAGAAAAAAACTTTCAGAACAGTAAGAACAAAATAAGTAGGACAGAAAACACTATTAATATCAAAACCTTTTGTATTAATAACCACTGATTACAAGAACCTCCAATTTGTTTGATTAGACGAAGAACACAAATTGTTCATAGGGTTTTACAACCTTAGAGGCTTGAAAAAACTTAAACAGAATACAAATTACAATTTCAATTGCTGATTACTAATTACATAATAAAGATCTAGTCTATCTCTATTTATACCCTTCTGTTTTGTTTCCTTAACAAACTGCGATTTCCCTTGAGTAGATATCTTAAAAAGATCCTCAAATCTTGATATCTTAATCACTTCCTGATTTAATTACAAAAATAACTATAAAAACAAATAAATAAAAAATACTTTTCAAACAATTCAAACAAAGAAACACAACTGAACCAACATCGAAGAGTGAAATTGAAAAGTCGATATTGATTCAAGAAGTAAGACAAATGATACTGTTATTCGGTTCTTATCATTGGTTTTCTAGATTTTGCAATGCTAAAATTACAAACAATGTCTTATTAAACCGGATCGGAACCAGAAGTAATTAATCAAATATTCATAACCATAATTTGAATTTTTGACATTAGGTTTAATCGTCTAATTTATTGGTTTTATGATGAAATCAAATAAATTTATAACGGTAATGTCTTTAATTGTCAAGATCAAATCACCAAAGATTAACTAGTTTGAAAAAATCAGAGTGTGTTAGGCACAAAAAGGCCTCAGTCAAACCTGCTGTACATCTGAGGGGGAGATTTTTAATCAAACCTGTTGATGCATTTGAAGGTTGAATTTAAGGCCTGTTATATGCCTTATTGAGACCTGAAAGTGATTTGCAATATCAGCCCAAAACTGTTTACCATGTTGTATTCATTGCAACAAAGACAGTTTTGTCCAAGCTGTTCTGTCTGCTGAACAGGCTTGGCATAAACTGTCTACGCTGCTCTATTCTCTTGAGCAGCTTGGGCAGATTATAAGTGTTCTGTTCTTTGTGAACAGAACCCGTTCTTTGTGAACAGGCTAAACACTTTATGGAATATGTTTCCAAGTCCTCATGTATTGTTTTTGGCTACAAGATCAGTTTACAAAGTCGAAGACAAAGTGGAAAATAGAACTGCTCAGCCTGCCTACGTTGTTCTGTTACATGAAGACAAAAGATATTTGAAAAAGGGTGACAGACCTTTTTCTTATATCAAAATAGGCCTTAGTAAAAGAAGAAAGACGCAAAGTTGACATTCCTCTTTTAGTTAAAGGCGTATGCAACAGTAGACAAAAAGAAAAGACAAAATTTCTGCAATATGAAGACATGTCTGCTTTTCAGAAAGTGCAGAAAAGTTATGTTGCCTTTTCAACAAGACATTCCTCCTTTTTCCTTTCGTCCAATGAAGAAGCTTCACTAAGATCCTCTGTGTGGGTATAAAAGGAAACTTCTAAGGATTGAAAACATATAGAACTAAGAGTGTGAAAACAGAACGTGCATTTGAAGTGTGTCTTTCCATGCATGCAAGTCTGATTGAATAAAACAGTGCTCTGTGTCTAAGCTGCTATTGTTCAAGCTGTCCTTCTGAGTCTTGTAAACACAGTGAGTGCTTCTAAGTGAGTGTATTCATTGTAACTAGTTTGAGTCTGTCTTAGACTAGTTAACATACTGTTGTATCTGTCATCTCAGCTTGAACCTTTCCGCATTCAAGCTTGTTTGTAATTAACTTTTGTTGATAATACATACAAACATTGAGAAAATAGTGTGTAGTTTTTAAACTGCTGTATTCATCCCCCCTCTACAGCTTAGATCTATACACTTGGGAAACCTTTTGGGACCTACAACTGGTATCAGAGCAGTGTTAGAGTGTGTGTCATCTCTAAGATCTCTCATCCTCCCTACGTTTCCATGGACAACAGTTCTGCAAATTCCTCTTACTATGACAATGGGTCAATGGCAAAACCCCCAAAGTTCAATCATCAGAACTTCTCTGGCTGGAAGTGCAGAATGATGCTCTATCTAGAGAATCTGGATGTACAACTACCAGAGATAGTAATGGAAGGTCCCTATGTGCCAACTTCTGTTACTACCATAACTCCTGCTGTGAAATCAGAACTTTTGAGAAGGCCAAAGCTCAATGGTCTGATGAAGACAAAAGACTGGTTGCTCTGGATGCAAAAGCCAGGAATAAACTGGTTATCTCTCTGCCTGATGATGTGTTCAAACAGGTTGAGAAGATGAAGACTGCAAAGGAGATGTGGGATACTTTGTCTACCGTCTATGATGGACCCACAATCACACTGGACAACAGGATTAACAATCTTGTTAGACAGTATGAACTCTTCTTTGCAAAACCAAAGGAGACTCTCACAGAAACCTACACTAGGTTTACTGCTCTTGTTAATGATCTCAAAGCTGTTGGGATCACCAAGGACAGCCTGACTCTGGTGAACAAATTCTTAGACATCTTGCCTGAAGAATGGAATTACTTTTCTACAATCTTAAGAAATTCAGGTACCATCAGAATTATGGATCTTGTTAACTTGTATGGATCCTTACTAAATGATGTGCAGTCAAGACAACAGAAGAGAAATGCCTTGAAAATATCTAAGAGAGGTGCAGCCTTTGTGGCCAGTGTGAGACAACCTGTAAGTCAGGTGGGTGATGTGTTCACTCAACCTGATCAACAGGCTGATGATAAGGAGGAAATGTCTGAAGAGGAAGACAATGCAGATCTTGCTGAACTGGATGATGAGCAAATGATAGCCATGCTTGTCAAAAAGTTCAACAAGAAAAGGTTTGGAAGAAATATGCTGCAGGAAAACTCAAGTGCTCTTAAAAAGAAGGCATTTGATAAGTCTAAAGCTGAGTGCTTCAAATGTGGCAAACCTGGCCATATAGCTGCTGACTGTGTGTCAAAAGCTGTTGGTCAGTCATCCAAACCATACAATACAAACAAGGATGATGGCTATAGGGTTAAGTATCTTATGGCCATGGCTAAGCTGAGAAAGTTGGAAAACTCAGTGGTTTCCAACCGGCAAAAGGGACTCATGGCAGAGACTTGTGACTGGGAGGAGTCTGATTCATCTTCAGATGAAGAAGACAATCAATATCTGATGGGCAACATTGATGTCCCATCAACAAGCAACTTCAAACAGGATTTGGCTGAAGCTAAAGCCTTCAGCAGCTTGGAGAACTGGAATCCTACAATGATGTATAAGGTACAAAATTTTATGGCTTACAGTTCTGAAGAAAAAGTTAAAATGTTTGAATACATGCTTGTTGATCTGAAAGCTGCTGTTGAGAAGCATACTGTTTTATTATCTGAAATCTCTATGCTTAAAGCTGATCATGAAACAAAATCCAGAAAACTTGACAGTTGCCATAAGTTGGAAACTGAGCTTGATGAACTAAAACACATCAACTCTATTTTACTGGAAGAAAAGAGAGAAACAGATATAAAACATGCTAAGCTTCAAAAGATAGTTGACTCTTGGTGCCAATCTGCACAAAAAGTCAGCCATTGCATAAGTCAGCAGATCCCTGCACAAATTCAAGCCTATCTTGGAGGGGATCTTGACACAGCAGCTTCCATTGTTGAGGTTAATAATCTGAAAAATGACTTATCCACTCTTGGTAAGCTTCCTAACACTTTCATTCAAAAAGTGAATGGTAAACTAATCTCAACAAACAGGTTTGTCAGGCCTCAAAACACTGACAGCTCGTGTGAACCTAGCTCAAAAGCTGCTGATGGAATGGGTTCTCCATCAAATCAGCTTGCTAAGTGCTCTGCTGATTCACACAAGCAAAAGAAAGGAAAACATGTCCAAACTGCAGCTGTGGACACCAAGCCTGTTGACAAAACAGGCTCTGGGTTCAAAGCTGATGGTAAAAGACATGCTAATCCTTTTGATGCTGAACATTTTGAAAATAAGTTTTCAAAAGGTAAGCAGTCTGCTTTTAAAAAGGGTAAGTCTCATGTTAAAGGCAAACCTGCTGTGATTTCAAATAAATTTTCAAATCATGGTGGTAAACTGGTCTTAAATGAAAATAAGTTTTTCAAAACCAGAAACAGTGATTATGCTGATAGGCAGCATCAATCACATCTTAGTAAGGGCAAAGGCAAAGCCATTACCCAGCCTGAGAAATTTGGGAATAAGTTTTCCAAACCTGTGGAAGTTCAGAAACCAATCAAGCTTCCTGTCTTTGACATCTGTCCTCCTAAAAAGAGGAAAGAAGAGACAGACAAAGCTGTTGCTATTGAACCTTCCACTCAAGCTGTTAATTCATCAAACAGTAATAAGTTTTCTAAACCTGCTGATAGAATCAACAGAAATAAATCAGAATGTGTTTCTGAAAACTCTTCTTCCAAAAATGCTAAAAGGAGAAAATGCTATAAGTGTGGAATGAAGACACATCTGGCCAAAGACTATCCTGAAACTAAGGACATGAGGCCTGTTGACTCTGATAGTTCCCTCACTGCTAACACAAGCAGTGTTGGAAACATCTTAGTCAATGAGAGTGGTATTCAACCTGATACCATTCAAATAGGGAATATTAGTGTTGATATCATAAGCCCATCAACAAATGTTGATGAAGTAGGAGAACTCATCTCTATGGTGAGTTCCCCTAAAAATGACTAATATTCTTCTTGTCACTCTGCAGGAAAAACAACCATCCCAGGTTTGGTACTTGGACAGTGGCTACTCAGGGCACATGACAGGTTGTAAGGATTTGCTGAGTGATCTCAGGCCTGAAAAAGGGCCAAAAGTCACCTTTCGTGACAATGTACAAGGATCCACTGAGGGATATGGAACTCTTAAAGCTGGTGCTGCAGTGTTCAAAAGAGTAGCCTATGTGGTTGGGCTGAAACATAACCTTGTTAGTATAAGCCAACTGTGTGATGCTGGCTACAAGGCTAACTTTGATGAGCACCTGGGTTACATATTAGATCCCCAAGGTAAAGTTGTGCTGTGTGTTCAATGAAAGAAAGGTGTATATGTTGTGGATATGCAATCTGCTGATCTCACAACTGAAACCTATTTTATCACAAGAACCAATGCAGATCTAAACTGGTTGTGGCACAGAAGGCTGTCACATTTGAACTTCAAGAACATCAACAAACTCTGTAAGAAAGAGTTGGTGACAGGTTTGCCTTCTATGACCTTTGTTAAGGATAGACTCTGCACAGCTTGTGAAAAAGGCAAGCAGAGGAAATCATCTTTTAAATCCAAACATAATTTTTCTATTGATACTCCTCTCTTCTTAATCCACATGGACTTGTTTGGACCTGTTAATGTCCCAAGTCTTGGAGGAAGAAAATACACTCTAGTAATGGTTGATGAGTTCTCCAGGTTTACATAGGTAATCTTCTTGAAGAGCAAAGGAGAGGCTGCTAGAGAAATTATTGGATTTGTCAAAAAGATGGAAATGCTGAACTCTGCTCAAGTAAAGCAGCTTAGAAGTGATCATGGTACTGAGTTCAGAAACAGTACTCTTGAAGACTTCTGTGAAGAAAAGGGAATCTCACAAAACTTTTCAGCTGTAAGAACTCCACAACAAAATGGAGTTGCTGAAAGGAGAAACAGAACCCTCATTGAAGCTGCTTGAACCATGCTGTGTGCATCTGATTTACCTTCATCATTCTGGGCTGAAGCTGTTAACACTGCGTGCTTCACCCAAAACAGATCCTTAGTGGTGAAAAGGTTCAACAAGACTCCTTATGAGCTGCTCAAAGGGAGGAGACCAAATATTAGCTACTTCCATGTGTTTGGATGTCCCTGCTTCATTCTGAATCAAATAGATCAACTGGCAAAGTTTGAACCAAAAGCTGATGAAGGTGTGTTTGTTGGTTACTCTGCTATCTCCAAAGCCTACAAAGTGTACAACAACAAAAGAAAGGTGATAGATGAATCTATCAATGTCACCTTTGAAGAGTCCAAGAATGCTTCCACCAAAGCTGTTCCTGAATCAGTTTCAGGAGAATTCAACTTTGATGATCTCATGAATTCCAACAGTGAAGAGGATTCAAAATCTTCCACTACATCCAGTGTGGAACATGTTAATCATGATGGGAATGATGATGATTATGTCAATACACCCTGTGTGAATAAGTGTACTGACTTATTTACAACTACATGTCCTGAACCAATCAATGCTGATTTTCCAGGATCCTCTGCTGATATGTTCAACAGTGGTCAGTCATGTTCAACAAGTGAACAGGCTCAAGACAACAGTGTGTCTGAAAATCTTGAGAGCTGTTCAACAGAACCTGCTGAAGATGCCAACAACTCAGGAGAATCTTCATTGAAAAATGATCCTAAGTGGATCAGGTGTCACCCCAATGATCAACTAACTGGTGACATAAACAAAGGGGTACAAACAAGGTGGGACAGCTTAGGGAACTTTTGTATGTTCTCTAGCTTTGTGTCCCTCATGGAGCCAAAGAAAGTGGATGAAGCACTTAAAGATGCCAATTGGATCACTGCCATGCAAGAAGAACTCAATCAGTTTGAGAGAAACAAGGTATGGAAGCTGGTCCCTGCTCCTAAAGGTAAAACTATAATTGGCACTAAATGGGGTTACAGGAACAAGATGGATGAGCAAGGTCATATCATTAGATATAAGGCAAGACTTGTTGCTCAGGGCTATAGACAAGAGGAAGGTATTGACTATGATGAAACATTTCCTGCGGCCAGGCTAGAGGCAATTCGTTTGTTTCTAGCCTACGCTGCTCATAAGAGCATGAAGGTATTCCAAATGGATGTGAAGAGTGCATTCTTGAATGGGAAACTGCAAGAAGAGGTCTATGTCAGGCAGCCTCCAGGTTTTGAGAATGAACATCATCCAGGTTTTGTCTATAAGTTGGACAAAGCCCTCTATGGTCTAAAACAAGCCCCTAGAGCCTGGTATGACACTCAAACTGATTTCCTTATGAGCAATGGGTATTCCAGAGGTAAAGTGGATACCACACTGTTCATAAAGAAGGTGAAGTCTGATATTATGCTTGTTCAAATTTATGTAGATGACATAATATTTGGTTCTACTAATGAACAATTATGCAAGAATTTTTCATTACTCATGAAATCCAAGTATGAAATGAGTATGATGGGAGAACTTACTTTCTTTTTAGGATTACAGGTTAAACAAACCTCAAATGGAATTTTTATAAATAAAAGAAAGTATACTTTAGATCTATTGAAAAAGTTTAAATTTGATCAAAGTTCTCCTATTAAAACCCCAATGGCAACCAATGTAAAATTGGATGCTGATGCCAGTGGCAAAGCTGTTTCAGTAACAGCTTACAGAGGCATGATTGGGAGCTTGCTGTATTTAACTGCTAGTAGACCTGATATTATGTTTGCTACCTGTTTATGTGCTAGGTTCCAAGCTGATCCAAATGAATCACATCTAGCTGCTGTAAAAAGAATCTTCAGATACCTTTAGGGTACACCAGGTTTGGGTCTTTGGTATCCCAAAGACTCAAGCCTTGAACTAACAGGTTATTCAGATTCTGATTTTGCAGACTGTAGGCTAGATAGGAAAAGCACAACAGGTGGATGTCAACTCCTTGGTGGTAAGTTGATAAGTTGGTGTAGCAAGAAGCAGAACTCAGTTTCTACTTCAACTGCTGAAGCTGAGTACATTGCTGCTGGAAGCTGCTGTGGGCAGATTCTGTGGATGCAACATCAACTTGAAGACTATGGACTTGTAAATAGGAAAACTCCTATTCTGTGTGATAATACAAGTGCCATAGCTATATCCAACAATCCAGTGTTTCACTCCAGAACAAAGCATATAGAAGTCAGACATCACTTTATCAGAGATCACATTCAGAAAGGTAATGTGGAGGTAAGTTTTATTTTCACTAATGAACAGCTTGCAGACATTTTCACCAAACCTCTTGATGAAAACAGGTTTAATTACCTTGTCAGCAAGCTGGGCATGTTAAACAAAAGTGACTAAGTGTCCTTAATGTTCTAAGACTTTGTATGTCACACACTGCTCAAGTTCTTTCAGAACAGCTTATACAGAACAGGCTATGCATGTTCTATACTTAGCCGTTTCTGCAGATCTTGAACAGCTTGAGTGTATAACAGGTTTGACAAATAACAGCTTATATGTCAAGCCTGATCTGATGATCCAACCTCTACCCTGCTCACTGTGACACCCTTGCCACATTAACCACCAATTACAGTTCACCCAGGATTATTCACCAACAAACAGTTATATAATGATCTGATAAGTTAATTAAAGTGCGGAAGCAATAAAATACGAAAATAAAATAATACAAGTTCGCCATACACACTACGGTCCTACATAGGTTCCACGTCTAAGTCTACAAACTCAAAAGTATTACATCATCCCCAAATTTATTACAACAGTAATTCCATAAACCAAATACCAAGTTAAACAGTAGAGATCTTCAAATACTTCAACAAACGTCCTAGCTAGATGGTCCCGCAGCGGATTTCCCTTTTCCTGTAAAAAGTCAACAACTGAAGGGGTAAGCGAATGCTTAGTGAATACCATATGATTTTACACATCCTACAAATCTTTATGATGCCACCCGGAGTAACCGCGGTAACACATACCGTAGACTCCACACGTACCCAAGGTACGCAAACCCGAGTCGCAGCTCCTTCGAGCTGACACTCGGCAAAAGAAAACCAACCATCTGAGGCAGACATTACATCAGAGATGACTTACTGTCTATCCTGACCACAGAGGTGTCAAACTCTGGGTCATATAGCACAGTAACATCAGAGTACAGATGCGACCACGCAGGCCCATCAAAAGGATGCACAACAAATGAACGGACATGCAACAAGTGAATGTGCATCAATATATATACGCAAGTCAGTAGAGTGCCAAACGAATATGAAACAACATGTCTCAACAGGCAATGCAAAACATAAAGCAGATGTAGCAATGTTAAAATCAAAGGTACTCACAGTGGGTGCGTTATTAATCTTCAAGCAGTATTATTTCTCCTCGGAATTTCAACCGGATCCACAAAGTACCCCACTGTGGGTTAAACAACACGACAAGGCACCTGTTTCATTTCCATAAGGAAAACATATCATCATTATATGTTCTTTAACGAATTATCATCAACTTGCATAAATAAAAGTGTTACAACATTCGGAACCGTCATCCGAAACTCATATTTAAATCTCATCATTTAGTGTGTTATCATTCTCAAATAACCCTTCATTATATACCTTAATATGGTACCAAAAATATCCCAAAAGTATATTTATTTGACCATAAATTCGGATCCTTTTAAACTCATCCGAATTACCCAGAAATATAAAGAACTCGCCTAGTAGGACAGGAACTCGCCGAGTTCCTATCCGAATTTCGGACCCTTCACTGATTTCAGACCCATCCGAATTCGGGTCCATCCGAGTTCGGTTCTTAATTTGATTTCGGTCCAATATAATTTCGGGTCTCATCCGAATTCGGGTCCCAACCGAATTCGGATCCAACACTTATGAATTTTTGAAGATTTATTCAAAATGTTCTTGAGAACTCGCCGAGTTCCCCCTGAACTCGCCGAGTACACATGCAGGTTTGAAGGTCGCAACTTACGGATTTTAAGTAAAAATTTCCAAAACTTAAATCTAACAACATGCAATCCATACATTCGATTTACTACTATATATTGAGTGTTTTTACATCATTTTCCATAAAATTAACACTCAATTTTGTCCAGATTTGACCAAAAATGAATAAAAACTCAAGAACACCAAAAACTTCATAAAAATTCAGATTCGTTACCTTTTTGGACGAATTGAGGTACGATTCTTGTTTCTGAACCTTCAAGGATGTTCAACTATTGATTTCCAACTGATATAACATACATGCATTTCAAATTTTTCAGATTTAAAATCCGAATTTTATGCATCTTAATCTCAAAATAAAACCCCAAAATAAATCATGTTCTTACCTTAATTCCTTTGATTTCTTGTTAATATTCAGATCAAATCCACGAATTTCCTTCCAAACTTTCGAATTCCAGCAGATTTAGAGAGAGTTTGAGAGAGTTTCAAATGGTGAAATTTAAATGAAAGACACCAAAAAATCTTTTATTCTAAAGTTTCGGCTATTGACACTTTTAGCCCCTCAACTTATCCGGTTCCATTAAATACTGATTTTCATCATTATTTTCAACATCACCAACTTTTTAAACAATCATACTTCATAACTAAAATTTAAAATTCATAAACTTCTTAATTTCATAAAATAACAACCAACTTTCATAATCCAAATACATAATCATTTTCGTAATTCAACTTAATTATACAAAAATTCATCTAACTATCCAATTACAATAATTAAATCCGAGGATGTTACACTCACTCTCTCAATCTGTCATACAAGACATTGTCTTGTAACCTGATCAGCTATTGAACACAACCTGCTCTTACATAGCTGAACAGGCTGAAGGAACAGCTTGAAGAGTGAACAGCTTGTGATGACTCTGCTTATCACAGGTTTGACCATCAGCTTGGACCATCAGTTTAATTACCTTTCTTCACAATTAAGTTACTTAATTTTTGTTTTTATTTAACTTAATTACTGCGGATAATGTGGGTTACGTGTGTTAGTGATTAAAAAGGGCTCAAGTGGTCTGACAAACGGTCTGACATGGACAACCGTTCCGTTTTCCGTTAATGACCTTTTCAAATCAACCGCCCAAATGTTTCTCTCTCATACCCACTCACATTCAAATCCTATAAATACCCCTACTGTTTCATCTTCGTCTTCCTCACTACTACCATAAACCTCCTAAGAACCCTAAAAATCGACTAAGTGTCTTGTGTTCTGCTACTCTCTCTACTTCTCAAGTGGCTCACAGAAACAACCCCTTTCTACCAGTATTTGTTGGTGATGATGTACAGAAACATTCATCAGTCATGACAATGCTCACACTGAAACCCACTAACTACATTGCCAATCTCACAATCCCCAAAAACTATGTGGGGAAAGGCTATGACCAAATGGTGGAGTTTTTGAGAGTTCATCCGTTGAACTACGCCATGACTGCTACTCCTGGTGTCCTGTACCAGGAGATGGTGTATGAGTTTTGGTATACCTGTGCCTACAACCCAGACACCAAAGTCATCAAGGACACTATACTTAATTGGACTCAGACCATTGAGATCAACATTCGTCTGATCAGGGAAGCTCTTCGACTTCCTGTGGCTGAAACATATGATCAGCCATAGCCTGAGGATGAACAGATGAAAAATCTGCTGCATTTCTGTGGTGTAGCAGAACCAAAAGTTGGAGCAACGCTGTTCAGAAAGGATTTGTCTCCTACTTACAGCTTCTTGTTTGCCTCTGTGGTAATGTGCTTCAGCAGCAAAGTTGGTTCCTTTGACCAACTGAGCCGTGATGAAATCCCTGTAGTTCTGCAGTTTGTGGATGGAACTACAATCGACATGGCAAAATGGATTTTTCTGAATTTGAGGAACCTGCTGCAGCAGGAGACACGACCAGCTGCTCTTCGATATCCCAGGTTTCTGAGCCTCATCTTCAAGAACATTTGTGGTGAGCACTTATATAACTCTCAGCCTTTACTTCGTACTGCTGCATTCCGTGTAATAGGGAATAGAGTTTTCTATACACCTGTTCTCCCAGATGAGCCTCCTCTGTCAACACCAATGAGGAGGTTGTTAGGATTGGTGGAAGGACCCTCTGATGTGAGGGTGGATCCAGAAGCTGCTCCCAAGAGAAAATCCAAAGCCAGGGCCAAGCTTGTTAAAAGGACCTTGGCAACCACTGAAGCTGGGCCTGTCCCCAAGAAGGACAAAACAGCTTAGGCTGAGTCTGCACCTTCAGCCTCTGTGGCTGAGGGGGAGCAGGCTCCTCACCCTGGTTCATTTGTTGAACCTGAAGCCTCTGTGGCTAGTGCCTCTGTGGCACCTGAGACTATGGAACAGGCCAACCCACCTGTTTCTGACCCAGTCTCTAAACCTGTCCAGTCTGAACCTCTTTCCCCTCCAACCTCACCCACCTCATCTCACATTCTCTACCATCGCAAAAAGAAACCAAGAGCCCAAACTAGCACCTCTGTTCCCTCTCAACAGGGTTCAGTTGAAAAAGAAGCAACCCCTGTTGCCTCTCTCAATTTTGGGAGAAGGTTCAGCACAATTGGAGCCTGCTTCACTCCACCCTGTGTCAACCCCAAGTCAGCCCAGACCCTCTTGTTCCTCCCAACAGGAGCCAGTTATACAAATGGAGACAACTACATCAACTATTCCAGCCTCCCAACAGGCTGAGAATTTTGAAAGACAGGAGTTCTCTCCACTCCATACTGCGTCCACACTGTCCCCACCTCATACTTCTCTACACCCTGAGTCTGCACGAGGTGTCCACACTGCTGGCTTAGACCTACCAGCAGATCAGCCTCAACCTTCTGCTCCTCATGATGCAGCTGTTCTACACCAAACAGCTGCTGAAGGACCCACAACTCAAGCTGATGAACCTCAGGGAACAGAACATCCCTTTGGTGAGGATACTACCCTACTGCAAACTCCATCAGTAGGTTTCACCACTGCTGATGTTGAAATGCAAATCCCATCTCCCCATGATGTGGTATCTTTAAACCAAGGTACTGCAGAGGGAACAACCACTGGCCTTAATGAGGATGCTGCAAAACAAGCAGTGTCTGAAAGGCTACCATCCTCTACCCCCTCTCTTGATGATGCAGTTACTGCCACTGCTGAAGGACCCATCGACCCCTCCAAGCTGGGCCACATTACTTTTGCCCAGGCTATGGAGCTTCTTTTCAAAATATCCTCTCCCTCTACATCACATCCCCATACACCAGCCTCATCCTCATCCTCTTCATCTCCATCTACCCACTCCAAACAATCCACCCATACACCTCCATCCCCTAAAGACCTGCCTTTGAAGGATCAGCTCTCTTTGTTGACCAACAAAGTTGGTTCTTTAGAAACCTCCATGTCTTCTTTACGCTCTCTTATTTCAGACTCTGTGTCTGAACAGCTTAAGGGTTTCTTTGATTTGTTCAAGGATTCCTTCCCAGTCACTCCACAAACTGACAACTCCTCACAGCTGCTTGCACTCACTGCACAGCTGCAAAGTGTCTCCACCTCCCTCTCCTCCATTCTTTCACTTCAACAGGACTCTGTGTCCTCTATGACAGCCATCTCCAATCAGCTGTCATCTCTCCTCACCACTTGCAATTCTACATTTCCTAATAATTTGGCCAGCTTAAACACTTTAATCGGTACTCTATCAAATTCTGTGTCATCAAATCTTGCTGATGTGCAGGACTCTCTTGAGTTACATCTTGCACAGCTCCAAACTTTGCTGTTCACAGCTTCTGATAGGGAAAACATTCTTAAGCTGACCTCCCTTGCTGATACCCAATCGACCTCTCTTCAACAATGTCTTTCCCAACTTGCAGAGGTGAAGGACAACCTGGCTTCTTAGTGCATAGCCTGGTTGGTTCCAAGCCTGCTGCCAAAACTGCTGGAAATCCTGTTGACTTTGTGTCTTCAGGCAGACCAGGTGTTGAAGGTGCTGATCTATCTCCTTCAAAGGGGGAGAAGTCATCTGCCTTGAAGACAAAGTCTAAGGGGGAGAAAACTTCTTCTCCTAAGGAGAAATTAGTACCTACTGGTCATCCAGCAGGAGCATCTGCAACAGGTACTATGGAAGGTGCATCTCAAGCTGCTCAGCCTACTCAGGCTGAATCTCCGAACCCTGCTCAGTCTAAGGGGGAGGAATTCATTTCTGAGGGCAGGCCAAGCAGCAGAATGAGGCATCTCATTTTAGAGGAAGAAGAAGAAGAGGAAGATTCTCCTGAAGCTGTTATCACTACAACAGCTAAAGAAAAAGAAAAAGCAGCAGTTGATCCTCAAGAGCAGAAAGCAGCAGAGTTAAAGTTTCACAAAGCCAGGGCAAAGGAAATGGGTCTTCCCATGGATAAATACTTTGAGTTCAGAGAAGAACAGCTTGAAGCCCTGGAAGCACTAAGAAAAGAAGAAGCTTCTGCCAAAGCTGCCAAATCTTTTGCACTCCAAGAAGCAAGCAAAGTCAAAATGTCTTCTTTGGATGTGAAGAAGAAACTGATGGAAGCTGCTAGGGAATCAGCGGGTGAAAAGGAAGGTGAACAGGTTAAGGGTGCTCTAGTCTCTGTGACCAAACCAAAACAAGCATCCTCTGCAAGGGCCCAATTCCATTTTGACAATTTGGCAAGGAAAAAGTTTAAGGATGTTGCTGATAGAAGGCTTGCCAAAGAAGCAATTGTCAAAGCTGTCCCCATAGCAAGAAAAGGCAAACAGTGGAAATTGCAGATAACCAGAATGGGTGCAACAGACCCAGAACTGGAAACTTATGACTACACTGATGTTGCACAGATGGGATACAAGGAACGGGTGAGCTGGCAGTTGCCCTGAGCCAGTCTAAGTCAGAAACGGCTAAGACTATCAGGACATATATTAAGAAGCTGATGGAGAGAGTGAAGGATCTTGGCCTGATCTCAAAAGAAGTTAGTGAGGGTGTCTATGTGACACAACCCAAAATAAAGGCCAGGAGAACAAAGAAGGACACTGAGCTTGAACAACTCCTCATGTTAATTGAACAGGGTCACTATGCTGTTGAGATGAAAGGAGTTGACTACAGCCTGCCTAGTGGAGTAGAGTTTGAAGAAGGCAAGATAATTGAAGAACCTGAGCTGGGGGCATTTTTTGTAGATCCCTTAACTCAGAAGAAATGCTTTTAGAGAGCCTCAGATCTATACAAGGTGGATCTGAGACAGCTTGCAGCCTTCAGACTTGCAGCTTCATTTAGGCAACCAAGCAGGTGGAGAGCAGCCGTCTGGGATCAGCTCAGAGGCTTTTATGAAAGAGGTGAACTTCAAGATCCCAAGTTTATGATCCTCAGAACTGAAATTCAAGATCTAGAGGAAACAAGGGAAGAGCTTGAAAAATTGTTTGAAGGACCACTTCCACTGGAATGAAGTCCATCTACCATCAGGGTAGGTGAAGAATGGGAGTTGTCCATCTGTTGGACATGCTTGCCATTATCTGCTCCCAACACAAACAGTCCAAAGTATTGAAACCTGCTGTACATTAGTTGTACTTAGTTACATCAGTTGTAACTTTTCTTATTTACATTAGTTGTAATATACACTAGTACATTAGTTGTACTCTTGTAAAAACATGTGTTGTTTTATGTAATCAAAATCAGTATATATATAAACTGATCTTTTACTTTACTTAAATGTTGTAATTTCTTTTCAGCAAGATGTATTGTAAAAATGTATAGTGATTATTGATTAAATCAGCTTAGACTGATTATTGCAAATAGGGGGAGATTGTTAGGCACAAAAAGGCCTCAGTCAAACCTGCTGACATCTGAGGGGGAGATTTTTAATCAACATGTTGATGCATTTGAAGGTTGAATTTAAGGCCTGTTATATGCCTTATTGAGACCTGAAAGTGATTTGCAATATCAGCCCAAAACTGTTTACCATGTTGCATTCGTTGCAACAAAGACAGTTTTGTCCAAGCTGTTCTGTCTGCTGAACAGGCTGGGCATAAACTGTCTACGCTGCTCTATTCTCTTGAGCAGCTTGGGCAGTTTATAAGTGTTCTTTTCTTTGTGAACAGAACCTGTTCTTTGTGAACAGAACCTGTTCTTTGTGAACAGGCTAAACACTTTATGGAATATGTTTCCAAGTCCTCATGTATTGTTTTTGGCTACAAGATCAGTTTACAAAGTCGAAGACAAAGTGGAAAACAGAACTGCTCAGCCTGCCTACGCTGTTCTGTTACATGAAGACAAAGGATATTTGAAAAAGGGTGACAAACCTTTTTCTTATATCAAAATAGGCCTTAGTAAAAGAAGAAAGACGCAAAGTTGACATTCCTCTTTTAGTTAAAGGCGTATGCAACAGTAGACAAAAAGAAAAGACAAAAGTTCTGCAATATGAAGACATGCCTGCTTTTCAGAAAGTGCAGAAAAGTTATGTTGTCTTTTCAACAAGACATTCCTCCTTTTTCCTTTCGTCCAATGAAGAAGCTTCACTAAGATCCTCTGTGTGGGTATAAAAGGAAACTTCTAAGGATTGAAAACATATAGAACTAAGAGTGTGAAATCAGAACGTGCATTTGAAGTGTGTCTTTCCATGCATGCAAGTCTGCTTGAATAAAACAGTGCTCTGTGTCTAAGCTGCTATTGTTCAAGCTGTCCTTCTGAGTCTTGTAAACACAGTGAGTGCTTCTAAGTGAGTGTATTCATTGTAACTAGTTTGAGTCTGTCTTAGACTAGCTAACATACTGTTGTATCTGTCATCTCATCTTGAACGTTTCCGCATTCAAGCTTGTTTGTAATTAACTTTTGTTGATAATACATACAAACATTGAGAAAATAGTGTGTAGTTTTTAAACTGCTGTATTCACCCCCCCCCCCTCTACAGCTTAGAGCTATACACTTGGGAAACCTTTTGGGACCTACAGAGTTAAACTAATAATCTTTTTTTGAATCAAAGTCCAATTAAGAAGTTTGCGGAATAACACTTAATTGTTTTAAGAAAAGAACTTTCAGAACAGTAAGAACAAAATAAGTAGGACAGAAAACACTATTAATATCAAAACCTTTTGTATTAATAACCACTGATTACAAGAACCTCTAATTTGTTTGATTAGACGAAGAACACAAATTGTTCATAGGGTTTTACAACCTTAGAGGCTTGAGAAAACTTAAACAGAATACGAATTACAATTTCAATTGCTGATTACTAATTACATAAGAAAGATCTAGTCTATCTCTATTTATAACCTTCTGTTATGTTTCCTTAACAAACTGCGATTTCCCTTGAGTAGACATCTTAAAAAGATCCTCAAATCTTGATATCTTTATCACTTCCTGATTTATAGCACTTTCTGTTATCATCTCCTGAAGCAGCTTGAACTTTATCTCTGGCAGCTGACGAGTCTTTAATTTATATGGTTTCAGAGTCATTTTATGTTTATTTTATACACTGATACTTCATAAACTCCATTCTTTTACATCATATTTGTGTTTCAGGGTCCGGAAGTCATTTCAAAGCACCACGAGAAAATTCAGCGCAAACCGAGCAGGTCGGGGAGCAGGCCTGCGCCCCAGGTCTGCGCCCCAAAAGTTCCAGATCAGTTCCAGCGCATGCCAACAAAACCCTAGCCGAATCTGGGCGCAAGCCTGCGCTGGGTCGGCGCAAAAATGCATTTTTTAGCCATGGAAACCATAAAATCGACTCCTCTATAAATAGAGGTCGATGGCAGCCTTGGAGAGGAGTCTCGACGTGTGTGAAAGTGTGCTGAAGCCCTGCCGGAGTGGATCTACGATACGAGAACGAAGACGGTGATTCGCAAGCTACCCAATGGCTCAGATCTATGATTGTGACAAGCATACGATGAGCGACTAATCCCGTTAGCCGTTTGCGAAGGATCTATGGCTAAGTTTACTCTTCTTTACTTTCTTATGTTTTGATGTGTTCGTATTAAGCGAGATTTATTATGTGTATGCAAATGATAAACATTCGACTATGATTATGATTATGTGTTGCGATTGGTAAAAGCAAGATAGTTTATCGTGATGTTATTATTCGTGTCGAGTCCATTAGCTTAGGGATTAAGACGAGTATTAATGTTGCATACGCTATGTCGAGAGTTATTGGTTAAAACACGTTTGATTAATTTAGTCATGCAATTGATTATGTCTATGTGATCGTTGCATGAAATTATAGTGAGTAATACTTATGCCGTGGTGATCCCGTGAATGTTTATTCGTTTCTTGATTGTTTATCTCTACGTTAGTTATTTTGCCATTAATTTTAGTCACAAAGCAATAGTAATCATTGATATAAACAACTCATTCAAATCCACAAATTCACAATTTACGGTGCTTTCAATAAAACTCATAAGGCTAACCGCCTAACCCTAATAACAAATTCACTCACTGTGGATTCGACCCTTACTTCCCTACGCTAGTAGTTAGATTTAAGGATTATTTCTGCGGGTCATAACGACGGCCCGTCAGCAGCTTGAACATTTTGAACTAGCAGCTCGAGATTCTTGAACTAGAAGCTTGAACTTTGTAATTACACAGAAATACTACTAACAATTTGAGAAATCCTAACTAACAGCTTGACATACTTAGTTTATTTCCCAACAATCTCCTCCTAACTTAAATTCTTAATTAAGACTTTAAGTTTCTTTACAGGTTCAA
This sequence comes from Centrapalus pauciflorus, assembly GCA_020465985.1. Classification (NCBI taxonomy): domain Eukaryota; kingdom Viridiplantae; phylum Streptophyta; class Magnoliopsida; order Asterales; family Asteraceae; genus Centrapalus; species Centrapalus pauciflorus. Next base: position 312,483 of record JAANYP010002126.1, on the reverse strand, counting down.
AGATAAGGAAATATTTACAAAGTAAAACTGTTATGTACAAACTAAGGCATCCAAAAACTTACATATTTACAGTTGTGCAAGTTTCTGCCTTAGAGCCTTTATGAAGTTTCTTTTCAACTCTTCATTATCATCATTCTTCTTCACGGAATTCATCTGATGTAGCCATTCTTTTGGAAGGTCAAGAAATTCAATACAGTAGAACCTGCTAGATCTATTTGCCAGTTTGAGTCTATATGTCATGGATTCATCATATAGATCGACCTGTAAAATCTTCATCTCCTTGGCAACCTCTATTTCTGATCTTGTAGTTTCTGGTTCCATGATGCTTTGAAGACCTGTCATAAAGTTCTGAACCCATACAATTAGAGATCTAGAGTGACTAGCCTTCCCAATGTTGTACATCTGAGTCAGCTCTTCCCTAGTCATCCTTTGAACAATCTGAAACAGGTTCTTATATTCTTCATCTTTACCAACCTCTCTTTTAACCACAAAATGATGTACAAAGTCAATGTTATCCATTGACTTGGCATACCATAAAGTAATTGGTGGTTTTCAAAAGTCATGCTTATCCATTGCTTTTTCTATCTCCATGGCCTTCTGCATTTGCTATTCAAAAATGACCTTCTTTACTTTATCAAACTTTGCTTGAGAAATTTCTTTTGGATAAGGCACAACAACAGTTTGAGAAGGTTCTTTGACTTGTCATGTGCTTTGACTTGTTCAGGGGCTTTGGCTTTGGCTGTGGCTTCATCATACAAAGCCTGAAGTTTTTCTGTAGTCCATGACTCTGCAATAGCCCTTGGAACTCCAACGTTTGCATAATGTACTTGCCAATTTATTAGAAATCTTCTGTGCTCTGCCTTTGAATGCCCTGTTGGCCTTTTCCTCTTCTTTTGCCCCTCTTTGACAACAAACCCATGAAGATAGTCACTAAGGGTTTCATCATCACCCATAGAAGCTTGAGCTTGTTGATCAAAAATTTGGTCTTGTTCTTCTGCAAGCCTTCTAGCCAGTTCAGCATCAGCAACAACTTGAGCTTCTTTAGAAATAAACTTTATATTTGGCTCTTCAATTAAAATTCCTTTGCCTTTGCCTGAGATTGCTACTTGGACTGTTGAGGATGCTCCTTGCTTTCCTTCTTTTATTAGAACACAACCTGACCTTTTAAGTTGAACAGCTTGAACTTCTAAAATAACAGTCTGAGAAACTGGTGGAACTGTTAGACCAGAAGTTGGAACTGCCAGAGGTGAATGACGGGTCGTCGTTGTGACCCGCCAATTTAATCCTTAAATCCACTAATTAGCTAGAGAAGTAAGGGTCAAATCCACAGGGAGTGTGGTCGTAATTAGGATTACGTTATTAGCCTTATAGGAATAGGTTTATTGAAAGCATTTAAATTGTGAAATTGTGGATTTGAATGAGTTGTTTAGAATAATGATTTGCTATTGCTTGTAACTAAACTTAAGAACGAAGTAACTAACGAAGAAGATAAACAATCAAGATACGAATAACCATTCACGGAATCACCACGACATAAGTATTACTCACCATAATTTCATACAATGATCACATATACATAATCCATTGCGCGACTAAAATAATCAAATGTGTTTTAACCAATAACTCTCGGCATAGCGTATGCAACATTAATACTCATTTTAATCCCTAAAACTAATGGGCTCGGCACGAATAATAACACTACTATAAACTATCTTGCTTTTACCAATCGCAACACATAATCATAATCATAGCCAAATGTTTATCATTTGCATACACATAATAGATCTAGCTCAATACAAATACATCAAAACACAAGAAATTAAAGAAAAGTAAACTTAGCAGTGGATCCTCCGCAAATGGCTAATGGGATTAGCCGCTCATCGTATGCTCGTCACAATCACGGATCTGAGCCATTGGATAGCTTGCGAACCACCGTTTTCGTTCTCGTATCGTAGATCCACTCCGGCAGAGCTTCGGCACACTTGCACACACGTCAGGACTCTTCTCCAAAGCTGCCCCTCCTACACTATTTATAGAGAATTGAAATTAGGGTTTCCAGGGTTGAAAAACGCGTATTGGCGTCGCACCAGTGCAGGCCAGGCGCAGGCCTGCGCCCCCCCTACGCCCGGATGCGGCTAGGGTTTAGCTGGCGTGTGCTGGAACGTATCTGGACAAGTTGGGCGCTGTGTGGAGCGCAGGCCTGCGCCCCCCCCCCCCCCCCCCCCCCGTCCAATTTGTTCTGAAATCTCTCGAATTGCTTCTTTTTATCATATTGGCCCTGAAATACAAACTTGGAGTACTAATATGGATTTTACGAAGTATCGGTGCTTAAAATGATCATAATATGACTCAGAAACCATATAAATTATAGACTTATCAAATCTCCCCAACTTAACTCTTGGTCGTCAGAACTAACTAAGTAACGAGCAAGAATTGGCAGTGAGTCTAGGAATTTTATGTCAAGCTAGCCTTCGTACTAATGCATTAAAATTCATAACATGTAAATGAAAGACGTTTTTAGTTAAATACTTCTCTTATAATTTATATAATGTATCTCACTTTTGAATATATCCTTTTATTTCAAGGTTACAATACTTAAAACATGTGGGTCTTCCAACCATCTTTTTCCTCTTTGCATGTTTACGACAAATTTTCTTTTTAAAAACCATGCTTCTATCTATTTTCCTTTCACTATATTAGCTAGATGGTCCATGTAACGAGATGTCGGTCAACCGCTCCCAAACCATATAGTTTTAGGGGATTAGGCATGAGTGGTACCACTACGGACTTAGTTTCTCGAATCATCTAGACTACAATTAAATTACTTTGAGGTTAAAACATGATTAAGTTCTCCCCCTTATTGCATGGGTTTTCAAAATCTTTTGACACATTACTTATATTTAAGCCCAAATAAATTTCAACGTACTTGAGTTCATTTTACATGGCAAAAATTTTAATTATTACTACGACTCTTTTTCTTAATTATAAAATATCCTGTCAACACTAGCCAATTCTCTCGCACATGTATTTTCTGAGTATCATCATATTCCACGGCCTGATCGGCAAACAAGACTCAAATGGGGAATAGATGACAGACTATATAAACATTAAAAACTTTAAATAGGACTCGACTAAGAACTAAAAATGAAATTACGATAAAGAAATTAAATGCATAACAAACTAAAATAAAATAAAATAAAAGACAGAAAAGTAAATAATAAGGAAAGGTAGTACCCGATCACTCAAATGGCGGAGGAGGACCGAAGACGCTGTTGAAGAAGTCGGTATACGGGTTCTGGCCATGGGTGATCTGTGCAGTCGGCGGAACCAAATGAGGAGGCATCTGGTCTGGGAGGTTCTGCCTGCCATGCGCCGGATAGCGCTGATAAGTATCGACGGCAGGGTTATAGGCCTGGTAGTCGGACATCGTGTAATCCTCATAAGACTGATATGGCATACCGGCCATGGAGTCCTCGTGGTGTCGAACTCCCTCCGTGTATGCCCAGTCATGGTGCTGGTAGTAGGCATTTTGGTATGCCAGGGCTCTCTGCCCATCCTGTAACTTATCTACCCGGCCCGCTAAGTGATTGACCCTATCATAAATATGGGTCATACGCCCATTCATCTCATCTAGCCTCTGGGTCACATCCTCTCGGAACTCACCCTGACCCACAACTATATCCTTAATCCGCCTCATCATGCGGTCAAAATCAAAACTGTCATTACCTCGACTGTGCAAGGTAGACGCACCTAGGTTCGACTCAGAATGCCGAACTTCCGCCTCATTGGCGGCCTTCTCCTCTCTGTCTCTCCTCTCATCCTCAGTATAGTCCTCGATATATGACTTATTTGTCTCTTTGTCGAATATCTCGAACCTTTCATCAACTTCCCCAAAAATCAAGGTAGGGAACATGGCGGCCGTAAAGAACGTCACCGAAATGGGGGATAACAGGGAATCGAGCGAAAGTGAGTCCGTCCTCTCAAGGAACTTGGAGATCAACCAAGCATGGGGGATGATCATCCTCTCTCTCGTGTCGTACATAACCCATAAATCATTCATAACTGTCCATGCAAAGGACAATCTGGGCTTACCCTTAAAAAGGGCGTGAAGGACAGTGATATCCCTATGCCTGACTTTGGTCAGGTCACTATCACGAGGTAAGATGTTGTTCACAAGAATCTTGTGAAGCACCTTGCACCTCGGAGATAAAGCCTTTTGGCTGTAGGAAGTGGAGGACTTGGACTCCAAAATGGACGGGATAAAGACTCTATTAACCTGCTCCATCCACTCCCCTGACCAAGTCATATCAGTAAAGGCCAATTGGGCCTCATTCATATATTTGTACCCCTGCTGGTCAGACCCTTCGTAGCCTACGCCAGTATCTAAACTAAATAATTTGGAGAAGGATTTGTGCATCCATCGCCACGTCCCTATCATGGACAGTTCCTATCAATCTAAAGTCGTTCGCTGAACGACCCGTCTCCCTCCGTAGGGTAGACATCCACTCGACTACATCAGATTGGTAAATATCATTACCACCCAACTCAAACACACCTTCCCACCCCAAATAGTCAAAAACATATGGGATCCCGTGATCCTCAAAGTCACTCCTCTTAAGCCTCTTTTCAGTCAACACTTTATTAGAATATTTCCTATATAAAAACAAATGTGTTCTAATGTGTTCGGAGTGTTGGGATAAAAGGAGGTTTGGAGACCAATCTATTGGGATATCAACATTTTGGGTTCGTTGTCTCGTTCTCATTGCCATCTACAATTTGTGCCAACCAACCATAATATGCATGAGATAAATCAAATAATGTAAACTATAATTGCAATTTTCACAATTACGCTCACTTAAAAAGATGCACTACATATATACTTTTACGCTCACATTTTGCATCCTATATATATAGTCTATAATTTGTCATTATTTTAGGCACTAAAAATTTATCATATTTGAATAAAACATTTAACACATAAAATTCTATTTTTAAGCTAGCCACCTAAGTTTCATAATTTTAACAATATATGCACATTTAGGCAACCAACTTTATAAATCCAAATTAATTTCTAGAAATTAATCATGGCAAATTAACAAACTTAACACATAAACATATATCTCATGAAACATACATCAAGGTTATCATCAAAATCATGCAATTTTACATACTTTGACTCTAAAAAGTCAAAATCACCATGAAAACTCCATGGATGACCACCACAACTGCATCACAATTCACGCGTGATGCATCATTACTTCCACATGATGCATCACAATTCTCGCGTGATGCATCAACTTCCACGTGATACATTACGATTTTCTAGCGATTCATTGTGGTTCTTCAAGGTTCTTCGATGAATAGAGGTTCTCCATTGAACCCACGCATACCGTCCGATTTGGGTACACACAAGTAACACAAATAAGCAAATAAACACACTTAAAAATAATAAAATTCAAATAATAAAATTACTCTGGGTTGCCTCCCAGAAAGTGCTAAGTTTTACGTTTTCAGCCAGACGTACTGCTCCTAAACTAATTAATTAACCTTAGGATCTTGTAGTCTGATGATTTAAGATACTAACATATCATTGGTGGCTCATTGAACAATGATTTAAGTCTATGTTCGTTTACTTTAAATGGCTCACCATCTTTCAGGTCCTGTATTTCTACCGCACCGTGTGGGTACGTATTCGTTACAATAAATGGACCTGTCCATTTACTTTTTTATTTACCAGGAAATAATCTCAGTCTTGCATTAAATAACCAAACTTTATTTCCTTTGGTAAATCTTTTATTTTAATCATTCTATCATGGAAAACCTTAGTTTTCTCTTTATAAATTCTAGCGCTTTCGTAGGCTTCTCTATGAAATTCTTCCAGTTCATTTAATTGGAATTTCCTATCAACACCGGCATCATGTAAATTAAAATTAGTGTTTTTGATTGCCCAAAGAGCTCGGTGTTCTAATTCCACTGGGAGATGGCAAAGCTTACCATATACAAGTCTGTACGGGGACATACCGATTGGTGTTTTAATTGCGGTTCTGTATGCCCATAGAGCATCCTCTAATTTTTGAGACCATTCTTTACGATCAGGTCTGACAGTTTTTTCAAGGATTCTCTTGATCTCTCTATTAGAGATCTCGACTTGTCCGCTTGTTTGCGGATGATAAGGCGTTGCTATTCTATGGTTAACTCCATACTGTTTAAGGAGTTTAGAAAAATGTTGATTATTAAAATGTGATCCTCCGTCACTGATAATAGCCCTTGGAATACAGTGTCGTGCTAAAATATTTCTTTTAACAAATTTACACACAACCCGGTTATCATTAGTGCGTGTAGCTTCTGCTTCCACCCATTTGGAAACATAATCTACTGCCACTAAGATGTACTCATATCCAAATGATTTAGGGAATGGTCCCATAAAATCAATACCCCATACATCAAATATTTCGACACTTAATATCGGGGTCATAGACATTTCATTTCTTTTTGCAACGCCACCAGTTTGCTGACATCTTTTGCATCCCTTAACAAACTCGTAGGCATCCTTAAATATCGTGGACCAGAAAAACCCACACTGCAATATCCGGTGGCCAGTTTTCTTTGCGCTGAAATGGCCACCGCATGCATATGCATGGCAGTGTTTAAGAATATCTTCGTGTTTCGAGTTCGGGACACATCTTCTTATAATTTGATCTGCTCCTATTTTAAATAGATCAGGCTCATCCCAAATGTATTGCATTGCTTGAGCATAGAAATATTTTCTTTGTTGTGAGTTCTAGTGCTCTGGCAATCTTCCTGTTACGAAATAGTTAACTAGATTCGCAAACCAAGGAATTTTAGATACAGATAATAATTGTTCATCAGGGAAGGAGTCCCTGATTTGATTAGTTGAGTTCGTTGGGATTAATTGAAGCCTTGATAAATGATCGGCAACAACATTTTCTGTGCCTTTCTTATCTTTAATTTCTAAATCAAACTCTTGCAAAAGAAGGATCCACCGAATCAATCTAGGCTTGGCATCCTTCTTTCCCAATAAATGTCTTAAAGCGCTGTGGTCAAAGTACACAATTACTTTGCCCCCCAAATATAGGATCTGAATTTATCTAGGGCAAACACTACAACTAATAGCTCTTTTTCCGTAGTGGTGTAATTGATGTGTGCTTCATTAAATGTTTTACTTGCATAGTAGATGACCACTGGCTTTTTCTCAAATCTTTGTCCTAAAAAAGCACCAACTGCATAATCACTTGCATCGCACATGATCTCAAATGGTAGAGACCAATCCGGAGATTGCAGAATTGGCGCTTCGGTTAATTTTGATTTAAGCTTCTTAAATGCTTTCATACAAGCATCATCAAAATTATACTCGATATCTTTTGAAAGAAGATTGCATAACGGCCTTGAGATCTCACTGAAATCTTTAATGAATCGCCGATAAAAACCAGTGTGGCCTAAGAATGATCTTATTCCTTTAACGCTGGTAGGGGGTGGAAGTGAGGAAATTAATTGAACTTTTGATTTATCTACTTTCATTCCTCTCTCGGACACAATTTGACCTAAGACTACCCCTTCCTTTACCATAAAATGACTTTTCTCCCAACTTAATACTAAGTTGGTTTCAGTGCATCTCTTTAGGACTTTTTCTAAATGTCCTAGACAATCTTCAAATGTTTTATCAAATAAGGGGAAATCGTCCATAAATAATTCAAGAGAACCACACACCATATCTGAAAAGATAGCCATCATACATTGCTGAAATGTGGCAGGTGCATTACATAGTCCAACCGGCATCCTTCGGTAGGCAAATGTGCCATAGGGACAAGTAAATGTGGTTTTCTCTTGATCCTCTGGATGGATTGGGATTTGATTGTAACCAGAATATCTATCCAGGAAACAGAAAAACTTCTGTCCTGCTAATTTTTCCACTATTTGATCTATAAATGGTAGCGGAAAATGATCTTTTGAAGTAGCAGCATTAAGTTTTCTGTAATCTATGCAAACTCTCCACCCAGTTACCTGGCGAGTAGTTATCTTCTCTCCTTCTTCAGTATTAATAACTGTAATTCCTGATTTCTTGGGCACATTTTGGGTTGGACTTACCCACTTACTATCAGATATAGGATATATAATTCCAGCGTCCAACCATTTTAATACTTCCTTCTTAACTACCTCTCTCAAATTAGGATTCAACCTCCTTTGTGCATCCCGAGCTGGTTTAGCTTCTGGATCAGTAATGATTCGGTGCATACACAAAGTGGGACTGACTCCTTTTAAGTCAGCTATCGTCCACCCTACTGCTTCTTTATATTTGACTAACACTTGTGATGTGCCGCTAGCACACCTTAATTTTAATTATGTAATGGATATAAATATACTAAAACTAGCGACAATTAGGCAAGTATCACCTATCGTTTGCTAATATAGTATAAGTAAGTCCAGGTATCGAACACAGGGACAAAATGGTGTAATGATGATAATAGGTTGTCGGTTAATAATTAGCTAATATCGTCATGTGTTTGCAAAAATAAGAAACATGTAAAAAGTATAAAATCATGAGCGCGAATCCACACAAGTACGAGATTGATATGCTCATATTTATACATATTTTTGGCATCATTTCCCTTGCAATTTGGTCGGTTTTTCTCTCAAAATATATGAAAAAGATATCTAATTCATTCATTTTCATGATTCGTAGGACAAAAGAGGTTTTATCGACGAAGGAATGAACATCGAAGAAAAACCGACAAACTTTGAAGCCCCGGCGAGTTCTCGTGGATTTTGTAGAAGAAAAGAAGCGAAATTGGTGAATTTTTAGAGCCTACGACCGTAGAAGGGGGAAGCCTACGACCATAGGAGGTACAAGGAGCATTACCGTGGGCTAGGGCACAGGTTTGACCAAGTCAACATGGCCTACGACCGTGGAGCTTAAGGCCTACGGTCGTAGGCGGCGCAGAATCTTTATAAAGAGAGCAGATTCGGCCAGAACGAGAACATAGCTTATTTTCTCGATTTCCAGCATAGTTTTACGATTTTTTTACAGTTTTTCTTCCCATATTCAAGTGGGTTTAAGGTAGTTTTAGTTGATTAATCATTCGGGATTGATATTCGCGTGGATTGAAGCATTTGGTTAGCGGTAATCGTTGGTTTTTCGTCACTTTTTACAAGATTTCGGTACATTCGTTCCTTTTTCTTTCGTATTTCATAATGAATGCTATTAAGTTTTGTTTATTTTCTGTTTTTATTATGGATCGTGAGTAGTTTCTTGTTCACCCGCTTGGGATGATGAATTCTATGTATTAATTGGCATGGTTTTGGATTGATTGACGGTTCATAGATTATATTTACTAGATTTTCGATGTTCTTCATATATTTTTGTTAAAAATCAGATTTTTATCAATCGTTTAGCATTGTTTTGCGAAAATAATTGTTGGTTGAATCTGTGTTTTTAAAAAAAGTTGAAACTTTGGATGAAAAATTGATAATTCATTTTATTTTCTAGGCATTGTATTGCGATAATGATTTTGTGATGAATTATTGATCTAGAACTTTGCGTGTTTCTTAGTTTTTAGGCATTGTGTTGCGATAATAAAACTAATAATCCGTAAAGCTTGATTTCCAAATAAATAAAGTTGGTTGGTTGAATTCTCGGTATTAATTGATAGTTTTTAGCATCTTTTTGCGATAATAAGATTGTTTGTTAATATTGGAATTCAGTTCAATTGACTTTATTGTTTTCACGTGTTTTGTCATGATTTAATCTTTATTTGGAGAAATCTAATATTCGTTAGATTAATCCATAATTCCGGGCTTAAGTGAATATTTATAATTGTTTATTAACCGATTTATCTTTAATCGATCAATTCAGGCCGCCGCCAATTAATTATAGTTTTTAAATTCCAAGTGGGTGACGTTTTCGTAATATAAGAGTTTCGTAAATTTCAATATCATTCTTTACTTGCTTAAGTTATTTCTAAGTTGACTTTGCTTTTGTTAGTTGGTTCGTATTATATAGTTGTCCTTTTGTGGTGCGTTCGTTAGTTTAGTTTAAGTTGTGTTTGCTAGATTTAGTTTTTAATTATTTCGAGAAAAAAACCCAAAAAAAAATTAGTTTAACTTTTATTCACGTGTTACTTAGTTTGCATTAGTTATTCAGATAATTAATTTTAATTTATTGTATCTAGTTGATAATTTCTTCAAAAAGTCTTAAATAGCTAAATATTGGTTTAGGTTGTAGTATTGGAGTCTCCTTTCTTTATTCCGTTCCCTGAGTTCGATAAATCCTGGGTGATTCTTAAAGCTATATTGCACACGATTGGTACACTGCCAGTTGTGAAATTTATACTTTGGGTTCATTTAGACATTAAAACCTGAGGTGTGTTTTGCACGCGTCAAGTTTTTGGCGCCGTTGCTGGGGAACGGTGTGAGCTTTAAGAAACAACCAACGCCGGTAGTTTAGTTGATCCTTTTTAGGGGCAATCCCCTGAAAAGTTAAATTTTCTGTCTATCTTCTTTTTTTTTTAAAGGGTGTTCGGTGTATGAGTCGTCTTAATCCTAATATCGTCAGCCCATACTCCGAACCTGAGCGAGCATTCCGTAGCCGTCTTCGTGACCAATCGCACCCTTTAGTTGAGGGACTGTCTAGTTTATCTGATTCTACTGACCATACTGTTCCTCATCCGGTGGAGGAAGGTCACGTAGACATTTGTGTCCAATTACCTCTAATTTCTAGTCCTTCACCTTCTTCACCATCTTCATCTTTTGAATCTTCGTCTTCTTCTGAGTCTTCCTCTTTCACAATGGGAGACCGGAGGACAGTGCTTGAACTCAACCAACCGGTCACCGATGACTCGGAAGGTGCAATAGTTATTCCTGGGTTCGATGCCGTTAATTTCGAGCTAAAGTCGAGTCTGATCGCTTTAGTTCAGACTAACGCTCAATTCTACGGTTTATCTTCTGAGGACCCGTATTCCCACCTGAAGAAATTCCGTAAAGCATGCGGTGGGTATAGAGCAAATCAAGTTCCGAGGGAAGTAATTCGATTGATGCTCTTTCCTTACTCTCTTTCAGGACGTGCCATGATGTGGTATGAGTCCCTTCCCTCGAACTCGATTCGTACTTGGGATGATATGGAGTCCAAGTTTCTCCTCAAATTCTGCCCTCCTTCTCGGACTACTAAGCTTATGAGTGACATTCTCTCTTTTAAGCAGAAACCTGATGAGTCTCTGTATGATGCATGAGAGAGATATAAAGAGTCCATCATGAAATGCCCAAATCATAACATGACACTTAATCACCGTGTCAAGGTATTCTATGAGAATGTTCACCCCATGTATCACTCACTGATCGACTCAGCTTGTAACGAGTCAGTGTATAACAGGACACCAGAAGAGGCTTTTGACATAATCGATGACCTGGTTTTAAGCCAAACTCAGACACCTAGTGAATATTTTGGGGGGGAGCTTCTGATTCAAAGCAAGCTGCTGCTATAGCTGCCCTCACAGCTAAGATTGAGCTCCTCACACAGACTAGTCAGCCACAGTCATCCCCAGTTGCTGTACACGCAGTAATACACGGATGTGAGCACTGTGGTGGACCACATTCCAGCTATGAGTGCCAAGCTAGCTTTTCTTATCCAAATCAGGAGGAGGTATATTACTCGTCAGGAGATTATGGTGGAGGCATGGCTAGATATGCCCAACCTACTCCGAATTTTTCTCGAGCTCAGAACCAACCACCTCCTGGATTCACTCATCCTCGTCCTCAGGTGATGCAGAGACCCCAATTTAACGCTCAGCAAAGGTATAATCATGGATATCATCAGGGACAATCTTCTTCTTTCTCACAATTTAATTCTAATCCCAATCAGTTTCATAATACGCACTTCCCTAATCAGAATCATCAGTCTCAGCCCGTGCAACCTACAAAGTCAAACCTCGAGGAGATGATGATGAAGTTTATTGCTAATCAAGAGGCGTTGTCTAGAAATCAGCAGGCTGCTATTCAAGCCCTTGAAACACAAGTGGGACAGCTAGCACAGTTGAGGAATATTAGGAATGCTGGTGAACTTCCTTGCAACACTGAGCCCAATCCAAGAGGTAATCTGAAAGACAATGGTCCTGCTCAAGTCAATGCTATTACTGTTCATGATGATGAGCACCCCGAGGATGTTCCTTCTTCTATTTCTTCATCTTCTTCCCCATTAAAGAAGGAACTAGAGGATTTAATGGACGAGATGCATCTGAATGCTTCAGGAAGTACCGCATATGTCCCCCCTCCTTTATACATCCAAGGTAAAGCCGACCCTGGTAGTTTCACTATCCCATGTTCTGTAAAGGGGGCTGTATTCAGCAATGCTTTAGCCGATCTAGGCTCTAGCATTAATGTTATAGCTCATGATATATTCCAACAGCTAGATTTGGGACCTCTAAAGCCTTCTTTGGTAGCAGCGCAGCTAGCCGACGGCTCCTTGAGACAACCTGTTGGGATTTGTGAGGGAGTTAGATTGAAGGTTGATAGATTTGAGTTTGTTGTTGATTTAGTGGTGTTAGACATGGATAGCTCGAGTGGCAATCCCCTCATTTTGGGTAGACCATTTCTTACATCTGCTAGAGCATTGATAGATGTCATGTCTATGGAGTTGACTATTAGAGTGAGAGATGAGGATATTACATTCCGTATGGCGAAAGCTAATCCATTATATCCATTTCTGCCTGACTCACTTTTCTCCATATCTACTTATGCACCATGTGTTGAGTTAGATCCTATGCAGGGTGTTCATGCCACGAACGAGTTTGATGCTGATAGAGATTTGCGGGAGATTGCTTGCTTACTTGGACTAGATTGGCAGATGCACATTGATGAGAATGACATCCCAACCGATGAAGATATTTTTGCTTTGTTTGAAGCACCATCACCATCTACTCCTTCTTATATTGATCATGATAAGCTTGATATTCTTGAATCTGATTCTATTGTTGTTTGTGATGGACAGATACCTTCAAGCTGGGTAAAGAGGAAAGGGAAATCGAAGAATCCAAGAAAGCGAAAGAAGAAGGTGGAGAAGATCACAACAAAACCAACTTGTCAATTTCCGAAGCTTCATTTTGATCATGAGGATCCGGTTGGTGAGTACATTGCTTTAGTAGGTATGAAAGGTTTGAGAGCTTGTTTCCCAGGTATGTTTTATCAATCTAAGGGCCATGTGGACGAGTCAAGCTAGAGACTCGTCAAAACAAGCGCTTTCGGGAGGCAACCCGTAGATACTTTCATTTGTATTTTAAGTTTTCATTTTATGTTTAGTTTGTTTTGCTTGATGTGTTGAGTTGTTAATTTAAATTTTGAAAGTTATATGCTTTAATAAGTAGCCGTGCATTGAGTATGTGTCTTAGGATTGCATGATTGATGCTAGTGGTCTTGTTTTGAAAGCATATTTGCTTGTTCTAATTTCTAGTTTATTTTATTTTATTTTATTTTATCTTATTTAGTTTTTTTTATTGCTTTGTGTGTGGTGTGCTTGTTATATTTAATTTCATAGATGGTGAGTTTTTGAATTCTAATAGTTTGGTGTGTTTCCATGTTTTCTTTGTTTATTTTCATAGATTTATATTTAGGTATTTATGTTCTAGTCCTTGCATGCTCATGGTGTCACACATTATGCTTTATTTATGTAAAAGGGATGTCGTTGTCTTGAGAATATTTTGGTGTGCTGATATGTCATATGATATGAGTGTGGGGAGTGTATCTGATGTCACATAGTTTGATATGAGTGTGAGTGATGTGCTTGATGCGTGTTTAGACAAATGTATGTGTGTTAGAGTGTTATCAGTCTTGGACAGCTGTTGATAGATGTCTTGTCATGACGGGCCATGGTAGAGATGCTCACTAGCAGCCAGTTCAGCCTCATCATTCAAACATGGCCATGCTTAAGTGTATCAGGGGAGTTTTTTTGTTCCAATTTATTATCTCCATTTCCATACTGTTGTGATTGATTATGACAGTGAGGACACTGTCAACTCTAAGTGTGGGGTGGGGGTATAAAAATGTCGATTTTGAGCTTTGCATGTTCTTAAGTAAAAGTCGCGACATTTTTGTCTAAAATTGGGCTGATTTTCAAAACTTATTCTCTATTTTTGCATGTTGGACTCTTTTGCAGTATTGTTCTATTTTCTATGCATGCGAAGCTGAGCAAGTGACTTTGAGATTAACTAATATCGTCATGTGTTTGCAAAAATAAGAAACATGTAAAAAGTATAAAATCACGAGCGTGAATCCACACAAGTACGAGATATACACACTTAGAAAGAAAGGTTTTAAGATTGCAATTTGATAAGGGTAATCAAATGGGAATGCTTCCCCCTAAACATTGGATGAATAACAATGAACACTCTTGGAATGAATAACGCTTGAATTTAAGAAAATAAATCATTAAGATCACTCAACAATTTTTAAAAATCTTAAATCCAACCTTTTACGTAAAGTAACAAAGATCACTCTAATGAATACTTTGACATAAAATCATATGCAAGTAATGATGATGAAATTACAAGATCACTCAAACTAAAATCATCATCCCAATATTAACTCTAAGGAAATATAGACATCACTCAACTATATTTTCTTAAATTAATAAAGCAAACTAAATACTCAGAATCATGTTTTTGTTATGAAATATTGTTTATCAACTCACGTATCAAAACATTCGTTTATATTAAGATTCACACCAAAATACAACCATATTTATAATCATAGTTAAACACTTAAATAATCCGCCCTTTTTTACTCTCATGAGCTTAAAAGATCAAACAAAGTAACAAAATCACTCTATTCGAAATAAATATAAGCAAACCCGATTCACATCTAGGAACACAAATATTCATGGCAAATCATTCAAGTGTTAAACTAACGACTACAAACATTCTTTCAAAACAATAACATAAATATATTCATTCCAACAAAAAGATATAAAATCATCCAATGTTTAGGGTTCTACAAACCCAAATGATTACAATAAACAACTACTCCATATATATAGAAATGCACAGCATATACATCATATATAAGGAAAAAATAAACATAACCAAAAGATTTAGAAATGTTAGAACTCCCCTAGCAATGATAATCGATGTTGTGTTGTTGAAACCTTCAACGTTGCACTCAAAAAACGGCTCCAAACCGACTTTCTAGCCTTCCAAATAGTGTAAAAATCGTTGCTTTGTGTGAAGGAAACGAGCATGATCCTTAAATGTTGCTGAAAATGCTCTATTTATAAACTTGGAAGGGCACGCCGTGCCTAAAAGTAGGCACGCCGTGCCTCTTGTGTGTCACCTCCTTATTGGCTCTGGAAATGCAGGGAATGTTCGTGTGTCAGGCAGGGCACGACGTGCCCTCCACTTTTCAGCTGATAGTCTTCCTGGCATGCCTAATCAGGCATGGTGTGCCTTTGAGGGCACGCCGTGCCTTTCCCTTTTCAGCCAAAAATCTTGACTTTCTTCCAAGAAACCCTACAAATATTTATTTAACATAAATAACACTTGGAGGAACAAAATTCAACGTTTTCCCTCAATAAATACTCTAAAAACAACAGATATCGCCCGGAAAATGTATATAGTTATGGCGATATCAAATATTCCCACACTTATGTTTTGCTTTCCCTCAAGCAAATTCGGCCAACTAACATGCTTACGAAAAGAACTTAATGGTTTCTAACATGATTATCAATTCACCAACATTTTAGAGATCTAACAGCATTAAAGACTTAGCGACGAAAAAGAGCAAAACATCAAATAAAAGGAACCAAACCTTGAATTCTCGATTGACACTTGAAATAGCTACATGAAACAACCTAATCAAATCAGACCAAAGCAAGACTTAAACACCTCACTAAATGAAGCTCTCTGCCATCGGTGTTTAGGTTTAAACAAAGCACTCAAATGCACAATTCATCATAATTACTTACCATAAGCTTGCCAAAAGATCAAAATTCCAACACTTGAATTGAAACGACGCATACATCATCAAGAGGGCTTCAAAACGGAATAAAGGTTGGGTTAAAGGAAAGGTGAGAATATTTGGAAAGGTGGCGTGAAACTAGCCTTAAATTTGTACCCTCAAGAAACGTCTCTAAAACACAACATAGCCAGGAGTGAGCAACCTTTGATTTTTATTGAATTATGAAACTACTGCTAGAAGCTTTCCACGAATTTAACTTTTACGAGCTGGCCTCAAGTAGCTCAATTATTGTTGGTTCTTTTTCTTTCTTCTTTTGCTCTTATATATATATATATATATATATATATATATATATATATATATATATATATATATATATATATATATATATATAAGCTCCAAACTCGACTATTCTTCTCATGAATTCACGTTTCAACTTTAATTGGGGGCACAAACGTAGGCTAGGGTTAAGTAAAAAAACGGATAAATATGGCTAAACAAAGAGATGGCTAAAATAAGAAAAATAAAAAGGCTACGGCTCAAAAGTGGCTAACTAATGGATATGTAGGTGTATAGGAAGAAAAAAAAATGTTGATGTTTGAGTAATCCTAAAATGCCTCTATCACACGACTGCGTCATCTCAAAATTGTGTTTTCAATAAGAATCCTTAAGGCAAGTTCTGGAATAAAAATAACAAACGGCATGCACACATAATCAATCGAAACACGAGCAAGAAAGAATTCATGAATGCTCAAAACTCACGGAATGAAATGACATGTAGGGCTATAATGTGCAAAATCCAAACTTTGGCCCAAACAAGATTATGTAGTAGTATCAAGATCATAAGAGAATTCAAACTCAAGAACCTATTTTAGCTTTCCACTCGACTCGCAAAAAAAATCGATTATGCAAAAAGATCTGAACCCTGTTATGCAAAAATCGATTATTCAAACTCAAGAACCTATTTTTGTTTTTTTTTTATATTTAGCCAAAATTTTCAATTAATAAGCATGCCAATAAAGAAATGAAGGGCAAACAAAACCGAAACAATATCGGGTTAAAGAACCAGCCTATTCCCACACATAAGCAATTCATTGTCCTCAATGAAACAAAAATGGACAAGATAAACATAATTGAAAGCACGAAAGGAGGGAGGTAAAGGGACTCCCTGGAGTGCGGCGAAGAACGACTAGACGCTCTAAACCCGCTGCCAACCAAAAATTGCACTTTCTGTAGAGCTAGAATAATTTGTAAAACCGGTTCTGTGCAAGGCAACATTTCATTAGGCACAATAAAAGTAAACATTCGAAGATAACTAAAAATGAAATTACTAAAAACAACCATGCAACCAACAAGAAAGTAAAGGTGCAGAATTAAAATAAAAAAAATGTTCAAGGCCTATAATCGGCCAACAAAAGTATAAAATGCAAGTAAAGCGTCTAATTAATCATCAAAAGGGATGGGGAATAAACTGCGATCCTCAATCATTGGTCCGGCGGAGGCTGATGGTACGGATGTCCTGGCGGGTACTGCGGAGTCTGCTGATAATCAAAGGGGTGGGGGAACTGGGATGGATCCTGAGAGCTCGAACCTTCACCTGGTTGGCGCTGAGGAGGATAATAGCTAAACAATCTTTCAAAATTACTAAAGACTGTTTGCATATCTGTGCGGTACTCCGTCCGATGGTCCACAAAATTCGTCGTTAAGATGTCCAGTCGGTTCTCTAAACCAGCCAACCTAGGCTCCCAGTTCGTATGAGTGGGCTGCACATAGTCGTCGTCGTCTTCGTCCTCCTCTCCACTGCTAGAATCCCTCACAGCTTGGGGCTCGGGCCTGGGCATCCGGACATCATCCGGAGGTAGCATGCCGACTAGATGAATCATCCCATAAACAGTGGGATTGGTGATCACGTTCATTTTGGTAAAAAATCTTTGTGAACACACTTTCATCGGCGCTGCTTCATGTAACATCTGAACATTGCCCGGCGTCAATAACCCGTATGAGCGAGCTAATCTCGTGATAAACCGCCCTCCACAAATCGGGCTGCTCTCGTATCGCCCTGAAGCTGTCAGAAAATATTGCGCCATGTGATAAGGTAAATAACAATGGATATTAGGCGTCAATATACAATATAAGAGGAATAAATCAGTAGTGGAAACTCTCTCTTGGCCGTCTTTCCGGCCGGTGACAGACATGGTAATGCAACGATGGATTATGCGATGGAGCGGGTTCCTGATTCTTGATGCTCTAGCAAGACGCGGATTGTACGGACCGTTGGCTATCGAACTCCAAAATAATTCGCGATTATATTCCGGCGGTTGCCTCATCAATCCCGCAGTAAGAGAGCTTCGAAAACTTTGGTCCGTAGGATCCACATCCGGATACAACCCCAATCGCATCCCAAACTCCATCAGAGATATCTGTCTGCTAACTCCACCCATGCGAAAACGTACCGCGTTCTCCGCAAAAACATCATACCCAAGATTCATGAAGCCATACGATGAATAGAATTCCAATATCAGTTCTGGGTAAATCGGCTCCTGAACGCTAAGCAAGTGCACCCATGCTCGGGATACGAAATTTCCATAGGAAACTTCCAACATATCTTGGAGTCTTGACGCGATGTCTAACTCACCATGTCCCACTTCGATTGTTGATAAGAATTCCCAACTCACGACTCTTTCCGACGCAATTGTGCGTGTTAACAGGGTAGCCAGTCTTGCGCGATAAGCCTCCCGAAGATGCAAGGCTATCCCGGAAAACGCAAAATACGGGTGGTCCCGGTTGACATTCAGAACCTGCGGTAACTCGGGAAGCTCATCTTCGGAGCTTTCTTCTATGACACGTCGGCGTCTAGAAGAAGATGCTTGGCTGGCACCCCGTCGTGTACGTGGAGGCATCCTAGAAAGCCACAAAGATATAACAATTAAACCAAGGGAATCCAACCAAAACGATTAATATAAAAGAGGATCAAGTTTGTATCCCCACACTTGTTCAAGTAAGTTTCACAGAATATTCCCGCGCTTAGCCGAACAAATAACCCAATCAAAAATTATTTATGAAGTTAAAGCACAAATGACGTTCCCACACTTAAGATTTCACCATTGAATCATTAAACCATGACAGTTCACACCCACAAAATCTCATGTTATGAAGTAAAGCTCTCGACTATCTAGCCACATCTCACTTTTCAATATCTCTACATTATATATGCAATCATGCTTAAATCCGACTAACTAAACTATAAACAAAAACTAACCAATTAAAACATGAATGACTACAAAAAGTTAAGACATAACGACACAATGAAAGCTTAAAAACGACAAATTAAACATCACATTTACAACAAAAAGACAACACACGTGCACAATCTAGATACCCCCTTTTTTTCACAACTACACGACAAAATAGCTATAATTTTTTTAAAAAGTAACATGCAATTTACCACCTACGTCCTAAAACACAAGGCAAATTTGCAATATCAACTAACATCACGAAACAAGAACAAGGAATTCCAAGCATTTCAATGAAACAAAAATTTACACATAATCAAAGTAGCACAAAATATATAAATCCTAAACTAAAACCAAGATAACACAATAAAATAAAAAAAATTCGGATTTAAACATCAACACACGAGTGAGACAAAAGGATTATGAGTTTGGAGAAGTTTATACCGTGATTCTTTGAGAGGAGTAGAAGAAAGATGAAGAAATCCCAAAATTCGCCGGAGATGATGGCGGACGACGGCGGGTGGCCGGAGACGAGAGATTTCGCTAAAAAAACACCCTAAAAATGGTTGCAAGTCGGAATGTGGGTGAATCCGGATGTTTAGGTGATGATTTGGCGGTGAAAGGAGAGGAAAAACGGCTTTTGGTGGCGGTGGATTTCGTTCCTAATCGAGAGATAATGGGGAGGTTGAGTTTCTTTGAAGAAAAAGAAGGAAACCCTAAAACTATAAGCGGCCGCGCTGAGGCACGGCGTGCCTAAAGTAAGGGCACGGCGTGCGCCTGGCTTTTCAGATCCTCGATATTCAAGAAATGGTGTTTCGTACGGATTTGACCAAGAGAGCACGGCGTGCCTAGGGGGAGTGCACGGCGTGCGCTTATCTGATGGATTATGTCGATGCTCTCGGGTTTGAGGCGTGCGAAATTCATCATGGCGTGCTGAGGAGAGCACGACGTGCCTACCATTTTTCAGTCAAAAACTCTAAAATTTTCATTTTGTATCTATGGGAATGAATTGAGATGATCGGGATTGAACTAAATCACAAAAACAAAACACGGAGTGCACAAAAACAACTAAGTAACGTCAATCGACATTAATTACTTACGAAACACAAAAGAAAAACACATAAATAGCAAAAATTAAAACCTAAAATTTTAGAATGAACATGCTTATTTATTTTCAAGTCATAAGCTTGACTCGGCCTCGCAATTAGTTTTAAATAGGGAGCAACTCGAGGACTTCGACTTCCTCAACAAACGATTCCGACTCGAAATATCTTTTAACACGTTGACCATTGACCTTAAACGTGTTGCCGTCTTTTGGATTGGTCAACTCAAAAGTGCCGTATGGGAAGATATTTTTGACAACATAAGGGCCGGACCATCGAGATCTAAGCTTTCCTGGAAAAAGCTTCAATCGTGAATTAAACACAAGGACTCGGTCACCCACACGGATGTCGGAACGATCTTTCAGACGAGCATCATGCCATTTCTTGGTCTTCTCTTTATAAATACAAGAACTATCATATGCTTGGAGCCGTAGCTCCTCTAATTCTTGTAATTGAGCATTTCTATGATCACCGACAAGAGAAAGATCAATATTACACGTTTTGAGGGCCCAAAAAGCCTTATGCTCGACTTCAACCGGAAAGTGGCAAGCCTTGCCGTACACCAAACGAAATGGAGTGGTACCAATGGGCGTTTTAAATGCGGTTCGAATGCCCATAATGCATCATCTAATTTGTCCGACCACTCCTTTCGATTATTTCCAACGGTTTTTTCCAAAATACGCTTCAAACCGCGATTAGTGATCTCGACTTGGCCACTAGATTGAGGGTGGTAAGCGGTGCCAACTCGATGAGTTACCCCATATCTAGCCAAGGCTTTTCCATTTGGGCATTACAAAAATGTGTGTCACGATCACTAATCAAAGCCTTCGGGATTCCGAAGCGCGAGAACAACTTCTTCAGAAATTTAAGTACAACTCGCGCGTCATTCGTGGGTAATGCTTGAGCCTCGGCCCACTTGGACACATAATCAACCGCGACGAGAATGTACTTATTGCCACGGGAAGGTGGGAATGGTCCCATGAAATCTATCCCCCAAATGTCAAACACTTCACAGACTTGGATGAAATTTTGTGGCATTTCATCCCGCTTGGAGATAGATCCCGTGCGTTGGCATTGATCACAAGATTGAACTGTTGCTTGGGCATCTTTATAGATTGAGGGCCAATAGAATCCCAAATCAAACACCTTTTTGGCGGTGTAGCTCGGACCGAGATGTCCACCAGTTGGGCCAATGTGGCAATGGTTCAAAATATCTTTACATTCATTTTCGAAAACACATCTCCGAATCACTTGATCTGCCCCTATTCGGAAAAGATAGGGGTCTTCCCACAGATAGTACTTGATATCGGAGAAGAACTTCTTCTTTTGTTGGTATGACATTCCTTTTACAAGAATGCCACAAGCAAGATAGTTGGCAAAGTCGGCAAACCACGGTGTTTCGGGTTCACCATCAACCTTTAGAAGAAATTCATCGGGAAAGTTATCGTTAATGTCACGCTCATTCAGTTGTTCAAGATGAGGGTTGTCAAGACGTGACAAGTGATCCGCGGTGAGATTTTCGGCACCTCGCTTATCTCAGATTTCAATATCGAACTCTTGCAAAAGCAAAATCCACCGAATGAGACGGGGCTTTGCATCTTGCTTTGAGAAAAGGAAGCGAAGGGCGGAATGGTCGGTGTAAACAACTGTTTTGGAAAGCACGAGATAGGACCGAAACTTATCGAAAGTGAAGACAACGGCGAGAAGTTCTTTCTTGGTAGTGGTGTAATTTTCTTGTGCGTCCGTTAATGTCTTGCTTGCATAATAAATCGGTTGGAAATGATTATTGATCCTTTGGCCCAAAACGGCCCCAACCGCGAAATCACTCGCGTCACACATGAGCTCGAACGGAATCGACCAATCCGGAGCAAAGATAGTTTCAATCTTTGCCTTATCTACCTCAATCCCAGCTTCCGAGATTTTATGCCCCAAAACGATTCCCTCTCTCACCATGAAGTGACATTTTTCCCAATTGAGGACCAAGTTAGATTCCTCACATCGGGTGAGCATTCTCTCAAGATTTTCAAGACATGAATCGAAGGAGTTTCCGTAGACGGAGAAATCGTCCATAAACACTTCCATACTCCCTTCAATCATGTCATGGAAAATGGCCATCATACACCTTTGAAAGGTCGCGGGTGCATTGCATAGGCCGAAAGGCATTCTTCTATATGCGAACATGCTGAAGGGGCACGTGAAAGTTGTTTCTTCTTGGTCCTCCGGATGGATAGGAATTTGAAAATAACCGGAGAAACCGTCAAGGAAACAGAAGAATTGGTTGCCCGCCAAGCGTTCTAACATTTGGTCCATGAAGGGAAGGGGAAAATGATCTTTGCGTGTAGCATCGTTTAATTTTCGATAATCAATGCAAACACGCCATCCCGTGACCGTTCGTGTCGGGATGATCTCATTTTCTCGTTATGCACAATGGTCATACCTCCTTTTTTTGGTACAACCTGAACGGGGCTAACCCATGGACTATCGGAGATTGCGTAGATCAAGCCGGCATCAAGTAGCTTAATTACCTCCTTTTTTACCACTTCCTTCATGTTTAGGTTCAACCGTCTTTGTACTTGAACAACCGGTTTAAAGTCATCTTCCATAAGAATTTTATGCGTGCAATAGGAAGGACTTATACCCTTAATGTCGGAAGTTTTCCAAGCGATTGCTCCTTTGTGAGCACGAAGAAGAGTGAGGAGTCTTTCTTTTTGGTCACCCGTTAGACTTGACGAAATGATTACGGGTAATTAGGACTCCTCATGCAAGAATGCATACTCAAGATGATTGGGGAGCTCTTTAAGCTCAAGAGATGGAGGTTCCTCAATTGAGGATTTGACACGGAAAGGATTTTCATCAATATGGATTGGCTCGACTTCACAAGAGCTAGGGGATGAATCCATGGCTAGCGGTGGTGCTAACTCGTCCAAATTCTCATCAAACTCGAGAATCTCTTCCCCTTTATCAATCGAGAATACGATCTTTGACCCCTTTGAAATGAATGAATGCACATCGAAATTAAACTCACTATCAAATGCATGTACGTGGTAACACATATCATCCGATGTAGATGGATGTTGCATAGATTTATCAATAGAAAAAGTTACCGACTCTTCACCAACTTTCAATGTGAGTTTCTTATCATACACATCAATCATAGCACGTGAAGTGGCCAAAAATGGCCTCCCTAATATAAGGGGTACACGGCTATCCTCATCCATATCAAGTATCACAAAATCCACGGGGAACACAAATTTATCTACTTTGACTAGAACATTTTCCACAATTCCCCTTGGATACTTGAGTGACCGATCGGCCAATTGGATGCTCATGCGTGTCGGTTGTGGATCTCCCAAATTAAGTTTCGCATACAAAGAGGCGGGCATTAAATTGATGCTTGCATCGAGATCCGCAAGTGCATTCGTGATGACTAAGCTACCAATATGACAAGGGATAGTAAAACTCCCTGGATCGGCAATTTTCTCCGGTAGCTTGTTTTGCAGCAAAGCAGAACATCCTTCATTCATCAGTACAGATGAAACATCCTCAAACTTCCGTTTGTTGGTGATGATCTCCTTGAGAAATTTAGCATATGTGGGCATCTGCGAGATAACATCAATAAACGGTAAGTTGATATGCAACTGTTTAAAGAGCTCTAAAAATTTACCAAAATGAGCCTCCTCTTTCTCCTTTTTCAGCCTGCTTGGATAAGGGACTCGCGGTTTCATAACCGGCACTTGTGTAGTGGAAGGAGGTGGGACTTGCACGGTACTTTGTGGGCTTGAGTGTTGCGCCTCGTCCGTCCTTTCCTCCTTTTCTTTTTCAACCTGCACATCATCAACAACCACATTATTTGAAACCGAATTGGAAATGGGATCTAGAGTTTTACCACTTCGTAGATGAATAGCCTTGGCTTGCTCCTTGGGATTTGTTTCCGTATTTGATGGAAGTGTCCCTTTACCGCGATCAATCAATAATTGAGCTATTTTCCCCATCTGCTTCTCAACATTTTGGATCGATGCTTGTTGACCTCTCACAATATCCTCAAGGGTAGGCATGGCTTCGGTGGATGGGGTGGTGGTATTTGTGGCTTGGTGTGGTTGTTGTGTTGCATTAGTTGCGTGATTTGGTTGACGAGATTGATATTGAGCGGTGTTTGGATGACGAGGTTGGTATGAGTTGTTTCTTTGGTTTGGGTTGGAAGAACTAGCCCCCTCAAATCCCGGTGGTACCGCCAGAGCTTGGTGATTTGGTTGATGCCATCGGAAATTTGGATGATTCCGATTGTCAACATTGGGATTGTAGTATTGTTGAGGTGGTGGTTGAAAAGCTAGCTTCCCTGTTGGGTTGTCATATCGATCACCATAAGAATACACAACATCTTTTTCTAGTGTTTCATCTGCATCATCATTGCCACAATCTCTTGCCGTGTGTGGTCCTCCACAAAGTTGACAAACTTCTTGAATAGACTTAATAGTGGATTGTCTATTGAGAAGTGTCATCCTTTTGGTACATTCATTTGTGGTGTGAGGACCGTCACACAACTGGCACACCTGATTTGCTGTTCTTTGATTTTGTAGTTGGACAATTTGTTTGCCCATCCTAGCAATCTCGTCCTTCAGTGAACTTACCTCATCCCCTTGCTTCAAAGCACCACGTACGATTCTATGTCTTGAAGAGTGCCACTCATGTGTGTTAGTGGACGCGGTTTCAATTGCTTTGTAAGCATCGGAAGGCTTCTTGTCCATCACACATCCACCGGCGTTCAAATCCAATATTTGCCTTGTCGAAATTAGGAGTCCGGTGTAGAATGTGTATACTTGATTGTAGGTGTCCAACCCGTGATGTGGACACTTTCTCATAAGACCCTTGTACCTTTCCCACGCTTCGTATAAAGACTCCTCGCTTTCCTGCAAAAAATTACTGATATCATTTTTCAAACGAGCAGTTTTTGAGGGAGGGAAGTACCGCATTAGGAACCGGTCTACAAGTTCCTCCCAACTTGTGATCGACTGTGGCGCAAGCGATTCAAACCACGTTTGAGCGGCTCCCCTTAACGTATAAACGAAGGTACAAGGCTTCATCGGGCATTTCCCGAATCTTTATCATGTCACAAACGTCCAAGAACCGAGTTAAATGCGCGTTTGGATCATCGGAGTCAAGACCATCAAAGGGGCACATTTGATTCAAGTACTGAAGATAATGAGTTTTGATCTCATAGTGCGCCGCTTGAACAGGACGACGTATGATTGCTGATCCTGACCCGATGTTGGTCGCCTTGGAGCGTTCTCTCATAGTGCGATTATCCTCCTCCGCCATTTTGGCTTCGACTTTTGGTTCGGTTTTGGGTCCCGAAACCTCAAGATCTTCGACTATGATTGGAGAAGTATTGGTGGGTGTTGATGGAGATCCTTGCTCAAGCACACTTTCACCTTCCTTTTGTTTGTTTTTCCTTCTTAGCAATCTCTCCGGATCGGTTAATGGTTCGGCCAAATCCGAGAGAAGATTTCGGCTCATAAACTCCTATAGAACAAAAGAGAGGCAACGTGTGATCTCAAACAAGAAAGTAACGAAATAAAATTAAAAACAATGGATTTAACTTTCGGGGATGAATCCCCGGAAGGATCGCTAATATAGAAACGTTCAACCGTTCACAAAATCACCGTTATTGTCCCCGACAACGGTGCCAAAAACTTGATGTGCCGCTAGCACACCTTAATTTTAATTATGTAATGGATATAAATATACTAAAACTAGCGACAATTAGGCAAGTATCACCTATCGTTTGCTAATATAGTATAAGTAAGTCCAGGTATCGAACACAGGGACAAAATGGTGTAATGATGATAATAGGTTGTCGGTTAATAATTAGCTAATATCGTCATGCGTTTGCATAAATAAGAAACATGTAAAAAGTATAAAATCACGAGCGCGAATCCACACAAGTACGAGATATACACACTTAGAAAGAAAGGTTTTAAGATTGCTGTAACATCCCTACTTTTCAATTATATGTAATTTGCGAGTTTTAAGGACTTAATTATTGTATTAATGAAATGTTATATCAATTTAAGTTAATTTTGATCATAATATCGGTTAAGTAAGAAAATACGAAGTTGAGGGGTGTGTTATGCAAATGGGTCAAAAAGGGGAATAAAAGAAAGAAAATCTTTCATTTTCAAGAATCACACTCTCTCACTACTCTCTCTCTCTCATCGATTCCTCTCTCTACTCTCTCTCTCTCGACTTCATCTATGGAACACACAAGAATCATCAAACTAAAGGTGTAAAAGTTGGATTCAAGTGGCATTTTAGGAACTATAACTGCTACAACAAACTATTTGAGGTAACAATTACTCATATTTACGAATTCTTGAAGTTTTTATTCGGTTTTTAGTGAAAACCGAATCAAAAGATTATGGTTTAGATTGTTAATGCATGTTGTATGTTGCCATGGAAATGTTAAAATCGAGCATTGATGATGTTATATATCAAATTTCAGAATCAGATTCACACTCTAAGTATGATTTTTGGAATTAGTGTGTGTTTTAGTGTGTGTGTTCATCGATACATGATGAAAAAGGAACAAAAATGGGTTAATTTGGTACATTAGTGTTATGATTTAAGTTAAAAAGATAGCCTACAAGTTTATATTTACAATGCTAGATTCAAAAACATGCATGAACTGACCAGAATGAATAATCTGGAAAATCTGGAAATTATTAAGTATGAAACCGGACTAATGATCCATCCTAATTCGGATCCCTCCAAATTCGGACCTTCATCCATTTAGGACCAAAGGTTAGTTCGGACCCTGTCCCAATTCGGACCCCCATCCCAAATTCGGATCCTACCCCCATTTCGGACCAATACCCACCTCGGACCACACATATTTCGGATCACCTAGCCTATCTCGGACCATCTACAACTCGGACCATCCGAATTCAGACCCAATTACATTTAATTTACAGAATATAAGTTTTATGCAATTACTGACACAAAATCACTATTACACTTACTTTACAGATCATTGTGGTGTTATCAAACACACATTGATTCAGAGACAAATTGCACAATACCAGTCACTGTGAGTAACAGATTGTCATTCTAACATTTATTGTTTTTGCATTCATGTTTATATATTCAATGGCATGTTCACATTGTTCATATACATCATTTGGCACTCGTACATGATTTGTTGTTATAATGCACACTCGTACTTGACATGTAACACACATGTAGCTAGCGTTCATTTGAAAGTGCATCTATTTACATCATGCTTGCACTGCATGATCATTACTTCACAATCTGATGCGACCTGGACTGGGGCTGACAGCAGGCCACTGTCGGGGACTGATCATCCCACTCGTTATCCTGTCAGGTTCGGCACATCCCCGATCAACATTTGAACTGCCAACCCCATGCTAGCAATGCATGGTTTACACGTACATTGAGGCTTACACTGCCTGTTTTCACATACATGGGGCTTACACTACCCATGGTTAAGCATTGTTTGTAAAGAAATATTTGTTGTTTGCATAATCTGTTATCTCACTAAGCTTTAGCTTACAGTGGACTCACAAATGTTTTCAGGCAAAGACAAAAGTGTAGCTGGACCTTCATCTTAAGCATTTCACTTCAATATCCCGGAGACTTTAGAAGCTATTGGTACTTGAATGCAATAGCTTTGGGCTGGGATTTACTACTTTCAAAACAATTATGATGTTGTAATAGTTAGACTTAATCACTGTAGACATGTACTTTCATTGCTTTAGTGTGGAACTGCTTAATTCTGATTTAAGTATTCAATTTCAATTGTCATGATATTCATTGGGTTGTTTGTTGATCCTGGTGATTCCAATTATAATATCAAATCAAGAGGGTGTCACAGGTTTTGGTATCAGAGCATTAGTTTGAGGTTTCAAGTGTCCGCGAGGACTTGGACTCAAACTTAGGTTATGATATTAGAATGGACTCCTAGGAAATGATCCGAACTAAGATAGGATTGACATGCACACGGGGACAATTAAAGGGTAAATGTAAATACTTAGGACTTACAACCAAATGTTCTAAATATAAGTTGTTATATTCCAAAACATGTCAGGAGACGATATGACTCCTCAACAAATGTTCCAGATGATGTAAGCTCTCATGGAACAGAACAATGAGCTACAATCCTAAAGAATGGCTGAGCAGGCTCAGTCATTTGCCGACCAATTGAGGGCCAGAGATGAGGCCGAAGCGAAACGAAAGGCTGATAAACGAAAGAACAAGGAACAACAACAGGACGATCAAGAGGAAAGACAGGACACTGGGTCTTCTAACAGATCAAGGGGTTGCAGATTTAAGGACTTCAAAAGTAACGGAGCTGTTACTTTTGATGGAACTGGAGATGCTGTGACTGCATTGGAATGGATCACCACCACAGAGAGAACTTTCAGAATCAGCGACTGTGCTGACAAGAACATGGTCCGCTTTGCAACCGCAATGTTTGCAAGGGACGCTGTTATGTGGTGGGATGCAATGACACATGTGTTGATGATGGAGGTAGTGTCACACATGACTTGGAACGAATTCAAGGAAGTATTCTCTCAGCAATATTGTCCTACCGATGAAAAGCACCGTCTAGAGGCGAAGTTTCTGAATTTGACCCAAGGAACAAAGACGGTTACGCAATATGCCGTTCAGTTCACCCGACTAAGTTTGTTTGCACCGCATCAAGTTGACACGGAGGAAAGGAAGATAGCCCGGTTTGAGGCCGGTCTAGACTATGAGATACGCCGAACCATGAGTGGGGTTCGGTATACAACTTTTGCTGGTTTGCTAGAGGCTGCTCGAAATGTTGAGCAGATCGTCTTGTTATCTGGATACGTCATAGGGTCAGCCGCCGCAACACCGACTCAACCGTCGCTGCCAAAAAGGCAGCGGGATTCTGGATCATCCCGGTTCTCTCCTCAGTCCCATCAACAATCTTCATCACCCAAGAAAGGAAGGGCCTTTGCGGCCAGTTCTGAAATGAGGGACTGCAGACGATGCAGAAAGGCGCACTCTGGGGAGTGCAAGACTTAGGATATGTACTGCTTCTGCTGTGGACAGAAAGGCCATCACTGGGAGCATTGTCCTCGAAAAGACGATGCGTGCTACAATTGCCACAGACTTGGCCATTTTTCAAGGGACTGCCCGAAACCCCCACGAGATCAGAATGTTCAACAGTCAACAACGAGATCTTCTGTAGCTTCCACGGCTCGCAGGGATCAATCTCAAAGGGCTCCAACAAGGGCATTCCAAATCACAGCTGAAGAAGCAAAGGATGACCCGGAGGTGGTCACTGGTACGTTCTATGTTAATTCCATTCCTGCACGTATCTTGTTTGATTCCGGAGCCAATCGTTCGTTTGTCTCCACTACATTTGCTCGTCAATTCAATATGCCTACTTCCAAATTACAATTTGTACTTGACATAGAGACCGCTAGCAACATGTTAGTTAAAGCAGACAAAGTGTATAGGAATTGCACATACTTGTAGAGAATGTAGTGTTCAACATAGATTTAATTCCAATGGAGTTCGGAGAGTTTGATGTTATAGTAGGTATGGACTGGTTGGTCCATAACGAGGCCCAGATTGTTTGCAAGAAAAGGATGATCAAGATCACCACTCCTGAGGGCCGAGACATTTGTATCTATGGTGACAGACACAAAGGCGATTTATGCCTTATTTCAATTGCAAAAGCCCGAAAGCACGTTGCCAAGGGTTGCCCTACATATTTAGCCTACGCTGTCGATGCAAAGGCTGAAATTCAATCTCCTTCCACCGTTCCCGTTATTTCTGAATTTCCAGATGTCTTTCCAGAAGATATCTCGGGATTGCCACCTGATCGTCAAGTGGAATTCCGCATTGATCTCATTCCTGGAGATGCTCCAATAGCAAAGGCTCCTTACCGCTTAGCCCCTGCTGAAATGCAGGAAATGATGAAACAATTACAGGAGTTGCTCGATAAGGGTTTCATACGCCCAAGTTCTTCTCCATGGGGCGCTCATGTGTTGTTTGTTAAAAAGAAAGATGGCACATTATGTATGTGCATCGATTACCGTGAACTCAATAAAGTCACAATCAAGAACAAGTATCCGTTGCCCCGGATTGATGATCTCTTCGACCAGTTACAAGGCGCAAGCTACTTCTCGAAGATTGATCTTCGTTCGGGTTATCACCAACTCAAAGTACATCCAGACGATTATCCAAAGACGGCTTTCAGAACTCGTTACAGACACTACGAGTTTCTGGTGATGCCGTTTGGTCTTATAAATGCGCCGGCTGCTTTCATGGATCTCATGAATCGAGTCTGCCGGCCAATGCTC
Source organism: Centrapalus pauciflorus (assembly GCA_020465985.1). NCBI lineage: Eukaryota > Viridiplantae > Streptophyta > Magnoliopsida > Asterales > Asteraceae > Centrapalus > Centrapalus pauciflorus. Next base: position 281,841 of record JAANYP010002126.1, on the reverse strand, counting down.
GACAAATCGGTCATTGTGTTCATCGATGACATTCTCATCTATTCAAAGACCAAAGATGATTATGCAGCACATCTGCGAGAATTGCTAGAGTTGTTACGCAAAGAGCAACTTTATGCCAAATTCTCAAAGTGTGAATTCTGGTTGAGGCAGGTACGTCTCAACATTCGAAACGAATTTCATGATCCTTATACTTACTTATGAACTCTTTGTTAACTTGTACCTCTTAAACAATCAATTCAAATCCAATTCTTGGGGCACGTGATATCTGGTGTTGGGATTGCTGTTGATCCTGCAAAGATCGAAGCTATCCAGAACTGGGAATCACCCCGCAACGCCTCAGAAATTCGTAGCTTTCTGGGATTGGCTGGTTGCTACCGCCGATTCATCAAGGACTTCTCCAAAATCGCCGTTCCGCTTACAAAGCTTACTCGCAAGAACACGACCTTCTTTTGGAAAGAAGAACAACAAGCGGCATTTGACAATCTGAAGAAATTACTAAGTGAAGCACCAGTTCTAGCCCTGCCTGAAGGGAACGAGGACTTTGTAGTCTACACAGATGCATCAGGCACGGGTTTGGGTGTTGTTCTGATGCAAAGAGGAAATGTCATAGCATACGCTTCCAGACAGCTCAAACCACATGAGAAAGACTACTCCACTCACGACTTAGAGTTAACTGCTGTGACTTTCGCTCTCAAGCTATGGAGACACTATTTGTACGGAACCAAATGTCAGCTCTACACCGATCATAAAAGTTTGAAGTATATATTCAGTCAGAAGGACTTGAATATGAGGCAAAGAAGGTCAATGGAGCTGATCAAAGATTCCGATTGTGAGATTCTCTATCATCAGGGAAAGCCAACGTAGTGGCTGATGCCCTAAGCAGAAAGGCCTACTGCAAGGCATACTGTTATGCCATGACTTCTACAATTTTGACGTCAACTATCATAGACGATGTAAGGACTGCTCAGTTGCAGGCCCTAAAGGAGGAGAATGCAAAGGATGAGAACATCAGAGTTCAACTTCCATTAATGCAAGACGATGGAACTGGACTAAAAGGTGTGTACGGCAGAGTTTGGGTTCCTAAGTTCGAGAAAATGCGATAAGTAATTCTTGCATAAGCTCATCAATCTAAGTTCTCAATTCACCCTGGAAGCACGAAAATGTACAACGACTTGAAAGCCGACTTTTGGTGGTCAGGGTTGAAAAGAGACGTTGGGCAATTTGTAGAAAGGTGCAGAACTTGTCTTCTAGTCAAAGCAGAGCACCAACAACCCTATGGTAGTATGCAACCTCTTCCTATCCCAGAATGGAAGTGGGACCATATTACCATGGATTTCGTAACCAAGCTACCTAAGACACGTCGTCAACATGATGCCATTTGGGTCATTGTTGACCGATTAACAAAATCTGCTCATTTCATTCCAATCCGAGAAACCTTCTCACTGGACCGCCTTGCCCAGATCTACTTGAACGAAATCGTCATTAGGCATGGTGTGCCTAAGTCTATTGTCTCTGACCGAGATAGTAGAATTACTTCCAATTTCTAGGCTGCTCTGCAAAACGGTCTTGGTACTCGTATCGCAATGAGTACTGCGTATAGACCCCAATCTGACGGGCAAAGTGAAAGAACGATCTTAACTCTAGAAGACATGCTCAGAGCGTGTGTCATGGATTTGGGTGGTAACTGGGACGATCACCTCCCATTGGTTGAATTCTCCTACAACAATAGTTACCATTCCACTATCAAGATGGCACCGTTCGAGTTCCTGTAAGGCAGAAAATGTAGAACTCCAACCTGTTGGAGGGAAACAGGAGAAACTCCTATCGCCGGACCAGCTTTGCTACAAGAAACCAATGAAAAGACACAACTCATTCGACAGTACATGAAAACGGCGCAAGATCGACAAAAGAATTACCACGATCGCCGTCATAAAGCGATAGAGTTTCAGAAGGACGATTGGGTATACTTAAAGGTTTCTCCGATGAAAGGTGTCACAAGATTTGTTAAGCGAGGAAAGTTATCTCCTCGATTCATAGGACCCTTCAAGATACTAGAAAGAGTTGGTAATCTGTCCTATCATTTGACTTGCCGGAAGAGTTGTCAGGAGTTCATCCAGTATTCCATGTTGGTTACTTAAGAAAGAGTCTGGTGCCCGAAAGGGAACCATGGACTGATCATTCAGATATCAAGGTTGATGAACGTCTAAGGTTCGTTGATGAGCCAGAGTGTATTCTAGAAACAAAAGTCAAAAAGTTACGGAACAAGGAAATCAGGATGGTGCTAGTCAAGTGGAAGCATCATAAGGGAGCTAACCACACTTGGGAATCGGAAGAAGATATGAAGACTAAGTACCCAAGTTTGTTTAGCGCAGCATGACTTCGCGGACGAAGTATAGGCGTGGTGAAGCCCATGCTGTAACATCCCTACTTTTCAATTATATGTAATTTGCGAGTTTTAAGGACTTAATTATTGTATTAATGAAATGTTATATCAATTTAAGTTAATTTTGATCATAATAACGGTTAAGTAAGAAAATACGAAGTTGAGGGGTGTGTTATGCAAATGGGTCAAAAAGGGGAATAAAAGAAAGAAAATCTTTCATTTTCAAGAATAACACTCTCTCACTACTCTCTCTCTCTCTCATCGATTCCTCTCTCTACTCTCTCTCTCTCTCTCTCTCTCTCTCTCTCTCTCTCTCGGCTTCATCTATGGAACACACAAGAATCATCAAATTAAAGGTGTAAAAGTTGGATTCAAGTGGCATTTTAGGAAATATAACTGCTACAACAAACGATTTGAGGTAACAATTACTCATATTTACGCATTCTTGAAGTTTTTATTCGGTTTTTAGTGAAAACCGAATCAAAAGATTCTGGTTTAGATTGTTACTGCATGTTGTATGTTTCCATGGAAATGTTAAAATCGAGCATTGATGATGTTATATATCAAATTTCAGAATCAGATTCACACTCTAAGTATGATTTTTGGAATTAGTGTGTGTTTTTAGTGTGTGTGTTCATCGATACATGATGAAAAAGGAACAAAAATGGGTTAATTTGGTACATTAGTGTTATGATTTAAGTTAAAAGACAGCCTACAAGTTTATATTTACAATGCTAGATTCAAAAACATGCATGAACTGACCAGAATGAATAATCTGGAAAATCTGGAAATTATTAAGTATGAAACCAGACTAATGATCCATCCAAATTCGGATCCCTCCAAATTCGGACCTTCATCCATTTCGGACCAAAGGTCAGTTCGGACCCTGTCCCAATTCGGACCCCCATCCCAAATTCGGATCCTACCCATTTCGGATCCTACCCCCATTTCGGACCAATACCCACCTCGGACCACACATATTTCGGCTCACCTAGCCTATCTCGGATCATCTACAATTCGGATGTGGTCCGAATTCAGACCCAATTACATTTAATTTACAGAATATAAGTTTTATGCAATTACTGACACAAAATCACTATTACACTTACTTTACATATCATTGTGGTGTTATCAAAACACACATTGATTCAGAGACAAATTGCACAATACCAATCACTGTGAGTAACAGATTGTCATTCTAACATTTTTTGTTTTTGCATTCATGTTTATATATTCAATGGCATGTTCACATTGTTCATATACATCATTTGGCACTCGTACATGATTTGTTGTTATGATGCACACTCGTACTTGACATGTAACACACATGTAGCTAGCGTTCATTTGAAAGTGCATCTATTTACATCATGCTTGCATTGCATGATCATTACTTCACAATCTGATGCGACCTGGACTGGGGCTGACAGCAGGCCACTGTCGGGGACTGATCATCCCACTCGTTATCCCGTCAGGTTCGGCACATCCCCGATCAGCATTTGAACTGCCAACCCCATGCTAGCAATGCATGGTTTACACGTATATTGAGGCTTACACTGCCTGTTTTGTAACAACCTAACTTTTGATCAGTTATGTAATGACTATTTTGAGATAATAATATAATTTTTGTTATATTATTTGGATTTGCACATATTGATTAAGAATGAAAATTTATTAAGTAAATATAATTTTAAATTATATTTATGATTTAATTGAGTAAAATAAAGAGATGTAAAATACAAATGTTTAGTGGGTTAAATACACAAAGTGATAAAATGAAATATATAAAAACAAAATATACTGATCATTTATGATCATTAACCTAAATCTCTCTCTCTCTCTCTAATATCTCTCTATCTCTCGGATCTTTCAACAAAATTTCCAAAGAAATTCAAAGATTGATGATTTAATTGAAGAATCAAGACAAAGGAAGTTACAATTAACAACAATCAACAAGAATCTACAGAAATTCCAAGGTAATATTCCATTTAAATTCGAAAATTTAGTATGTTGGTTCGGTTTTATGAAAAACCGAAACCAAGAGATTAAAATGTGGAAATAATGTGTTGCATGTGTATAAATTTAGAAGATTATGATGAATCTAAGTTAATAAATGTGATAGTAACAAAGATTATGGGTTAGATTATCCAAAAATGAATAAAAATCGGAATTATGATGAAAAATATGTTCTTGACAAAATGATGAGTTTTTGGGTAATCTTGATGAATCTATAGTGTTTTTGATAGGGAAAAATGTATAAAATCAACCCAGTTATGATAATAAATCATAATCTTAAGTTGCATGTCAATTATAAATAAGTTTGGTAAAAATTGATAAAAATCCGTATGAACACAAGTATGAACATGAAGAACAATTTCTGGGAAAAATACTAAGTACAGGATCCGAATTCGGATACACCCGAATTCGGATGGTTTCCCCAATTCGGATTCTATGTTTCGGTTCGGATCATTCCATTTCGGATTCTTACACTTCGGATCTTGTTTTGGGTCCTAATTCGGATCCATGCTAATTCGGACCTTGCTTTTATCCTAATTCGGGTAAGATGCTAATTTCGGATCTTATGTATTAAAAGATCCTAATTTGGATCCCAAGTCATCCTCAATTCGAATGATGATCAATTCGGACCGGCCATTTCAATTCGGATTGGCCCGGATCCGGATGATCCGAATTCGGATCCCCTATCCGGATGTATCCGAAGTTGATGACCCGAAACCCAATTTTATGTATTAGAATGATTTGAGAATAAATAAGTTATCAGAATCAGATGAAATTTAAGATTATAAAGATTAAAAGACAAAAGATGATGGCCTTGATAAGACAAGTTATCAGATATCAGACTCAGATAAAATACCAGAATTTATGACCAAAAGATGATGAAAACTCCATGATGATGATGATGATATTGACATGAAATTTATATTAATAATTCTGGACAGGTTCAGTTAATATCTGAACAAAGATTTAAAGACTTAAAGACTTAAAAGCGGGTCAGAGAATTGATTGACAGATTACAGATTGACAAAGATAAAATCCTGAGATAACTCAGGTGGCAGATTCATATATCTGTTTGACCAAGACCAGATCAGTGAGTTATAGATATTCAGATTGAACATGCATAAGATCCGGTTGAGATATATTGCTGCTGTTAGATTTATTGACATTCACTTTATCAGCTGGAATGAGACCTGTGCACACCATGGATGGGTGTTGCCCAGTGGATCATGATAGCTATTTGATTATCTTTTCAATTTGCACTTAATATTGCTTCAGACTTTGCTTTATGATTCATTGCTATCATGACTTCTAAGACATATGCTTCCAACATTGATCAGACCTTTGATAGATTGATTCAGCTTGACTAGCCCTTATGGTCTATTGTTCTAGACCCGGCTATTTCACCAGTTCTTATGAATTGGTTATGACCTCCGATGTTCCGCCATATTGACTTACTGGTAGCTAGCCCAGTATGTGGCTGATCCCCACGATTTAAGCGTGAGTGTGGCCTGAACATCATCCGATCTTATGATACTATATCTCAATCATGAGGGCTGTAGCGGCAGCCAAGACATATCACGCTAAGACTAATGACTCCGCTTGACACGCATGTTGATATTGAAAATCTATAAACTCACTAAGCTTTGCTTACAGATGTTGCATTAATATTTTACAGGAAAAGCCAAAGGAAAATCACCTGCAGGACCTAGTACTTAGGTCATTCAAGATCCAAGTTTTGAAGCTTTCTTAGACCACTACTCAACAAACTCTCTGGTACTGATTGGAAGACAGCAAATGTGGTGGTTCTGGGTAGACTTGACGTGATGTATGATGTTATGACTAGATTAGATGTTACCCTTTTATAACTTTAATTTGAAATATGTAATCTGTATCCTAATATGTAATGTACATGTAATTTTTAATTCCGCAATTAATTACCCTATCTTAGTATGGTTGATATCGTATTGCATGATGTGGGACCTAGACTAGTGAGCACTGCCCCGTAAGGGGTGGTCTTCACAGGATGGTATCAGAGCACTAGTTTGAGTGAATCAAGTATTACGTAAGTATACTTGGTCTCAAACTGAAGCAATACGTATGTATCAATCATTTAGGTGGTTTAAACTGAGATAGGATGTACAGACTGTTAGGATGGGAAAAAAAAAGGTACATAGATCTAAGTCTATAAACTGATAGCTACATGCTTTTAATTTTCAGTAGAAGATGTCAGGATCAGGATTAGGTGATATTCCCAGCAACATGAACCCACAACAGATGTTTGAAATGATGCAACAACTTCTAGCCCAACACTCAGACAACAAAACAAAATAATGCAAGATCAGTTTCAGGCCAGAGATGAGGCCGAAGCTAAAAGACGTGAAGAAAAGAAAAATAAGAGAAAAGAAAAGCAAGTCCAGACTAATGAATCTGATTCTGATAAATCTAATCCTGAAACCCAAAGTGCTCAGCCAAAAGGCTGCAAATTCAAAGATTTCAAAGCTAGCGGTGCTTTGAATTTTGAAGGAACAGTTAATCCGATTCAGGCGATGGATTGGATTAGTCATACCGAAGAGATCTTTAGAATCTCTGACTGTTTAGACTCGAAGAAAGTGAGTTATGCGTCTGCACTATTTGTGGGAGCTGCCCGTGCATGGTGGAAAACTCAGCGAAGTATCTATGGTGAGGAGGTGATTCAGACTTTAGAATGGGAGCAGTTTCTTGATATGTTCAATGCGAAGTACTGTCCGATCGACCAACAAGATAAAATGGAAGTACAATTGATGCAGCTGACTCAGGGAACGAAGACAGTTGACGAATACGAGCACGAATTCTCAAGACTATGCGGCTACTCTTCATGATTAAGTAGCTACCGAGGAAAGAAAAATGAATAGATTTCGTGTAAAACTTAATCCAAGATACAGACATCCGATGAGCGCTATCAAATATAAGAGTTATCTGGAAATGGTAGAAGCAGCGAGACAGATCGAGCGAGGATACTTAGAGTACGGCGATCAGCTATACGCTCCGTCTACTAACCCGATGAATCCGTCTCCTCCAAAGAAACAGCGATTTGGCAGATTCTTTAGGCCGAATAAGTCTCAGTCCCAACAATCTCAGCATAGTTCACAACAGAAAGCACAAGTTTACTCCCTCACGAACGAGCCACGATTCTGTAAGCGATGCAGAAAGTCACACATGGGGTTGTGCAATCCAGAAGATGTTACTTGTTTCGCGTGCAACATGATCGGTCACAGTAGTGAAGAATGTCCACAGCAGGGACGTGGATGCGCAAAATGTGGAAAAAGAGGACACTTTATGTATCAGTGTCGTAGCGGGCCGCGTTATCAGTCTCAGTCATCAGCTGGAGGGTCTACAGTTAAGAGTTCTGCTGCTACGCCGACTGCAAAGACTCGAGCTTTTCAAATAACAGCCGAGGAAGCAAAAGAAACACCTGATGTAGTTACGGGTATGTTTTTACTTAACTCGATTCCGGCTCGTGTATTATTTGATTCTGGCGCAAGTCGTTCTTTCATATCAACCTCTTTTGCACGACAATTATGTAAGATTCCATCAAAGCTTCCCGTGATACTAGATATTGAGACAGCCAGTAACAATTTCGTTATGGCTGATTCCGTTTATCGTAATTGCACACTACTTGTTGATAATATCGTATTCAATCTCGATCTCATCCCGATTTCGTTAAAAGAATTTGACGTCATCATCGGCATGGATTGGCTAATGAACAACGAGGCTACAATTATCTGCAACCGGCGAGTCATCAGAATCAAGTCTTCAGACGGCCGAGTACTTGAGATCAAGGGCGAGAAGCAGAAAGGTGCACATTGTTTAATATCTGTTGAAAAAGCGCATAAGTACTTATCTAAAGGTCACGAATCTTATATCTGTTATGTTTCATCTGAATCCAACTCTGAAAAGAAATCTTTGTCCGATATTCCTATCGTCTGTGAGTTCCCAGACGTATTTCCTGATGACATTTCCGGAGTGCCACCGGAACGTCAAGTCGAGTTTAGTATAGACTTGGTTCCTGGTGCGGCTCCTATCGCAAAAGCTCCATACAGACTTGCACCTGCAGAAATGCAAGAAATGTCTAAGCAACTGCAAGAACTGTTAGAGAAGGGGTTTATCCGACCGAGTTCTTCTCCGTGGGGTGCACCAGTTCTATTTGTTAAAAAGAAAGACGGAACCTTCCGTATGTGCATCGACTACCGCGAGTTGAACAAAGTCACCATAAAGAATAAATATCCTTTGCCCAGGATCGATGATCTGTTTGATCAGCTGCAAGGAGCCAGCTATTTCTCGAAAATAGATCTCCGTTCTGGGTATCATCAACTGAAAGTAAGAAATGAGGATATACCGAAGACAGCTTTCCGTACAAGATACGGTCATTACGAATTTCTCGTAATGCCGTTTGGATTAACGAATGCACCAGCGGTGTTCATGGATCTCATGAATCGCGTGTGCAGACCAATGTTGGATAAATCAGTTATCGTGTTCATAGACGATATTCTGATTTACTCCAAAATGGAGGCTGATCATTCCGTTCATCTGCGACAGTTGCTAGAGTTTTTAAGAAAAGAAAGACTCTACGCAAAGTTTTCTAAGTGCGAATTCTGGCTCAGACAGGTATAATCTCTATTATATATGTCTTGAGCTGTTTCCTTAACTATTCTATGATTCACATCAGAACTTGAATTTCTATCTTGATTATCTTATAGATTCAATTCCTTGGCCATATCGTTTCTGGGGAAGGAATATCCGTTGATCCGTCTAAAGTCGAGGCTGTTCAGAAGTGGCAAACACCTCGCAATGCCTCTGAAATAAGAAGTTTCCTTAGATTGGCCGGTTATGATCGGCGATTCATAAAGGACTTCTCGAAGATTGCTGTGCCACTTACAATGCTAACACGAAAGAATACTCCTTTCGTTTGGACCGATAAACAGCAAGAGGCATTCGATATTCTGAAGCAAAAGTTGATTCAAGCGCCGATCCTAGCCTTGCCAGAAGGTAATGATGATTTCGTTTTCTATAGTGATGCCTCTGGTACTGGTTTAGGATGTGTTCTGATGCAAAGGGGAAAAGTAATTGTCTATGCTTCAAGGCAATTAAAAGATTACGAGAAAAGTGCACCAACTCATGATCTTGAGTTGGCTGCCGTTACCTTTGCTCTGAAGATCTGGCGTCACTATCTTTATGTGACTCGGTGTCAGCTCTACACCGATCACAAGAGTCTCAAATATCTTTTCACTCAAAAGGATCTGAACATGAAACAGCGTCGGTCCTTGGAGCTTATCAAGGACTATGATTGTGAGATCCTATATCATCCCGGCAAAGCTAATGTTGTCGCGGATGCTTTGAGTAGGAAAGTTTATCCGGAAAAGTACTGCTATGCCCTGACTCCAGTTATCTTCTCTTCTGATCTTATTGAAGACATCAGAGTTGCTCAAGCTGAAGCAATGAAAGAAGAGAATATTGATTCTGAAAATCTTAAAGGGCAACTACAATTACTAACTCTGAACCATTTGGGACTTCACTGTCTCCAGGGAAACCGAATCTGGATTCCTAAATATGGTTCAATCCGCAGCACTCTTCTGTCTGAAGCTCATCAGTCCAAGTTATCTGTTCATCCTGGCAGCTCAAAGATGTATTTTGATCTGAAAGACGATTACTGGTGGCCAGGAATAAAGAAAGATATCGGTAAGTGTGTTGAAAGCTGCAGAGTCTGTCAGATGGTTAAGGCAGAACATCAGAAACCCTTTGGGGATATGCAACCACTACCCGTTCCTGAATGGAAGTGGGAGCATATAACTATGGATTTCATCACGAAGTTGCCTAAGACCAAAAGACAGCACGACTCCATCTGGGTAGTCGTTGACCGTTTAACGAAATCAGCACATTTGATACCGATGAAAGAAACTTATTCTCTCGATAGATTGGCGCAGTTGTACATCACAGAAATTATTTCACGTCACGGTGTGCCAAAGTCTATTGTATCTGATCGTGATAGTCGTTTCACATCCAGATTCTGGCAAGCACTACAAGATGGGATGGGTACTCGGATTTCTATGAGTACTGCTTATCATCCTAATGCAGACGGCCAGAGTGAACGTACTATCCTGACTCTTGAAGATATGCTTCGTGCCTGCATTCTTGATTTAGATGGTAACTGGGATGACCACTTGCCGTTGGTCGAATTCTCTTACAACAACAGTTATCATTCTACGATCAAGATGGCTCCTTTTGAGGCTTTATACGGAAGAAAGTGCAGAACTCCCACCTGTTGGCGTGAAACCAGCGAATCGCCAATAGCAGGACCTGCCCTTCTACAGTTGACTCATGAAAAGATTCAACTCGTTAGAAGGAACATTCTTGAAGCTCAAAGCAGGCAGAAGTCATATTATGATAATCGGCATAGATCAATCAGTTTTGCAGTTAACGATTGGGTGATGTTAAAAAAGTATCCCCAATGAAGAATGTGGTGCGTTTTATTAAACGAAACAAGCTAGCTCCTAGATTTATTGGTCCGTTCAAAATTGTGGAAAAGATTGGAAATCAATCTTATCGTCTTGAACTACCAGCTGACTTAGCTGGAATACATCATGTATTCCATGTCAGTCATCTGAGAAAGAGTTTAGCCGACGAAAGGGAAGTGCAGATACCACACGTTAACCTGCAAATTGATGAGAAGCTTCGAGTAGTTGAAGAGCCGGAGTGTATTCGGGACTCGAAGACTAAGAAACTACGAAACAAAGAAATACAGATGGTGCTCGTCCAGTGGAAACACCACAAAGGTTCGCATCAGTCTTGGGAATCGAGAAATGTAATGAAAGCAACTTATCCCAGTCTGTTCGAACATAGCTAACTTCGGGGACGAAGTTTGTGCGTGGTGGAGCCCATTCTGTAATAACCTAACTTTTGATCAGTTATGTAATGACTATTTTGAGATAATAATATAATTTTTGTTATATTATTTGGATTTGCACATATTGATTAAGAATGAAAATTTATTAAGTAAATATAATTTTAAATTATATTTATGATTTAATTGAGTAAAATAAAGAGATGTAAAATACAAATGTTTAGTGGGTTAAATACACAAAGTGATAAAATGAAATATATAAAAACAAAATATACTGATCATTTATGATCATTAACCTAAATCTCTCTCTCTCTCTAATATCTCTCTCTCTCGGATCTTTCAACAAAATTTCCAAAGAAATTCAAAGATTGATGATTTAATTGAAGAATCAAGACAAAGGAAGTTACAATTAACAACAATCAACAAGAATCTACAGAAATTCCAAGGTAATATTCCATTTAAATTCGAAAATTTAGTATGTTGGTTCGGTTTTATGAAAAACCGAAACCAAGAGATTAAAATGTGGAAATTATGTGTTGCATGTGTATAAATTTAGAAGATTATGATGAATCTAAGTTAATAAATGTGATAGTAACAAAGATTATGGGTTAGATTATCCAAAAATGAATAAAAATCGGAATTATGATGAAAAATATGTTCTTGACAAAATGATGAGTTTTTGGGTAATCTTGATGAATCTATAGGGTTTTTGATAGGGAAAAATGTATAAAATCAACCCAATTATGATAATAAATCATAATCTTAAGTTGCATGTCAATTATAAATAAGTTTGGTAAAAATTGATAAAAATCCGTATGAACACAAGTATGAACATGAAGAACAATTTCTGGGAAAAATACTAAGTACAGGATCCGAATTCGGATACACCCGAATTCGGATGGCTTCCCCAATTCGGATTCTATGTTTCGGTTCGGATCATTCCATTTCGGATTCTTACACTTCGGATCTTGTTTTGGGTCCTAATTCGGATCCATGCTAATTCGGACCTTGCTTTTATCCTAATTCGGGTAAGATGCTAATTTCGGATCTTATGTATTAAAAGATCCTAATTCGGATCCCAAGTCATCCTCAATTCGGATGATGATCAATTCGGACCGGCCATTTCAATTCGGATTGGCCCGGATCCGGATGATCCGAATTCGGATCCCCTATCCGGATGTATCCGAAGTTGATGACCCGAAACCCAATTTTATGTATTAGAATGATTTGAGAATAAATAAGTTATCAGAATCAGATGAAATTTAAGATTATAAAGATTAAAAGACAAAAGATGATGGCCTTGATAAGACAAGTTATCAGATATCAGACTCAGATAAAATACCAGAATTTATGACCAAAAGATGATGAAAACTCCATGATAATGATGATGATATTGACATGAAATTTATATGAATAATTCTGGACAGGTTCAGTTAATATCTGAACAAAGATTTAAAGACTTAAAGACTTAAAAGCGGGTCAGAGAATTGATTGACAGATTACAGATTGACAAAGATAAAATCCTGAGATAACTCAGGTGGCAGATTCATATATCTGTTTGACCACGACCCAGACCTGTGAGTTATAGATATTCAGATTGAACATGCATAGATCCGGTTGAGATATATTGCTGCTGTTAGATTTATTGACATTCACTTTATCAGCTGGAATGAGACATGTGCACACCATGGATGGGTGTTGCCCAGTGGATCATGATAGCTATTTGATTATCTTTTCAATGTGCACTTAATATTGCTTCAGACTTTGCTTTATGATTCATTGCTATCATGACTTCTAAGACATATGCTTCCAACATTGATCAGACCTTTGATAGATTGATTCAGCTTGACTAGCCCTTATGGTCTATTGTTCTAGACCCGGCTATTTCACCAGTTCTTATGAATTGGTTATGACCTCCGATGTTCCACCATATTGACTTACTGGTAGCTAGCCCAGTATGTGGCTGATCCCCACGATTTAAGCGTGAGTGTGGCCTGAACATCATCCGATCTTATGATACTATATCTCAATCATGAGGGCTGTAGCGGCAGCCAAGACATATCACGCTAAGACTAATGACTCCGCTTGACACGCATGTTGATATTGAAAATCTATAAACTCACTAAGCGTTGCTTACAGATGTTGCATTAATATTTTACAGGAAAAGCCAAAGGAAAATCACCTGCAGGACCTAGTACTTAGGTCATTCAAGATCCAAGTTTTGAAGCTTTCTTAGACCACTACTCAACAAACTCTCTGGTACTGATTGGAAGACAGCAAATGTGGTGGTTCTGGGTAGACTTGACGTGATGTATGATGTTATGACTAGATTAGATGTTACCCTTTTATAACTTTAATTTGAAATATGTAATCTGTATCCTAATATGTAATGTACATGTAATTTTTAATTCCGCAATTAATTACCCTATCTTAGTATGGTTGATATCGTATTGCATGATGTGGGACCTAGACTAGTGAGCACTGCCCCGTAAGGGGTGGTCTTCACAGATGAGGGCTCCAAGGAAGAATGACCTGTACATGCTAGACATGAACAAGCCGGAATCTTTGATAGGTCCAATTTGTCTACTATCAAAAGCTTTAGAAACTGAAACAGTTCTATGGCACAGACGCATGGCACACTTGCACCTGAGAAAGATGAATTACATTGCTAAAAATGGATTGGTGCAAGGTGTCCCGATTAAGATTTTTCAGTTCGAGGACAAGTGTCTACCGTGCAAGAGAGGAAAACAACACAAGAAGGCACACAAGTCCAAGACTCAGAACTCAATAGCTGCCACGTTCTATTTGTTGCATATGGATCTATTCGGATCTATCAACAAAAGGAGCATAGGTGGTAGTTGGTATTGTTTGGTTATTACTGATGATTACTCATGATTTTCTTGGGTTTTCTTTTTAGGTACGAAGGACAAGACAGCTGCCAAGCTTATCGGGTTCTTAGACCAAGTGGAAAACTCTTACGGAACGAGGGTAAAACGTATCAGTAGTGATAACAGAACGGAATTCAAAAAAACGGTTATTGGTGTATATTGCCTATCAAAGGGCATAGTGCATCAATTTAGTGCACCATATGAGCCACAACAAAATGGGGTGGCCGAACGGAAAAACAGGACTTTGATTGAGGCAGCAAGGACTATGCTCTCGTATTCAAAGCTTCCTACCATGTTTTGGGGGGAGGCAGTGAATACCGCGTGTCATGTTTTAAACAGGGTCCTTACTGTCAAATCATTGAACAAAACCTGTTATGAAGTTTTGAATAAAAGGCCACCTAATTTAACTGGCTTCGAACCATTTGAGGTACCATGTACGTTAATGAAAACAATGCATCAACCTAAGTTTGGTGAAAAGGCTGACGAAGGTTATTTCCTAGGTTATGTGACGAACTCACCAAACAAACGGGTTTTTAACAAATCTAATGGTACAGTAGAGATTGTGTATAATATTGATGTAACAAGTTATACACATGAACCCCAAACTGGTCCAGAATGGATTTTTGATTATGACAAATTGTTTGAATCATTTAACATTCCTTCGGATGGAAATGCAGGTACAATCGAACAGGAGTTGTCGTCTTTAAATCTGAATGACGAGGGTCAAAGTTTTCCGAGGACCACCTTTCGATCAACTTCCGAGCCTACAAGAACTGAAGATAGGTCTCAAGCAGAAAATGATTCTGAAATGCCTACAAACGAAAATCAGACAACAAATTCTAACTCTGAAGACAGTGTCCATGAGGATTCTTAGGGTTGACGAGATAGAAACATCGAGAACTAATAAGGATCATCTGGTTGAGAGTATCATAGGAAATCCTAATGCTGGTGTGAGGACTAGGAGTAGTTTGAATAACAACACAGTGTTGTTGTCGATGATCAATGACTCCGAGGCCTTTCATACTTGTCTCTACTCATGTTTTATTTCGCAAGTAGAGACGAAGAATGTGCAAATGGCACTAAAGGAAAACTCTTGGGTTGAAGTGATGCATGAAGAACTATCACAGTTTAGGAAACATGAAGTGTGGGAGTTAGTTTTGTTACCTCGAGGAGAAGTTGCAATAGGAACCAAGTGGGTTTTTAAGTGCAAGAGAGATGATCGGGGTATAGTGACTCGCAACAAGGCAAGGCTTGTGGTAAAGGGTTTCAACCAAGAGGAAGGAATCGATTACAATGAAGTGTTCGCGCCAGTGGCAAGGCTTGAAGCAGTCCGTTTGTTTCTAGCTTTTGCTTCCTTCAAAGGTTTTAAGGTTTATCAACTGGACGTAAAGAGTGTCTTTCTTTATGGGAAAGTGAAGGAACTGGTGTATGTGGAACAGTCCCCCGGGTTTACAGATTCGAAGTATCCAGATAGACTATATCGGTTAGATAAGGCTTTGTATGGACTACATCAAGCACCAAGGGCGTGGTACGAGAGACCATCTAATCATCATTTAGACAACGGGTTTGAAAGAGGGAGAATCGATAGTACGCTCTTTGCGAAAAGAAAAGGTGAACATTTCATCTTGGTACAAGTGTACGTCGATGATATTATTTTCGGATCATCAGACGAGCAGATGTGCAAAGACTTTGAAAAGGTGATGAAGTTTAAGTTTGAGATGAGTGTTATGGGTGAGTTAAACTTATTTTTGAGTTTGCAAGTCGAACAGAGGAAGGTGGGCATGTTTATTCATCAGACGAAGTATGTTTACGACATTCTAGAGCGCTTCGGGATGGAAGGAACCAAGCTGACAGCTCACTTCAGCACGCCGAATTTAAGTGAATCATAATCTCGGACCGGGTACAGAAAGTGATACCGATGTGGATCCGACGTTATATCGGACCATGATTGGGTCACTAGTGTTTTTAACTGCTTCCAAACCTGACATAATGTTTGCTGTGTGTATTTGTGCTAGGTTTCAAGCTAATCCAAAAGAGATGCACATGAAAGCTGTGAAGCGGATTCTGAGATACCTCAAGTCGAAACCGAAGCTAGGACTTTAGTATCACGCGGATGGTGATCTGGAATTGGAGGCTTTCACAGATTCAGACTATGGAGGATGCAGCTTGAATCGCAAGTCAACAACTGGAGGTTGTCAGTTCCTTGGAGGAAGGCTCGTATCCTGGCAATGCAAGAAACAGACTTCGGTAGTCGTGTCAACGTGCGAGGCCGAATATGTTGCTGCGGGTAGTTGCTGTTCACAGGTTTTGTGGATACAACAACAATTGCGGGATTACGGTATGACTTATACTCATACTCGTATTAGGATTGATAACCAGTCAACTATTGCAATAACCAATAATCCAGTTAAACACAGTAAAACGAAGCACATAGACATAAGACACCACTTTATACGTGATTGTTGTGAAAAGAATTTAATTAAGCTGGTAGAAGTAGCAACAGAAGATAATAATGCTGATTTATTTACCAAAGCTTTTGATAAGTCACGTTTTGAGTTGTTGGTCCAACTAAACGGAATGCGTAATCCTGAGTAACTTGACTTTAGTAGCATTTATTTCTTTTTATAGTAGTAGAGTTCCTTTCTTTTTATAGTAAGTTTAGTAACTTAGAAGAATTTCTTTCCTTTTATAGTATGTTAGTAGGTTAGTATATTTCCTTACTCTTATTTATGAAAAACAAAAGAAAAAAAGAGAAAAAACCTTAAAAAGTTCAAAAAAGAGAATATCAGAAAATGAGTTAAGTATTAGATACATAAGTTCAAAATGACGAAAATTAGCACAGTCAATAAAATCTCTAAGTGTTAAGCTTTCACACATAATGCACCTAAAACAATAAGTGAAATACATTATCTAGTGTGATGTGTTGTTAGGCGTAATACACAAAGGGAATCTTAAGGCTAATAAAATATTCCAGAAAAGGTCAGACGTGTTCACTAACATAAATTTATGACCAAATGGTGTTAATTTTTATGTTAGAGACATACAGACATTGATTCTAAATGAGGTATGCAAGTTTTCTGAGGGATGTATAGCAACATCAGATACATCTTAAAGAAAAGAGAAGAATAGAAAATCATGATACTGAATTGAGAGTCAAAACAAGTAACTCTGTTTAACGTAAGTACAGACCTGTTGCCTCTGGTTTGACTCGAGTTAGCAATATAAGTCGATTTGTTGTACATCCATACAGACCTGTCACCGCTGTTTTGCTAGCTTTAAAATAAACTTTAAGACAAACTAAGACACTCTGTTGTATGTAAATACAGAACTGTGTCCAACGTTTGCCTTTTAAAGAAAATTTGCAATACCGAAAAGTTATAATCATTGTGTGTATGCCTTGATCATCAAAGTATGTCTAAGTATGAGTCACGTAAGGTAATTTCTTGATAAATAAAAAGGCCAAGGGATATTTGAAAGTGTAAAATGTAAGGTCTACACACTACAGATCTATCTAGACGCGGAACCGTCAACGAGTGCGGAATCCTCGTTAACGGGTAGACGGTAACAACACTCACCAGGAACACGGAGACTATCAACGAGCTGCACGAACGACACACGAACGCACCTACTAGAAGATTCTATCCGAAATGAAACTAACACTGATGATAAACTCGAAATCACTTAATGCTTAATCACTCTCGAATTCTGCAAAAAGTCTCATAATATTTCGAGTCTATCCCTAATTATAGAGGCTAAATCGACTCTGTCATGGGCCAAACTCGAATCAGGCCCACGGCCCATTCGAGTTTGTCCCATCTGACATTCTTGAATCTGCCTAAGTGGTCACATTCGAATCTGTCTAAGTGACTCATTCGAATCTAACCAGATTCGAATCCTAGTCCTTAGAAATTTCGAATTTACCTTCTCACATAATTAACTAAGTATCGAAACTTATGTTTTTACCTTATGATTGATTTTATCTTTGATCTTTATGTTTGAACTTCTTGTAATACGTTACATTAAGTTCAAACCAATAATAATTATCAACCATATATAAACATATATATCTAATACTTGCTAAACCACAATGTTGGATCACTTAGACTGCTATCGTCACACAGGGTGTACCAACAGACTCCCCCTTGACGATAGCTTCTAATAATTCACACATTTGATTAAGTACTTTGCTTATTATTTATTCAAACTGCTTCCAGCTTACAAACCCTTTTCAACACACACTTTAACTACATTCTCATACTTTCTAGCCTCACCATCCATATGAGTGTCACTTGAAATCTTATGAGCATGCAAAATTTGAAGGTCATCTCGAGAAAGGTTTACCAGGTGAAGAGGATCATAGATTCTAAGAATCACCTTTTCTTCAAAATCTTCCATCACCGCTTCTCCTGTTTCACTCTCAACATACCACCAGTTTAGATTTTTCATGACGTTCTGTGGCATCGGCTTGAGTGGTACTTTCCTCAGACATCTCACTGATCTGTACTGTATCTTCATCCAAGGACGCCCAGTTAGAGGGTCAATTCGAGAATGATCCTCTACTCTTTTTCCTATCCTTGGATTAAGCCGTTCAAACTTTCTCGACCTTCCCTCTTTCCTTATGATTCTGGAAATTATTTCAGCGTAAGGGTCATTACCGATATTGATTAATTCTTTCCAAGCTAAAGCCTTTATCTCAATCTTCGGCAGTGAATTGAAAACTTTCAGAGATCTTCTGAGGTACTGGAGCCCATCTTTTCTCTTGATTATGAATAGCTGCAGTTCTCTATCAGAGAACCAGCTTAATATGTTTCCTGACAGTTTTCCAGTACCCGGCACCTTCATCTTCTTTTTCAGCTCTAAGTCCTTCTGCTCTGCCCTGAACCATAGTTTTCTTTTTTCTTCAGTAGTCAGCTCTCTGGCAGGCTCTTCTATTGATGACTCAACATTTAAAGCAACATTCACCACTTCTATGTTAACAACATCATATCCTTCTATCACATACGTATCAGTGACTGGATTTTGCTGAACGACGATCTCATTGGCTTCATCGTCTTCGTCAGCACACACCTCATCATCTGATCTCCAATCAACAATCTCTTCAGGAACAAATTCTCCCTCTTCTAGTTCCTCCATATCATCTTCAAAGTCAAAGCCCAAATCCATCGGGTCGTCGTCGAGATCCATAAGAGCATCAATCATCTCATTTATCTCAGATTCTGTAGGTTTAGACGAACTGGCCTCTCCTTCTTTAGCTCCTGCTTGACTTGGCTCCCCCTGAGATTGAGCATCCTGAGCAGCAGAAAAATCTACTGGCTCATTCTATCTTTGAGTGCTGGGATCATTGCCTTGGTCATCTTCATTATCATCATCCCTCGGCCGCTCCACTTGATCACGGCAGGATGTCTCCCCCTGAGCTTGTAAATTTTTCATTAATTGCTCAACCAGGTTGCGCATCGATCTAAGTTCAGCTGCTTGATCAGCGACAAAAGTTTTTAGCTCTGAGTTCTCTTCCTGAACTTTTTCCACAATCTTCTTCAGTTCGGTATTCTCGTTATCAATATTTGCGTTATGCTTCTGAAGTTCACCGATTGCCGTGGTCAGGCCAAAGATTTGGATCTCCTGGAAGTCAACTCTATCTTTTAGTCGCAAAAACCTTTGATTTTTTGCATATGTGGATGAGGTGGATGGGATGGATTGAATTGGAGTTGAAATGATCGGCGATGGGATGTACGGTTCATCATGAGGTGGTGATGGTGGAATGGTGGTTTGAGGGTCCTGAGGTTGAGGAATTTGAGGTTGAGGAATTTCAGGTTGTTCTGCTGAAGCTGAAGCAGATCCTTGCATAAATCTATGACGCTGGGCCCTTTGCCTCGTCACTAATGTAGCAACCTCTTCTTCTTCAAAATCAGAGTAATCAGACTCTCTTGATGCTCGCCTCCTTGAAGCTTCTTCAGATACTATTAACCTTGATCCATAAGTTCCCATTTGAACAGGAGGTTCTGTAGATACGTACTCTGGAGCTTCAACCTCTATCTCCTCCATTTCTTCTGACTTAGTTGCTGACGATGACAAGTCATTACCAGTCTGGTCTGGTTCATATTCATCAACCTCCCTAAGAACATCTTCTTCTCCCTCTGCAGGCTCTAGCAATTCTCCAACTAACGCTGCAGATATTTCTTCATTGGCATGAGGACCAGCTTCCCAAATTTCATGTAGTGTTTGACACAACTGATCAGATTCAATTGG
The DNA here is from genome assembly GCA_020465985.1 of Centrapalus pauciflorus. Classification (NCBI taxonomy): domain Eukaryota; kingdom Viridiplantae; phylum Streptophyta; class Magnoliopsida; order Asterales; family Asteraceae; genus Centrapalus; species Centrapalus pauciflorus. The sequence goes on along the minus strand of JAANYP010002126.1, from coordinate 261,434 downwards.
GATGTTCGAAGGCCATGCTTCTTGTACCTCTTGCTGATGACTTGTAGAAGGCCTGGTTGCCTGAGTTTGACTCGCGGTAGCTCTTTGTCGTCTCCTTTGTTGCTGTGCACGCGGTTGTTGTCGTTGTTGTTGCGGTGGCTGTCTAGCTTGAACTTCCACTTCTCCTGCCCAGTTGGCATTATTCGGTGCTTCAAAGTTCCTGTCAAGTACAGCTCCAAACAACGGTCGCTCGACCGGAACCGCCAACCTTCCTCTATGCGAGGAGCAATCAGCAAAAATCCTTTTGTCCATCACCGCGACACTCTGAATCTCATTTAGCTGCGGCAAATTCGGCAAGAAGTGCATGATGAGCATCATTATGAAACGAGGATATAGCAGAAATTGTTGCTGCTCTGGAGCCGTGATTTGATGAACGAATTCCGATAGAAACATTTGTGAAAAGCTGAAGGGCCGATTATAAACTAAAGCGATCATCCCAGATTGGATCTTCGAGACAATATAATCAAAACTGGCTTTCTTGGCTGCAAAACAAACCATAAACACATGAGCCAAAAATCTCCATTGACCAATAAGCCCGCTCTTCATGTAAGATGTCTTCGTAACATCTAAACTATAACCCATTCTCAGAAACGCTGCTTGCCTAATACTTATCTTCTTCCTGAGATCCTAGCTGCAAAACCTGACGCAGCATATCAGCAGAAAACACCAATGGTTGACCTGCTATCCTTGTTCTCAAAGCTGTTGGAGTGACAGAACAATCAACTTGTAAGTGCTCGTAGAACTGTCGAACATATGGAATTACAATTTGAATATTATGAGACAATGAAAATGCAATCCTAGACTCTACTAGGAAATCCATCATCTGACGAAAACCCTGCGCCTCAGGGACATGATGGTCGGGGGGAATGAACATATTATGCTTCGGCACGAATACTCGAACAGCCATATCTGCACAATAGATAAACTATTAGAATTATTAAATATCAATAAACTTGTTTAAATTCAAATTTGTTTTACTTTGAACTTGTTTAAGTACAAAATCCAACACAAATGAATTTCTACAAGTTTAATTAAATTTAAATTGCATAATTTAAATAAAATGACAGATTCGAATCAGGTTAGATTCGAAGAAACCCCTTTTCGAGTTTGATGACACACTCGAATCTAATGACCTTCTCGAGTTTACTGACAAACTCGACAATCGTCTGGAACAGATTCGAACTCGTCGGCCAACATCATCACCAAACACACTGATTTTAACCATTTTGAATTTAGAAAATCACATACATTAGTCCAACTAGGTTCTAATCACAGATATTTGCCTTTAATTTGACTTTTTAACGGTTCAAACTTTGTAACTTTGAAAAACACGATTTCGACAATCAAACCTTCAAAAATTGATGATTTTGACTTAAATGGTGTATTAAACTACATGAATCTTGTACAACCAAGTTGATTATACCTAGATGTATCAGTAGAATCGAACACCCAAGTAAGAAACTCGACAAATTGTCGTTTTTGTGGAAATCGGTAGACTCGAGGAAATACATTCGAAATCGCAGATAGATTCGAGAGTATAGATTCGAAAACAGATGTATTAATGACATTACTGTTAACCTATTTATACTACCTAACTTCGAATCTACGGCCAAAGTCGAATCTACTGACAGATTCGAGACCACCCTATTTCGAGTTTAAAGTAAACTCGAATTTCCCAAAACACTTAGAAAGTTTCGAAAATTTTGAAATAAATTCAACTTTTTCAACCTTATTGTGTAACATGATAAACTAGGCCAAATCTTTTACCCTAAGCACAAGATTTTTCACGCAGTGTTTATTTTATCCAACTATGAATGCACCCTCAGTAATTTTGGACCTTTTTCCTAAGTAAAAAAATAAAAATAAAAGTAAAATAAAATAAAATAAACTAAGGTGAAATAAAATAAAATAAAATTTTAAATCTTTGCCCAAAAAATTTAACTTAGACTTAAACTATATTTATTAAAATTTACAACCTATGCTAAACACTTAACAAAATATTTTTGACGAGTATAGTCAAAGAAAGGTTCAATCAGATAGCGGTGTCAGATACTCACTTTCAGTAATTAAACATTCACACTTAAAATTTTTGATTCCTTTGATTGTTTGTCGTGACATACCCATTTAGCCGATTGTTGGTATTTACCCCTTTAAACATGCTACATTTCGGAATATCCCTTGGCATTTTTATTTATCATGAAATTATCTTACATGACTCAGACATAGACATACTTTTATGATCAATGCATACAGACTAAGATTCTAACTTGTTGGTATTTGCAAACTTTCTTTAAAAGACAAACATCGGACACAAGTCTGTATTTTCATACAACAAAGTGTCTTAGTTTGACTTAAGGTTTATTCTTAAAGCTAGCAAGACAGCGGTGACAAGTCTGTACCGACGTACAACAAAGCGACTTATCTTGCTAACCCGAATCTAAACAGAGGCAACAGGTCTGTACTTACGTACAACAGAGTTACATGTTTTCGACTCTCAATTTTGTATGATTTTTCTACTCTTTCCATTTTAAGATGTATTTGATGTTGCTATACATCCCCAGAAAGTTTGCATACCTCATTTAGAATCAAAGTTTCTATGACTTGTACATAAAAATTAAGACCGATTGGTCATACATCTAAGTTAGCGACACGCTAGACTTTTTCTTGATTATTTTATTAGCCTTGGGACTCCCTATATGTATTATGCCTACCAACACATCAAACTAAAATAAAGTATAACACTTAGAATTTTAGGTGCATTATGTGTGAAAGCCTAAACACTTAGAGTTTGTAACGACTGTGCTAATTTTCGTCACTTTGAACCTATGCTTCTAAGACTTAACTCCTTTTTCTGATATTCTCTTTTTTTTTGTATTTTTATGATTTTCTCTCTTTTTTTCTTTTGTTTTTCATAAGAAATAGCAATAAAAGAAGATAACCTACTAACTTACTAAAAATAGAAACTTTCCTAAATTAGCAGACTTAGTATAAAAAGAAAGAAATACTACTGCTATAAAAGGAAATAAACTACTACTAAGGCCAAATTACTCTGGGTTGCGCATTCCATTTAGCTGAATTAAATATTCAAACGATGACTTATCAAATGCTTTGGTAAATAAATCAGCATTATTATCATCCGTTGCCACTTTTACCAATTTGATTAAGTTCTTTTCAGCACAATCACGAATAAAATGATGCCTTATGTCTATGTGCTTTGTTTTACTGTGTTTAACTGGATTGTTAGTTATAGCAATTGTAGATTGATTGTCTATCCTAATTGGAGTTTGAGTGTAAGCCAAACCGTAATCCCGCAATTGTTGTTGTATCCACAGAACCTGTGAGCAGCAACTACCAGCAGCAACATACTCGGCCTCGCACGTTGACACGGCTACCGACGTCTGTTTCTTCCATTGCCAGGATACCAGTCTCCCTCCTAGGAATTGACAACCTCCAGTTGTTGATTCGCGCCTCAAGCTGCATCCGCAGTAGTCAGAATCCGTGAACGCTTCCAACTCTAGATCTCCCTCCGCGTGATACCAAAGTCCCAGCTTCGGTTTCGACTTGAGGTATCGTAGAATCCGCTTCACAGCTTTCATATGCATCTCCTTCGGATTCGCTTGAAACCTAGCACAAATACACACAACAAACATGATGTCAGGTCTTGAAGCAGTTAAATACATAAGTGATCCAATCATGGCCCGATATAATGTCGGATCCACATCGGTATCTCTTTCAGTACCCGGTTCGAGATTGTGATTCACTTGAATCGGCGTGCTGAAATGGGCAGTCAATTTTGTTCCTTCCATCCCGAAGCGTTCTAATATGTCATAGACATACTTCGTCTGATGGATAAACATACCATCCTTCTTCTGGTCAACTTGTAACACCAAAAAGAAATTTAACTCTCCCATAGCACTCATCTCGAATTTCGACTTCATCACCTTATCGAAATCTTTGCACATTTGTTCGTCTGATGATCCAAAAATGATATCATCTACGTACACTTGTACCAAGATAAAGTGTTCTCCCTTTCTCTTAACAAACAGCGTACTATCTATCCTACCCCTTTCAAACCCGTTTTCTAATAAATGGTTGGATAGAGTCTCATACCACGCCCTTGGTGCCTGATGCAATCCATATAGAGCTTTATCTAAACGATATACTCTATCAGGATATTTTTGATCTGTAAATCCGGGCGGCTGTTCTACGTACACCAGCTCCTTCACTTTTCCATATAGAAAAGCACTCTTAACATCTAGTTGATATACCTTAAAGCCCTTGAAGGAAGCAAAAGCCAGAAACAACCTAACGACTTCTAGCCTAGCTACTGGCGCAAACACCTCATTGTAATCGATTCCCTCCTCTTGGTTGAAACCCTTTACAACTAGCCTAGCCTTGTTGCGAGTGAATATTCCCCGATCGTCTCTTTTGCACTTAAAAACCCATTTGGTTCCTATGGCAACTTCCCCTCGAGGTAATGGAACTAACTCCCACACTTCTAGTTTCCAAAACTGCAAAAGTTCTTCCTGCATCGCTTCAACCCAGGAGTTATCCTTAAGTGCCATTTGCACATTATTAGGCTCTACTTGCGATATGAAACAAGAATAGAGACAGGTGTGATATGCCTTGGAGTCGTTTATCATCGACAACAACACTGTGTTGTTATTTAAACTACTCCTAGTCCTCACACCCTCATTAGGATTTCCTATGATGCTTTCTATAGGATGGTTCTTGTTGATCCTAGAGGTCTCTATCTCGTCAACTCTTAGATTATCTCCTAAGTTAGATCCTATTTCACCTAATGGGGGAACAGTATCAGATTCCACATTTTCCTCCTCGTGGACAGTTTCCTCAGAGTTGGAATTTGTTGTCTGAGTCTGATTCTCAGTTGAAGGTGCCTCTGGATTAGCAACTTCTGGAGATCCATCTTCAGTCGCAGTAGGCTCGGATGTGGATTGAAATGTAGTCCTCGGAAAGATATGACCTTTGTCATTCAGATGCAACGTCGCCTTGTCCTTTTCGATTGTACCTGCATTTTCATCCAAAGGAATGTTAAATGACTCAAATAATTTATCATAGTCAAATATCCATTCCGGAGCTGTTTGGGGTTCATGTGTATAACTTGTGACTTCAATGTTATACACAATTTCCACCGTACCATTTGTTTTGTTAAAAACCCGTTTGTTTGGTGAGTTCGGCACATAACCTAGGAAGTATCCTTCGTCAGCCTTTTCACCAAACTTCGGTTGATGTTTTGTACGCAATAAAGTGCATGGTACCCCAAACGGTTCGAAGCCAGTTAAATTAGGTGGCCGTTTATTCAAAATTTCATAACAGTTTTTGTTCAAAGATTTGACAGTTAGGACTCGGTTTAAAATATGACATGCGGTATTCACTGCCTCCCCCCAAAACATGGTAGGAAGCTTTGAATCCGAAAGCATAGTCCTAGCTGCCTCAATCAGTGTCCTGTTTTTACGTTCAACCACCCCATTTTGTTGAGGCTCATATGGTGCACTAAATTGATGCACTATGCCCTTTGAGAGGCAATATACACCAATTACAGTGTTTTTGAACTCAGTTCCATTATCACTACGTATCCTTTTAACCCGTGTTCCGTAGGAATTCTCCACTTGGTCTAAGAACCCGATGAGCTTGGAAGCCGTCTCGTCCTTTGTACCTAGAAAGAAAACCCAAGAAAATCGTGAGTAATCGTCAGTGATAACTAAACAGTACCAACTACCTCCTATACTCCTTTTGTTGATTGGTCCGAAAAGATCCATGTGCAACAAATCGAATGTAGAGGTTATGGAATTCTGAGTCTTGGACTTGTGTGTCTTCTTATGTTGTTTGCCATTCTTGCATGGTAGACACTTGTCCTCGAACTGAAAGCTCTTCATAGGCACACCTTGCACCAACCCATTTTTCGTTTTGTAGTTCATCTTTCTTAGGTGCAAGTGAGCTATGCGTCTGTGCCACAATACCGATTCCGTCTCCGAAGCTTTGGATAATAAACAGATTGGCCTCATCGAAGTCTCTGGCTTGTTCATATCATGCATGTACAAGTCATTCTTCCTTGGTGCCCGCATCAATACCCATTCTTCAGGAATCTTGAATCCCGGTTTTAGCACTAACGCTTCAGTGTCTGTGAACAACACTGAATTCTTCTTGTCACAGATTTGAGATACACTAATGAGAATGTGAACCAGTTTATCAACATGATAAACTTGATCCAACTTGATTGTCCCATTAGTGACCACTCCGGTACCCGTGATGTTTCCTCCTTTATTTCCCGCGAATGATACGAATCCCCGATTCCCACCCTTGAAGTCTGTAAGGAGACTTCTTTCCCCTGTCATGTGCCCGGAGCATCCACTGTCGACGAACCATTTGTTGTTTGGACCTGTGGTAATCTCCTTTGTGTGGTCGGATTCCACGTTGGCCATTTGAGCGGCAAACTCCAGAAGCGTCTGATCATTCGTCTTCTCCACCCACATCGGACTGCTGTCCCTTGTGGTCTGCTCTTCCCCTTCACATCCATTCTCCGTGACTTCAGCCATAAAAGCTCGAGCATTTGATTCCGGATGTGAGGTCCAATCGTAGGTACCATCCAGCTGTCTGTCTGATGTGACATTTGATAGTAGACCAGCTAGATTGGCTTGACTGGCAGATGAACTCGGAAGGTATCGTTGTTGAGACTGATTCTGAAACTGTCCATGATGCTGATTCTGCCCTTGGTACGTATCTACCTTCGATCTCTGACATTCTCTGGCGAAGTGTCCTAGACCTTGATAATTGTAGCACTTGACCTTGGACTTATCAAATCCAATCCCCTTATTGTTCATTGTCAGATTCCTACCAGTTCGTTTGATGAATCTTTTAACCCGTTGGGTTACCATGGCCAGTTTCCATTTAAGGTCCATCTCCTCAAGATCGTCAGGGTCGACCTGGACTTATCAAATCCAATCCCCTTATTGTTCATTGTCAGATTCCTCCCAGTTCGTTTGATGAATCTTTTAACCTGTTGGGTTACCATGGCCAGTTGCCATTTAAGGTCCATCTCCTCAAGATCGTCAGGGTCGACCTGCTCATAGTCTTCATCCCAGAGAGCAGGATCGTTTATCTTCCCCTGAACACAGTTTCCGTATGCAGCCACAAATGAAGCAAGGAAGTTCAAATGTTCTTCGGCTGATTTTGCGCTCATGGGCATCTTAGAATTGCCCTGAGATGTCGATGCCTGAGTTGCTTGAGGTTGCTGTTCTTCCGATCTTCCCAATCCTAAGAACGCTCTGTTTAGTTTGTCATCAGTCTCTGCTGGTGACGACGTTTCTCCGGTGAATACTTGTCTTCATTAAGCTTGATCATTCCCACATACATTGCCCATTTGGCTGGTAAGGCATCAAGAAGCTTATTGTTCTTCTCAGTGTCATTATACTCAATCCCATGACTTTCAAGCTCCGACAATAGATGATAAAAGCGGGTGATGGTGTCATCCAGCTGTTCATCCTTCAACTCCTTGAAAATTGCAAACTGTTGTTTCAACAGCTCCATACGCTTTCTTCGAACCCTCGGATTACCCTCACATCTCTTTTCCAGTGACTCCCAAAGTTCCTTAGATGTCTTCTGAGCCCGGAATGTGTGTAGTATATCCTGAGGCAACGCCATTCGAATTATCGAGAAAGCTCTGTTCTCCGCTTCATAAAGTTTCTTATCATCTTTCTTCATCATCTGATTTGATAAGACTCTCTGACGGCCTTCAACTTCAGAAATTGGTGGAATGTACCCTTCGTCAATACAAACCCACATGCGCATATCGTTGAACGCACGAAATCGGCAAACCGATCTTTCCACCAATAGTAATCCTCGAGTTTCATCAGCTTAGGCGGAGTGTTTGCCTTCCCGACCTCGTGGTCCATTTCCAGGAATTTTTGAAGATTTGACATCTTTTCGAAAGTAATTGAATTGTAACTTAATTAATTTAATTCGAAACTAATTTGAGTTAATTCTTTCGAATCTAGGTTGATTCGAATATAATTAAATTTCAATTTATTTGGGATTAAATTCAATTAAGTTTTGTAAGTCAATTAAATTCGAAAATAATGACAGATTCGAAAGTCCCTAAACTCGATGGTCAAGGCAAACTCGAACAGTCAGCAGATTCGAAGCCCTATTCGACTCTAGACCAAATTCGAAACAAACTCGAATGTCAGCAGACTCGAGAACCTATTCGAAACTAGCACAGACTCGAATTAAACTCGAAACACACTTTATCAAACTCGAGAGGAGTGGATTTTGGTTAGACTCGAGACTAAGAATAACCCTAATTAGTCCTAATAGATTCGAGCGCCGCAAACTCGAAAAACGGCTAACACTTCGATTTCTTTACGTTTTGCAGATTAAATCAATATTTTTACAACGAAAAATACAGATTTCGATCAAAAAACGTGAAAAACACGAAGTATTTCCCGGATGACAATTTGCTAAGCTCGAAGAACACGAAAAACACAAAGATTAGAGAAAAACCGTCCAAAAGCGTCAAGAAACCCAGAATGTATCTAGATGAACACGAAGAACACCAAGAACACCCACTAGGCTTTGATACCACTTGTAAGGTCTACACACTACAGATCTATCTAGACGCAGAACCGTCAATGAGTGCAGAATCCTCGTTAACGGGTAGACGGTAACAACACTCACCAGGAACACGGAGACTATCAACGAGCTGCACGAACGACACACGAACGCACCTACTAGAAGATTCTCTCCGAAACGACACTAACATTGGTGATAAACTCGAAATCGCTTAATGCTTATTCACTCTCGAATTCTGCAAAAAGTCTCATAATATTTCGAGTCTATCCGTAATTATAGAGGCTAAATCGAGTCTGTCATGGGCCAAACTCGAATCAGGCCCAAGGCCCATTCGAGTTTGTCCCATCTGACATTCTCGAATCTGCCTAAGTGGTCACATTCGAATCTGTCTAAGTGACTCATTCGAATCTAACCAAATTCGAATCCTAGTCCTTAGAAATTTCGAATTTACCTTCTCACATAATTAACTAAGTATCGAAACTTATGTTTTTACCTTATGATTGATTTTATCTTTGATCTTTATGTTTGAACTTCTTGTAATACATTACATTAAGTTCAAACCAGTAATAATTATCAACCATATATAAACAAATATATCTAATACCTACTAAACCACAATGTTGGATCACTTAGACTGCTATCGTCACACAGGGTGTACCAACATAAAATGTTTAAAGGGAAAATAATACCAACAATCGTCTAGAATTGTGTGTCACGACAAATAATTAAAGGAATAAAAAATTCCTAAGTGTGAAAGTAAGATACTGAAAGTGCGTATTTGACACCGCCATCTAATTGAACCTTTCTCTGACTTTCTCGCCAAAAAATATTCTGTTAGTGTTAAGTATAGGATGTAAATTTTAAAGTATTTTAGAGTAGTTTAAGGTTAAATTTTATTCAAAATTTTATTTTACTTTATTTTATTTTATTTTAAATTTTTAGTTTATTCTTAGTTTATTTTCAGTTTTAATTTTAGGAAAAAGGTCAAAGTTACTAAGGATGCATTTTTAGTTGAATAAACAAACATTGCGTGAAAATCTTGTGCTTAGTGTAAATAAATTTTGCATAGTTTGATCTGTTACACGAAAAAGTTGTAAAAGTTGTAAAAGTTGAATTTTATTCAAAGATTTTCAAAATTTTCATTTAAATTCGAATTTAAGACAAAGTCGAATTGACATACGAAACTGTCAGTAATTTCGAATTTAATGCAAGTTCGAAGGTGGTTAGTATATATAGGTCAACAGTGAACATTTATTGTCACCTACCTTCGAGTTTAGCCCTTCGAACTTACCCTCTGTGCGATTTCGAACTTGCTATTCGAGTTTACCGTTTCGTTTCTTTCACTGTTTGTCAAAGTTTTGTTCATGTGTGTTCGATTCAACAACCAAATCTAGGTATAACCATCATTATAATACAAGATTTAGGTAGTTTAGGACTCAATTTGAGCAAAAATCGACTAATTTTGAGGTTTTAAGGGTTTTGAACTTTGTGAGTCAAAATCACAAAGTTTAACCGGTGAAACTTCAAATAAGTTACAAATATCTTCGACTAGAACCTACTAGGACTAGTGAATACTATTTTCTAAGTCTAATATGGTTTAAATCTGGGATTTGTGTTTGAAAGTAACCGACTTCGAATTTGTCTGTAAATTCGAACTTGTCATCAAATTCTATTTCAACTCAAATTCGAACATATCATTCGAGTTTATTATTAAAATCGAAATATTTACATAATTTTAACGTCAAACTTGTAGAAATTCATATGTGTTGGATTTTGAACTTACATAAGTACAAAATAAAACAAATTTGGATTTATTCAAGTGTCATTTTTGTTGTGCACTTCTAATATATTTTATTCATTAATGTGCAGATATGGGTGAAAGAGCGTTCTTTCAGAAGCATAATATGGTAGTATCGCCAGATCGCAAGCTTTCTGAAGCTCAGGCGTTTCGACCAATGGTGGATTTCTTGGCAAATTCCAGGGTGTCGTATGCCCTTTCTCATAATGTACAGATCGTACTACCATATGTTAGACAGTTTTGGGAACATTTGCAAGTGGATTGTACAGTAACCCCAACGGTGTTAAGGACAAGGGTTGGCGGGCAACCATTAGTGTTTTCTGTGGATATGCTGCGTAGAGTTTTGCAGCTTGGAACAGTAGAACAGGAAGCTGGGTCGATCGACTTCACGTTGGATATAAGGCTAGCAGCCTTTTTAAGAATGGGGTATGGACTGGATATAGCTAAAGCCTCATATATGAAGAGCGGTCTGATAGGACCATGGAGGTACTTAGCACACGTCATTATGGTGTGCTTTGCACCTAAAAAGGCCGGTTTTGATTATATAGTGTCAAAGATGCAGTCGGCGATGATTGCATTGGTGTATAATAAGAGATTCAGCTTCTCCGAAATGTTCTTTGCGGAGTTTGTTCATCAAATAACTGCTCCTGCGCGGGAAAGATTTCTGATGTATCCGCGGTTCGTAATGATGCTGAGTCGACCCCTTTTGCCGAACTTGCCACAGCTAGCAGATATTCAGAGTGTGGCAGTGATTGATAAGAGAATTTTTGTAGATTTCCAATCACATAACGCCCTTAGGGCTGACATGGTTAGACAACTGGATGCACCTCTTTTCGGTGCCATGGTAAATCCAGATTTTGTAGCCCCAGAGGTTGAAAACTGGACTCGGGAAGGGCTGCAACCGCAGCAAGTACAGCCACAGCAGCAAAAACAACATCAAAGCCCTCCAGCAAAACAAAGAAGGAGGCCAAGAGCTCAAGATAGATCTATTCAGGCTTCAAGGCCAAGCTCCAGCAGGGTACAAGAGTCAATGCAAGCGTGTTCGTCATCGGACGCTGCGGGTCCTTCTGGTGTGGCACCTGTAATTGATCCTCGAGTAGAAACTCTGGAGGAAATCTGGGCACAAGGGTCTCAGGCAGAAGAAGAAATTATTGCCGAGCTAGTTGATACAATCTTAGAGCCTCCAGCTAGTTTCGATGATCTTATGCGCGACATCGATGAATATCAACCTGAAGTAAAGGGTCAAGCGGTGACCACCTCGGAATCTGAGTCAGAAGACGTGGAGGAAGTGGAAATAGAGCGAGTTGATCCGGCTGTTAGAATAGGCAGATATGGATCCAGAATCTTGGTTAGTGAATGAGAGGCACAAAAGAGAGCAGTTAGAGATTCAGATGACGATTACTCTGATTTTGAAGCTGTAGATCCTACTCCATTAGTGCCAAGGCAAAGGGCCAAAAGACATAGGTTTATGCAGGGAGCTTCATCTGCTTCGGGCTTCAGAGCCTGAGATTCATGCGTTTCAACCATCTGTTCAACCACCAATCACACCGTCACCAATCACATCTATTCCATCCACATCATCCACATTTACAGACAACCAGCGTTTTTCAGAGCTTAGAAGCAAAGTAGTCTTCCAGACAGTCCAAATCTTCCAACTCACAAAAGCAGTCAGCGAGCTTCAAGAGCATAATGAAAAGATTGATCAAGAAAACATTGAGTTGAAGACATTTGTCGCTGATCAAGCTGCTGAGATCAGAACCATGAAGTCCCTCCTCGAGCAGCTAACGAAAAATCTTCAGGCTCAGGGGGAGACCAGCTGCAGAGATGCTCAAGAGATTAGGAGAGAAGATAACGATGGCAATGATCCCGATGCTAGAAAAGATAGTGAGCCAGAAAATTTTCCATCTGCTCAGCATGCGTCAGTTCAGGGGGAGCCTAGTCAGTCAGGAGTCTAAGGAGGTGAGGCTAGTTCTTCAAAGGACATTGATAGCGAGATGATTGACGCTCTGATGGATATTAAAAAGGAAGAAATAGAATTTGATTTTGAAGATGATATTGAAGAATTGGAAGAAGGAGAGTTTGTTCCTGAAGAAATAGTGGATTAGAAGTCTGATGATGAGGTGATAGAAGATGAAGACGATAATGTTGATGAGGTGATCGTAAATTCACAACCTATCACAGAGTTATACGTGCAGAGTGAGCACAATGTGATTGATATTGACGAGATCAAGTTGGCCTCAGTAGAAGACTCTGAACTAGAGGAAGCTGAGAAAGAACCATCTAGGGCTGAACTGTTAAATTTATGGTTCCAAAAGGAAGAGAAGAGAGCAGAGCCTAAGATGAAGAGGAGAATGAGAGTTCCAGGCTCCGAGAATCATTCAGGTGGAATTATAAGCTGGTTCTTCGACAGAGAACTACAACTATTCATTCTAAAGAGGAGAGATGGACTCCAGTACCTGAGGCGTATGCTTAAAGTGTTTAACACATTGCCGAAGGTTGATGTAACAACCCAACTTTTGATCTAGTCGTAAATTCAGTAATATTTTGAGCCGATAATGTAATAATGTTACATTAGTTGAATTATAATTTAATTAAGTAATGAAATATTTAATTACATAAATATTTATATTTATGAATTAATAATTATTAAAGAGAAATAAATAAAAGAGATATAATATACAAAAATGAAAGTAGGTTAGCTAGCAAATATAACTAGATGAAGTATATAAACGTGATTTATATACAAAAATTCAGATTCTCTCTCTCTCTCTACTCTCTCTCTCTCTCTAACTTTCTCTCTCTACTCTCTCTCTACCTTCTCTCTAAAATATCTCCTAAACCGACCGTCCGATTATCAAGATATATATACCGTTAGAAAGATCTCGGAGAATACTACACGAATATACTATCTTCTGCGTGATTTCATACGAATTCGAGGTAAGAATTTATATTTTTACGTTTTTATATATTTCGGTATTTTCGAATCTATTAATTTTATGAAATCTAAAGCTATTTTATGGAGTTTAACTAGAATAAGTATAATATAATCGAACATAGGCTTAATATTGATCATATTTGTGATTTATGCCTTAGAAATTCATGTTTTAGAGTTGTAAATATGATCAAATTCGAGAATGTTAAGATCAGATTCGAAAATACCTAGAACAGACTCGAAATGGAATTAAACTCGAAATATATTCGAATCTAACATTAGACTCGAATGATTGAATTTCGAATCTAAACTCTTAGATTCAAATGGCTATGTTTCGAATCTAATCATCTAGACTCGAATTGTGTGTAGGTTTCGAATCTATGTATGGTTCGAATCTATGGATGGCTTGAATCTATTTCACTAATTCGAATTTAACCTAGTCAAATCTATTCCCTAGAATCTATTTTGTATGAGCTTCGAATCTAAACCATTAGATTCGAATGAGAGGTGTTCGAATCTAATCCTTGTAGTTCGAATCTGATTTTTTTGTTCCAAGCCTAAGATTTATTCCTAAAATAAAGAATATTAATGAAAGATGATATATGAACGAACAAGTTATCAGAATCAGATAAAATAAAGATTTTAACGACTAAAGAGATAATGATAATGATATGATATTGACATGATATGATATGATAATTCTGGACAGGTTCAGTGAAATTCTGAACATAAAGACAAAGGTTTTAAAAGATTTAAAGCGGGTCAGAGAATTGATTTACAGATTACAGATTGACAAAGATAAAATCCTGAGATAACTCAGGTGGCAGATTCTTATATCTGTTTGACCAAGACCCAGAACTGTGAGTTATAGATATTCAGATTGAACATGCATAGATCCGATTGAGATATATTGTTGCTGACAGATTTATTGACATTCATTTATCAGCTGGATTGAGACCTGTGCACACCATGGATGGGTGTTGCCCAGTGAATCATGATAGCTATTTGATTATCTTTTCATATTGCATTTAATATTGCTTCACACTTTGCTTTATGATTCATTGCTATCATGACTTCTAAGACATATGCTTACATCATTGATCAGACATTTGATAGATTGATTCAGCTTGACTAGCCCTTATGGTCTATTGTTCTAGACCCGGCTATTTCACCAGTTCCTATGAACTTGGTAATGACCTCCGATGTTCCGCCATATTGACTTACTGGTAGCTAGCCCAGTATGTGGCTGATCCCCACGATTTAAGCGTGAGTGTGGCTTGAACATCATCCGATCTTATGATACTATATCTCAATCATGAGGGCTGTAGCGGCAGCCAAGACATATCACGCTAAGATTTATGACTCCGCTTGACACGCATGTTGATATTGAAAATCTATAAACTCACTAAGCGTTGCTTATGGTTGCTACTTCACATTTTTTTTACAGGAAAAGGCAAAGGAAAGTCACCTGCCGGACCTAGTTCTTAGGTCTTACATGCTCAAGACAGAAGTTTCATAGACCTCTACTCAGCAACCCCATTTTGGTACTAATTGGATGACGATATTATGGTGATCTGGGTAGATTTATTTTGATAATATGATGATATTAATTAGATTAGATTTGTGCCCTTTATAAGTTTAATTTGAAAACCGTAACTGTATTAAACTTAAATCTTAATAGCTTGTACTGTAATTTAATTTTCCGCATTATAATTACTCTATCTTAGTTTGATTGATATCGTATTGCATGATGTGGGACCTAGACTGGTGAGAACTGCCCCGTAAGGGGTGGTCTTCACAGGATGGTATCAGAGCACTAGTTTGAGTGAATCAAGCATTACGTAAGTATACTTGATCTCAAACTGAAGCAATACATATGTATCAATCATTTAGGTGGTTTGAACTGAGATAGGATGTACAGACTGTTAGGATGGGAAAAAGGGTACATAGATCTAAGTCTATAAACTGATAGTTAATTGATTTTAATTTTCAGTAGAAGATGTCAGGATCAGGATCAGGTGATATTCCCAACAATATGACCCAACAACAAATGTTTGAAATGATGCAACAATTTCTAGCCCAACACTCAGAACAACAAAACAAAATGATGCAAGAACAGTTTCGTGCCAGAGATGAGGCCGAAGCTAAAAGACGTGAAGATAACAAAAATAAGAGAAAAGAAAAGCAAGTTCAGATTAATGACTCTGATTCTGATAACTCTATTCCCGATGCCCAAATTGCTCAGCCTAAAGGCTGCAAATTTAAAGATTTTAAAGCCAGCGGTGCCCTGAACTTCGAGGGTACAGTTAATCCGATTCAGGCGATGGATTGGATTAGTCATACTGAAGAAATCTTCAGGATTTCTGATTGTTTAGATTTGAAGAAAGTAAGTTATGCGTCTGCACTATTTGTGGAAGCTGCTCGTGCCTGGTGGAAAACCCAGCGAAGTATCTATGGTGAGGAGGTGATTCAGACTTTAGAATGGGAGCAGTTTCTTGAAATGTTTAATGCAAAGTACTGCCCGATTGACCAACGAGATAAGATGGAGGTATAGTTGATGCAGCTGACCCAGGGAACGAAGACAGTTGATGAATACGAACACGAGTTTTCACGTCTATGCGGTTACTCCTCATATCAAGTAGCTACCGAGGAGAGAAAGATGAATAGATTTCGTGTAGGACTCAATCCAAGATACAGACATCCGATGAGCGCGATCAAATACAAGAGTTACTTGGAAATGGTAGAAGCGGCTAGACAAATTGAGCGAGGTTACTTAGAGTACGGCGATCAGCTTTATGCTCCGTCTACTAACCTGATGAATCCGTCTCCTCCAAAGAAACAGCGGTTTGGCAGATTTTTCAAGCCAAATAAGTCGCAATCTCAGCAAACCCATCAGTATAGTTCACAGCCGAAAGCGCAAGCCTACTCACTGACAAACGAGCCACGATTCTGCAAGAGATGCAGAAAATCACACATGGGTCTATGCAATCCAGAAGACGTTACCTGCTTTGCGTGCAATACGATCGGTCACAGCAGTGAGGAATGTCCACAGCAGGGACGCGGATGTGCGAAATGCGGTAAGAGAGGGCACTTCACGTATCAGTGTCGTAGCGGACCACGTTATCAGTCACAGTCATCAGCTGGAGGGTCGACAGTTAAAAGTTCTGCTGCAACACCAATTGCAAGGACACGTGCGTTCCAAATAACGGCTGAAGAGGCGAGAGAAACACCTGACGTAGTCACCGGTATGTTTCTGTTAAATACGATACCTGCTCGTGTATTATTTGATTCTAGCGCTAGTCGTTCCTTCATATCGACTTCTTTTGCAACAAGATTACTTAAATCCCCGTCAAAGCTTCCTGTTGTACTTGACATTGAGACAGCCAGTAACAGTTATGTTATGGCTGATTCTGTTTACCGTAATTGTACTCTGCTTGTTGATAATATCGTGTTCAACCTGGACCTTATTCCGATTCCCTTGAAAGAGTTTGACGTCATCATCGGCATGGATTGGCTAATGAACAACGAGGCTACAATTATCTGCAACCGGCGAGTCATTAGAATCAAGTCTTCAGACGGCCGAGTACTTGAGATCAAGGGCGAGAAGCGAAAAGGTGATCACTGCTTCATATCTGTTGAAAAAGCGCATAAGTACTTATCTAAAGGTCATGAATCCTACGTATGCTATGTCTCATCTGAATCTATCTCTGAAGCCCAAAAGAAGTCATTATCTGATATTCCTATCGTCTGTGAGTTCCCAGACGTATTTCCCGACGATATTTCAGGAGTGCCACCGGAACGACAAGTCGAGTTCAGTATTGACTTGGTTCCTGGTGCGGCTCCTATCGCAAAAGCTCCATACAGACTTGCACCTGCAGAAATGCAGGAAATGTCAAAACAACTGCAAGAACTGTTAGAGAAGGGGTTTATCCGACCAAGTTCTTCTCCGTGGGGTGCACCTGTTCTATTTGTTAAAAAGAAAGACGGAACATTTCGAATGTGCATTGATTACCGCGAGTTGAACAAAGTCACAATAAAGAATAAGTATCCTCTGCCCAGAATTGATGATCTATTTGATCAGCTACAAGGAGCCAGCTATTTCTCGAAAATCGATCTTCGTTCTGGGTATCATCAATTAAAAGTCAGAGATGAGGATATCCCGAAAACAGCCTTCCGAACAAGATACGGTCATTACGAATTTCTTGTAATGCCGTTCGGCTTAACAAATGCACCAGCGGCGTTCATGGATCTCATGAATCGCGTGTGCAGACCAATGTTGGATAAATCAGTTATCGTATTCATAGACGATATTCTGATTTACTCCAAAACGGAGGCTGATCATTCTGTTCATCTGCGGCAATTGCTAGAGTTATTAAGAAAAGAAAGACTCTACGCAAAATTCTCTAAATGCGAATTCTGGCTCAGACAGGTATAATTTCTATTATATATGTCTTGAGCTATTTCCTAAGTATTCTTTGATTTACATCAGAACTTGAATTCCTACTTTGATTTTTATAGATCCAGTTCCTTGGCCATGTTGTTTCTGGCAAAGGGATTTCCGTTGATCCTTCGAAAGTCGAGGCCGTTCAGAAATGGCAAACGCCTCGTAATGCCTCAGAAATCCGAAGTTTCCTTGGATTGGCCGGTTATTATCGGCGATTCATAAAGGACTTCTCAAAGATTGCTGTGCCGCTTACAATGTTAACACGAAAGAATACTCCTTTCGTTTGGACCGATAAACAGCAAGAGGCATTCGATATTCTGAAGCAAAAGTTGATTCAAGCGCCGATCCTAGCCTTGCCAGAAGGTAATGATGATTTCGTCGTCTATAGCGATGCCTCTGGTACTGGCTTAGGATGTGTTCTGATGCAAAGGGGAAAACTAATTGCCTATGCTTCAAGGCAATTAAAAGACTACGAGAAAAGTGCACCAACTCATGATCTTGAGTTGGCTGCCGTTACCTTTGCTTTAAAAATCTGGCGTCACTATCTATATGGGACTCGGTGTCAGCTCTACACCGATCATAAGAGTCTCAAATACATTTTCACTCAAAAAGATCTGAACATGAAACAACGTCGATCCTTGGAGCTTATCAAGGATTATGACTGCGAGATCTTATATCATCCCGGCAAAGCAAATGTTGTCGCGGATGCATTGAGTAGAAAAGTGTATCCAGAAAAGTGCTGTTATGCCTTAACTCCTGTAATATTCTCTTCTGATCTTATTGAAGACATCAGAATTGCTCAAACTGAAGCGCTGAAAGAAGAGAACATAGATTCTGAAAATCTAAAAGGGCAACTACAATTTCTAACTCTGAACCATTTGGGACTTCACTGTCTCAAGGGAAACCGAATCTGGATTCCTAAGTATGGTTCAATTCGCAGCACTCTTCTATCTGAAGCTCACAAGTCCAAATTATATGTTCATCCTGGCAGCTCAAAGATGTACTTTGATCTGAAAGCTGACTATTGGTGGCCAGGAATGAAGAAAGACATCGGTAAGTGTGTTGAAAGCTGCAGAGTTTGTCAGATGGTTAAGGCAGAACATCAGAAACCTTTTGGGGATATGCAACCACTGCCAGCTCCTGAATGGAAGTGGGAGCATATAACAATGGACTTCATTACGAAGCTGCCAAAGACCAAAAGACAACACGACTCTATCTGGGTAGTCGTTGATCGTTTAACGAAATCAGCACATTTTATTCCAATGAAAGAAACTTATTCTCTGGATAGACTGGCACAGTTGTACATCACAGAAATTATTTCTCGTCACGGTGTGCCAAAGTCTATTGTATCAGATCGTGATAGTCGTTTCACATCCAGATTCTGGCAAGCACTACAAGATGGGATGGGTACTCGGATTTCTATGAGTACTGCTTATCATCCAAGTGCAGATGGTCAGAGTGAGCGTACTATCCTTACTCTTGAAGATATGCTTCGTGCCTGCGTTCTTGATCTGGGTGGTAACTGGGATGACCACTTGCCGTTGGTCGAATTCTCATATAATAACAGTTATCATTCAACGATCAAGATGGCTCCTTTTGAAGCTTTGTACGGAAGAAAATGCAGAACTCCTACCTGTTGGCGTGAAACAGGCGAAACGCCAATAGCAGGACCTGCCCTTCTACAGTTGACTCATGAGAAGATTCAACTCGTTAGAAGGAATATTCTTGAAGCTCAAAGCAGGCAGAAGTCATATTATGACAATCGGCATAGATCAATCAGTTTTGCAGTTAACGATTGGGTGATGCTGAAAGTATCCCCAATGAAGAATGTGGTGCGGTTCATTAAAAGAAACAAGCTAGCTCCAAGATTTATCGGTCCGTTCAGGATTGTGGAAAAGATTGGAAATCAATCTTATCATCTTGAACTACCGGCTGACTTAGCTGGAATACATCCTGTATTTCATGTCAGTCATCTGAGAAAGAGTTTAGCTGACGAAAGGGAAGTTCAGATACCACATGTTAACCTGCAGATTGATGAGAAGCTTCGCGTGATTGAAGAGCCAGAACGTATTCTAGACTCGAAGATCAAAAAGCTTCGGAATAAAGAGATACAGATGGTGCTCGTCCAGTGGAAACACCACAAAGGTTCGCATCAGTCTTGGGAATCGAGAGATGTCATGAAAGCTACTTATCCCAATCTGTTTGAATTTAGCTAACTTCGGGGACGAAGTTTGTGCGTGGTGGAGCCCATTCTGTAACAACCCAACTTTTGATCTAGTCGTAAATTCAGTAATATTTTGAGCCGATAATGTAATAATGTTACATTAGTTGAATTATAATTTAATTAAGTAATGAAATATTTAATTACATAAATATTTATATTTATGAATTAATAATTATTAAAGAGAAATAAATAAAAGAGATATAATATACAAAAATGAAAGTAGGTTAGCTAGCAAATATAACTAGATGAAGTATATAAACGTGATTTATATTCAAAAATTCAGATTCCCTCTCTCTCTCTACTCTCTCTCTCTCTAACTTTCTCTCTCTACTCTCTCTCTACCTTCTCTCTAAAATATCTCCTAAACCGACCGTCCGATTATCAAGATATATATATACCGTTAGAAAGATCTCGGAGAATACTACACGAATATACTATCTTCTGCGTGATTTCATACGAATTCGAGGTAAGAATTTATATTTTTACGTTTTTATATATTTCGGTATTTTCGAATCTATTAATTTTATGAAATCTAAAGCTATTTTATGGAGTTTAACTAGAATAAGTATAATATAATCGAACATAGGCTTAATATTGATCATATTTGTGATTTATGCCTTAGAAATTCATGTTTTAGAGTTGTAAATATGATCAAATTCGAGAATGTTAAGATCAGATTCGAAAATACCTAGAACAGACTCGAAATGGAATTAAACTCGAAATATATTCGAATCTAACATTAGACTCGAATGATTGAATTTCGAATCTAAACTCTTAGATTCAAATGGCTATGTTTCGAATCTAATCATCTAGACTCGAATTGTGTGTAGGTTTCGAATCTATGTATGGTTCGAATCTATGGATGGCTTGAATCTATTTCACTAATTCGAATTTAACCTAGTCAAATCTATTCCCTAGAATCTATTTTGTATGAGCTTCGAATCTAAACCATTAGATTCGAATGAGAGGTGTTCGAATCTAATCCTTGTAGTTCGAATCTGATTTTTTTGTTCCAAGCCTAAGATTTATTCCTAAAATAAAGAATATTAATGAAAGATGATATATGAACGAACAAGTTATCAGAATCAGATAAAATAAAGATTTTAACGACTAAAGAGATAATGATAATGATATGATATTGACATGATATGATATGATAATTCTGGACAGGTTCAGTGAAATTCTGAACATAAAGACAAAGGTTTTAAAAGATTTAAAGCGGGTCAGAGAATTGATTTACAGATTACAGATTGACAAAGATAAAATCCTGAGATAACTCAGGTGGCAGATTCTTATATCTGTTTGACCAAGACCCAGAACTGTGAGTTATAGATATTCAGATTGAACATGCATAGATCCGATTGAGATATATTGTTGCTGACAGATTTATTGACATTCATTTATCAGCTGGATTGAGACCTGTGCACACCATGGATGGGTGTTGCCCAGTGAATCATGATAGCTATTTGATTATCTTTTCATATTGCATTTAATATTGCTTCAGACTTTGCTTTATGATTCATTGCTATCATGACTTCTAAGACATATGCTTACATCATTGATCAGACATTTGATAGATTGATTCAGCTTGACTAGCCCTTATGGTCTATTGTTCTAGACCCGGCTATTTCACCAGTTCTTATGAACTTGGTAATGACCTCCGATGTTCCGCCATATTGACTTACTGGTAGCTAGCCCAGTATGTGGCTGATCCCCACGATTTAAGCGTGAGTGTGGCTTGAACATCATCCGATCTTATGATACTATATCTCAATCATGAGGGCTGTAGCGGCAGCCAAGACATATCACGCTAAGATTTATGACTCCGCTTGACACGCATGTTGATATTGAAAATCTATAAACTCACTAAGCGTTGCTTATGGTTGCTACTTCACATTTTTTTTACAGGAAAAGGCAAAGGAAAGTCACCTGCCGGACCTAGTTCTTAGGTCTTACACGCTCAAGACAGAAGTTTCATAGACCTCTACTCAGCAACCCCATTTTGGTACTAATTGGATGACGATATTATGGTGATCTGGGTAGATTTATTTTGATAATATGATGATATTAATTAGATTAGATTTGTGCCCTTTATAAGTTTAATTTGAAAACCGTAACTGTATTAAACTTAAATCTTAATAGCTTGTACTGTAATTTAATTTTCCGCATTATAATTACTCTATCTTAGTTTGATTGATATCGTATTGCATGATGTGGGACCCAGACTGGTGAGAACTGCCCCGTAAGGGGTGGTCTTCACAGTTGAAGTGAAGGAGTTAGCATGGAAAGAATTAATCAATATCGGTGAGGATTCTTATGCTGAGGTTATAGCAAAGATAATCAGAAAGGAGGGCCGATCCGGAAAGTTTGAAAGACTCAAGCCAAGGACGAGAAAGAGAGTAGAAGATGAATCAAGGATATATCCACAAACAGGAAGGCCATGGGCTCGAATGGTGTATAAGCCTGTAAAGTGTTTAAAGAAGGTGCTTATGAAGTCGATGCCACAAGATGTTCTAAGTAACATGAAGTGGTGGTATGTAGATAACGATACTGCAGAAGCTATTATGGAAGACACAAAAGACAAAGTTATTTTGTGAGTGTATGATCCATTACATCTAATAAACCTATCCAAGGATGACCTAAAGAAGCTACACGATCAGCCTATCTTCTTTCACGAAGGATGGAGATCTGAAGCTAGGAAGTTCCAGAAGATAGTTAGAGTATGTATAGATATAGGTTTATATGCAGGTAGTAGTCTATATGGTTCAAGTAGTTAGACAAAATGTAAAAAGTTAGAAGCTATCCTCAAGGGGGAGTCTTTTAGTACATCCTGTGTGACGATAGCAGTCTAAGTTTAGATAGCATTTTGTGTAAGTCTATTTACTTGATGTTAGATATTAACAAGTGTTTGATATATGTTTGATTATGTGTGTTTGATATTGATTGTTTGTATGGTTGAACTTGGTGTAATGTATTAAAAGAAGTTCAAAGATAAATTCAAACATAAGATAAAACATAAGTTCAAACATAAGTTTGGATGATGAGGTTCGACTTTAGGTATAGATTCGAATTTGTCTAGGAGGACATGTTCGAATAAAGCCTTGTGCCAAATTCGAATTTGTCCAAGACAAACTCGAATCTATCAGTATAATTAAGGGTTATTTCGATTAATTATTAGACTTTTGCAGAATTTGTCAGGACGATTAGCAGAAGGCGATCTCGAACTTGATTGCAATCAGAGAGCTTCATGAGGAGAGAATCATCGTGCCGGGGCGTTCTAAGTTGTTCGTCTATCACTGTGGTAGTCTTTGTGTTTCGGTGTGCGTGATATATCCGTCAAGCCACTAACGAGGATTCCACACTCGTTGGAAGGTTCGCGTCAAGAAAGATCCGTAGAGAGCAGACCTTACACTAGTTCAGGTCTGCATTGGTTCTTGTGAGAAAGCAGGTTTCAGTTGTGGGATCAGCAAATTTCATGTCCACAATATATATACCTTTCTTTCGTTGAGCACACAGCGCAACTTTGCCTTGGGGATCCAATATGTAACCCAGGTGCTCATCAAAGTTAACCTTGTAGCCAACATCACACGGGTGACTTATGCTAACAAGGTTATGTTTTAGCCCAACCACATAGGCTACCCGTTTGAACACTGCAGCACCAGCGTTAAGAGTTCCATATCCCTCAGTGGATCCCTATACATTGTCACCAAAGATGACTTTTGGCCCTTTTTCAGGCCTGAGATCACTTCAGCAGGTCCTTGCAACCTGTCATGTGTCCTCAGCAGCCACTGTCCAAGTACCAAATCTGGGATGGTTGTTTGTCCTTGTACATCATTGTAAGGTTCCAGTTCTCTAAGCTGCTGAAGGCTTCAGCTAAGTCCTGTTTAAAGTTGTTAGTTGATGGGACGTCAGTGTTGGCCATCAGACAGTTGTTGTCTCCTTCATCTGAGGATGAATCAGACTCCTCCCAGTCACATGTCTCTGCCATCAGTCCCTTTTATTTGTTGGAAGCCACTGAGTTTTCCAACTTCTTCAACTTAGCCATGACCATAAGGTACTTAACCCTATAGCCGTCGTCCATGTTAGTCTTGTATGGTTTGGAAGACTGTCCAACAGCTTTTGATACACAGTCAGCAGCTATATGGCCAGTTTTGCCACATTTGAAGCACTCAGCCTTAGATTTATCAAATGCCTTCTTTTTATAGCATTTGAGTTCCCTTGCAGCATATTTCTTCCAAACCTCTTCTTGTTGAACCTTTTGACAAGCATTGCAATCATTTGCTCATCATCAAGTTCAGCGAAATCTGCACTGTCTTCTTCATCAGACATTTCCTCTCTTTCATCATCAGCCTGGTGATCAGGTTGTGTGAACACATCACACACCTGCCCAACAGGTGGTCTCACGCTGGCCACTAAGTCAGCACCTCTCTTGGACATTTCCAAGGCTGTGACACCCTCTTATTTTGATAGTATAATAGTAATCACCAGGATCGACAATCAACTCAATGAATATCATGATAATTAAATTGAATACTTAAATTAGATTTAAGTAGTTCCACACTAAAGCAATAAATATAAGTGTCTACAATGATTATGTCTAACTATTACATCATCATAATTGTATTACAAGTTATAAATCCCAGCCCAAAGCTATTACATTCAAGTACCAATAGCTTCTAAAGTCTCCAGGATATTGAAGTGAATTGCTTAAGTGGAAGGTCCAGCTACACTTTTGCCTTTGCCTGAAAACATGGTGAGCCAACAGTAAGCTAAAGCTTAGTGAGATAACAGATTATGCAAGCAACAAATATTTCTTTACAAGAAATGCTTAACCATGGGCAGTGTAAGCCACATGTATGTGAAATCAGGCAGTGTAAGCCTCAATGTATGTGTAAACCATGCAGTGCTAGCATGGGTTGGCAGTCCAAATGCTGATCGGGGATGTGCCGAACCTGACGGGATAACGAGTGGGATGATCAGTCCCCGTCAGTGGCCTGCTGTCAGCCTCAGTCCCGGTCGCATCAGATTGTGAAGTAATGATCATGCAGTGCAAGCATGATGTAAATAGATGCACTTTCAAATGAACGCTGGCTATATGTGTGTAAATGTCAAGTACGAGTGTGCATCAAAACAACAAATCATGTACGAGTGTCAAATGATGTATATGAACAACGTGAACAAGCCATTGAATATATAAACATGAATGCACAAACAATAAATGTTAGTTAGACAATCTGTTACTCACAGTGATTGGTATAGTGTGTCGTGTCTTTGAATCAATGTGTGTTTTGATAACACCACAATGATCTGTCAAGTAAGTGTAATAGTGAATTAGTGTCAGTAATTGCATAAGTCTTAAATTCTGAAAATTAAGTATAATTGCATCTGAATTCGGACCACATCCGAATTCGGATGGTCCGAATTGCAGATGGTCCGAAACATGTGTGATCCGAAATATGTGTTGATCCGAGTTGGTTCGTCCGAAGTGGCTTAGTCCGAATTAGGACAGGATCCGAAAATGGGACGTTGATCCGAAATGGTATGGTCCGAAATCACTATTGGACCGAATTTGGTAGGATCCGGATTGGGTCTTTGGTCCGAAATGGGCAGGTCCGAATTCGGACCATTAATATCCGAGTTCATACTTAGAAATTTTCCAATATTTTCCAGAAATTATATTTTGACCATTTTTGCATGTTTCAGTAACTAAAGTTGTAAATATGAACTTAAATATACTATATCAACTTATAATCATACCTTAATGTACCAAAAATCTCGCATTTGTGTCCATTTTTCTAAAAGTTCGAAGAACACACACACTAAAACACACACTAATTCCAAAAATCATACTTAGGGTGCGAATCTGATTCTGAAACTTGGTATACTACATCATACATGTTCGTTTTTAACATTTCATCAATAGTATACAACATGCATAAACATTTACATCTCAAATCTATGATTCGGTTTCTTATAAAAACCGAACCCAAACATCAAAATATTGAAATTTTGAGTGATTCTTACCTCAAATCGTTTGTTGTAGTAGTTATAGTTCCTAAATTGCAAATTGTTTCCAACTTCTTGCACTTTAAATTGATGATTTCTTGTGTGTTCTTGGATTAAATCCGAGAGGTATAGAGAGAGAGAGAGAGAGAGAGAGAGAGAGAGAGAGTGAGAGACGGTTTAGAGAGAGAGAGAGTAGAGAGAGAGTGAGATTCTTGAAAAGGAAAGAGTTTCCTTACTTTTATTCCTATTTTGACCCAATTGCACATTATACCCCTCAACTTCATATCTTTGACATTTATAAATTTGTGAACATAATTTGCTTAAATTGACATAAATATCCATTACTACAAATAATTGAGTCTTAAATTGTCTATTACAAGTAATTGAAAAATAGGGATGTTACAAAGGCATTTCTCTTCTGCTGCCTTGACTACTCATCATTTAGTAAGGATCCGTATAAGTTCACAAGATCCATACCTTTGATGGTACCTGAATTTCTCAAGATGGTAGAAAACTAGTTCCACTCTTCAGGCAAGATGTCCAAGAACTTGTTCATCAGAGTCAGGCTATCTTTTGTAATCCCAACAGCTTTGAGATCATTAACAAGAGCAGTAAACCTGGGGTAGGTTTCTGTGAGTGTCTCCTTTGGTTTTGCAAAGAAGAGTTCATACTGTCTAACAAGATTGTTAATCCTGTTGTCTAGTGTGATTGTGGGTCCATCATAGACGGTACACAAAGTATCCCACATCTCCTTCGCAGTCTTCATCTTCTCAACCTGTTTGAACACATCATCAGGCAAAGAGATAACCAAGTTATTCCTTGCTTTTGCATACAGAGCAACCAGTCTTTTGTCTTCATCAGACCATTGAGCTTTGGCCTTCTCAAAGGTTCTGATTTCAGGGGCAGCTCCTTCAACAGCAGGAGTTATGGTAGTAACAGAGGTTGGCACATAGGGACCTTCCATTACTATCTCTGGTAGTTATACATCCAGATTCTCCAAATAGAGCATCGTTCTACACTTCCAGCCAGAGAAGTTCTGATGATTGAACTTTGGGGGTTTGGCCATTGACCTATTGTCATAGTAAGAGGAGGAATTTGCAGCACTGTTGTCCATAGGAAAGTAGGGAGAATAAGAGATCTAGAGATGACACACACTCTATCTGCTCTGATACCAGTTGTAGGTCCCAAAAGGTTTCCCAAATGTATAGTTCTAAGCTGTAGAGGGGGGTGAATACAGCTATTAAAACACTTAACAATCTTTTCTCAATGTTTGTGTATATTATTAACAAGTGTTAATTACAAACTAGCTTGAGTGCGGAAAGGTTCAAGCTGAGATGACAGATACAACAGTTGTTCAGCTAATCTAAGACACACTCAGACTAGACAAAATGACTACACTCACTTAGATGCACTCACTGTTTTTACAAGACTCAGATGGACAGCTTAAGCATAAACAGCTTAGACACACTCTACTGTTTTACATAAACAGACTTGCATGCATGGAATAACACACTTCAATGCACGTTGTGATTTCACACTCTTGATATCTCATAATCCTTAGAAGCTTCCTTTTATACTCAAAGGAGAATCTCAGTGAAGCTTCTTCATTGGACAAATGAGATAGTGGAAAGTCTTTCCAAAAACAAAAAACACGTTTATGCACGTTCTGATAAAGTATCTTTGTCTTCACATGGCAGAATCTTTGTCTTTTCCTTTTTGTCACTGTTGCATAAGGCTTTAACCAAAAGAGGAATGTCAACTTTGCATATTTCTTTTTTTGATAATGCCATTTTGATATAAGAAAAGGTCTGTCACCCTTTTCAGATATTTGTTTGTCTTCATGTAACTAAACATCGTGGGCAGGCTGTGCAGTTCTGTTTTTGACTTTGTCTTCGACTTGTAAACTGATCTTGTAGTAAAAAAAATACATGAGGACTTGGAAACATATTCCAATGAAGGGTTTAACCTATTCACAAAGAACAGAACATTTGTGAACTGTCCAAGCTGCTCAGTAGAGCAGCGTAGACAGTTTATGTCCAGCCTGTTCAGCAGACATAACAGCTTGGACAAACTGCCTTTGTTGCAACGAATGCAACATGGTAAACAACTTTGGGCTGATATTGCAAATCATTTTTCAGGTTTCAATAAGGCATAAACAGACCTTAAATTATAACTTCAAGTGCATCAACAAGTTTGATTAATAATCTCCCCCTCAGATGTAGAGCAGGTTTGACTGAGGCCTTTTTGTGCCTAACAAGTATACCTTCAACAATTCTACAGTTCCCTAGAATATCACCCGGACCCCAACAACATTCATATTGCGAGTGATATTTAAGATCACTCAGTAGAAATAAGTTTCTAGAAGTTCAGGCAAATCCTGCAACTATCTTGACCTGAAGACTTTCCTGGCAAAGCATATTATGATAACGAACTATCTGAAGAAAAAATCTGCCAGGAAATTCGTCAGCTCGGATATGATGGACTTCTTGACAAAAATCTGTTAGGGCCCTGGTATTACATGTACCCTAGTTTAGACAGGAGCCTGACAGTCAAGGCCACAAGAACCGATCATGCCAGCCTCCTCATTCTTCGCATCTTCCACATCCTAGACTATAACTGTTACCATAACGATGCTTGGCTTCTGTTGACTGAACTCATAAAGATAATTCAAGCCAAAGGAACAAGACGTGCATGGAAGTTCATGCCTGCTCAATGCTTTCTGCAGATGATCATTGCTTACTATATGACAAAGGTACCTAACATTTGACGCCGTGATCGTGTGATGGCGGTCAGTGACTTCCAAATAAAGTACTTTCATGGTCTAATTACTTTACCGGGAGTCCCTGTCATGGTCCTTACTAAAGAGCTGCTCACTTTTGCAAATCCAGAGTCTCAGGCACTTAGGGAATTTAGAGAGAGATATAATGCTCCAATGGCTCAACCAGAACCGGTCGAGCCTGCCCAAGGAGCTCACCTTGAGAGGCTAGGTTTAGGGGTAGCACAGAGACAACATGAAATACTGAAGGTAACTAACGAGGGTAGAGAGCCTGAGGCTGCTCAAGCAGAGAGGGGGAGGATACACAATCAGCGCACTTACCACCATTAAATATCCCATCTCCTTCTTCTCACACAGACGACGATGACGATGATGATGATGTGAGCCTTACGGCTCTTATTCCTACACGATCACTCACTTCTTTGCGTGAAACCATTTAGAGCCGATGAGGCATTAGGACTATAGCTGAGAGTTCCTAACCAACTCTAGGTCGGGAACCACATCTGCTACTAGCACCCATGTGTTGAGTGTTGGTATTGATGATGCCACCACTAGCCCAGTGGTGAAATGCACAAACCCCTACCATCCACTCACCAGCTTCTCCACAAGCTGATTTTTCGACTTTGCACATGGATGAAGCACATACTCTATCGGCAACTCATTTGAAGTTCATTGATTTATCTTTGGATAAGACACTCGAGTCTACTTATACGCACTGTCTTCATGACATTGGCGGAACACTCGGAACTCTGCATACAACCAGTATGCCAGAGTGGAAGTCCTGTCACGGCTACCACTATGCAAACTATGAACACATGCCACTCTTTTGAGACACCTGTTGGGCAAACGAAACGTCTACATGACACCGACTCTAACCAGGACTTCGTGTCCAAATCTGATTTTGCATCATTTCAAGCTCTCATGTCACAACAACTAAGTGACATGTATACATTCATGACTATCCAGAAATCCAAAGCTTCGGATCCGTTCATTGAAGATTTGAAAACATAATTACATTCTGAGCATCATGAGGGGGAGAAACGGGCAAGGGCATTCGCAAAAACACATATGGTCTTTGATCAACCAGCTCTGACTAGTCCTAGTACTGTTGTGCGACAGTCTCTGCTGTTGATCTCCCTACTTAATCTCTTAAAGAAACTGAATCAAGAGCTCATCTAGCTCTCACATTATGGGAAGATCAAGATCAAGTACCAAAGTTATTTGAATCTGAAGACGAAGACATTTCTTGCAGCCGCTGTACCTCTAAGGATTATTGATCTTAATGATGTCATAAATCTGGATTCCAATGAAGAGGAACATGCTGCACGAGAATTCCAAATCAAGGAAACTCTTCGAATAGTGTGTGTACGTGAAGAAGGCATTGCACCAGAAGCATTTTAGTTTGAGCCACCTTTTAATGATCCTGCACCAACTGCAACTTCGCATCCCCTTAACCAGTCTATATGACTTCCACAAGTTCAATGGCTATTCCAGTTAGTCCTGATCAATACTTTGAGCCAGTCAGGTCTTCTTGCTGATTTCCAATATTTCAAAAAAGACCTGAGTTCCCACCTCCATCCACCTAACGTTCTTAAAGAAATTACAAGGCTGCAAACAGGTTTGTCCGCAGGTGCTAGTTCCTCTCAACAACAAAGGAGAGAGCAATGGCACACTAGAAGACTGACTTCCTAGGCACTTGACTGAGTAAAACTGTCACACCCTGCTACCCCGGTTGGCAGCGTGGCGTGACGAGTGCGGAAGCGTAACCATCATAACGAACGACCACTATATGGACGTTTTCAAAAATACATTGATTTAACTTCAAATATAAATATTGATTTACATAACCAAAATACAGCATAAGAAGTTCTTAAAATACATAGATTTAAATACACAATTTAGTTTATCTAGATATATGAAAATAAATCTCCGAGTTCGAAAACGATGCGACTCCAACATGAACGGTAGCCTTAGAATCCTTCCGACAAATGCGCATGTCTTAATCACCTGAAAATACATGCTAAAATACGTCAACATATTGTTGGTGAGCTCATAGGTTTACGCGAAAAGACCAATTGTATGGACATTATTAGATGAGTTGAATTTATAAATCATAAATTCCATGTATGTATTACATAAACCATCATGCAACCAAAGCTTAATTAAATGAGTTTGCCCTGTGCAGTATTCCCATACGTAATACCGTGTGTTGAATATATAAGCATCCCGCCGTTAGCCGATTTAGACTAACCCGAATGGGGGACATGACTCTCGAAAGATCTAGCCACAATAAATTCGCGCTTGCAAATAAATGTAATTAACGGTTTATGATTTGAGGGCTGAAATGAACAGTTTTGATGTCCATATGAAAATAGTGCATGTATTTCCACCCCAATAGATAGTGAAAATAAGGGCTATGAAGACTCACCGCATGTTGAAGGCAAAATGATCGTAAAAACGACGATTTACGTTGTTGATGAGTGATGACATCGGACGTGTTTAAACGAGTCCTAAATAATATAAGGGATATAATAACTCCCATATATGATAATATGTATGTATAAATGTTGTTATCTTTTAAATCACCCAGCATTACAAGTTTATAAATAAAACCCACTTAAAACGTCAAGTTTATATATATATATATATATATATATATATATATATATATATATATATATATATATATATATATATATATATATATATATATATATATATATATATATATATATATATATATATATATATATAATTTTCCAGCTTTTTGAAGGTTTTCGGCCTACTTTGAGGCAGTTTTTGACCAAGCTCCAAAATGATTTAGGCTTTGGTTTTCTTGGACATTAAACTACAATATACAAAGAACTTTTAAAGTCAAGAACGGCCATTTTTCAAAGTGTTTAAGTTCGGGAAAAGGCTCGCTAAAAACGCTATGTTGGCCATTTTTGAGCTGTCAAACTTTCGGGTTCCCAAATAATATCTGGGGGTTCTAAACTCCATAATAAATTATGAAAACTTCTAGACTTTTTGTTAAAATATAGATCTAACTTTTGAGACAAAAATCAACTCATTTCGTTAAGTTATGAATTAGTTATGATTTTTCAAAGTCGACGTAATATTTCTGCCGAAAATCCGGATTTCATAAACTTGAAACAACTTGTGATTCTTGTTGTTTATTCAAAAACCACTAGTATAAAAGGTTATAAAACACATTTATATAACTTGTTTTCATAATATTTATACTTACATAATGTGTTTATTTATTTATAAACACATTTGAAGAAAACAAACTTATAACAAAACTAGTGATTTATAAACCTGAGTTTTTATGAAACGTTGTGTTGTTGGTGAAAATATATATTATGCAAGACTTATATCAATATAAATATAAGATGTAATAAGTTATTATTTACTTACTTTGATGTATTAGAAGTATGAAAATGTGTAGAAGAGTTGTTCTTGAACTAGTTGCACCAAAGAAACTCTTGAAAAGCTTGAATTTTTGAAGAATAAAGGAAGAAAACAACTTTGGTTGTGTGTGTGTGGCTATTGACGATTTTGAGAGAGTAAAATGAGAGGTTTTGCACTTGCAAATTGGTGAGGATGAATGAGAAATGATCTCTCTATTTATAGAGAAAAATGGTCATCAAAGTGGAGGTTGAGTGGAGTGTTGGATGAGATGAAAGAAGATGATGAAAATGATTTAATTTTGATGGGTTATGGAAGTGTGTATTATAAAAATGAAGTCAAAACCTACTTGTACCTCCCTATGGCCAGATTTTTAGAAGATATTTTAATATAATTTCAATTTTTTTTGTATAAATGTATTTAGAATGTATTCTTGTATTTCCCCTTTTTTGTAAATTCATAAATACTTTTGGATGCGTTGTTTTAATGAATTGTTTTAGTGTTGCATAATTAATGTTAAGTACTTGTATTAGTGTATGATTAGTGTCACTAATCATAATTTAATTATGTACTTAGTTGTATTAATCCATCATATCGTAAATCGATCGGATTAATTGACTTGCCGATTCATCGCACCGATGAATTTGATTCTAATAGAGTTGAATTTCTTCATGAACCTTACTAATCACTTTGATTAATTTCTAATGACCACTGATTAGGTTATAATTAGCTATTAAATATTGATTAGGTCGTAGTTGCTTACCTGGTTTAATGCCGGATGTTACAGTCTCCCCCTGTTAAGGGAATTTCGTCACGAAATTAGCTCGTGTTCTCCACTGCTTGAGTATTTGAGAACAGATGAGGGTATTTTTCCCGGAACTGATCTTCAAATTCCCATGTAAGCTCAGGACCTCGCTTAGAGTTCCATTTGACTTTTATTATCGGCATCCGGCTGTGCTTTAGTTTCTTGACTTCTCGGTCCATTATTTCCATAGGTTTTTCAACGAAGTTCAACTTATCGTCTAACTATAGCTCGTCCATGGGTATGACGAGTGTTTCATCAGCCAGACATTTCTTAAGGTTGGATACGTGGAAGGTATTGTGCATGCTGCTAAGCTCTGGTGGTAGCTCTAAACTATAAGCTACTAGTCCAATTCTTTTTAAGACCTTGAATTGTCCAATGTAACGAGGATTCAGTTATCCTTGATTTCCTAATCGTATATTTTCTGACGATCGTGGGCAACTTTTAGTCGGTTCCGTATTTGTACTATCTTTTTGGTGGTCTCAAGTATGATTTTTGGGTCAATGACTTGACTATCCCTGACTTTGGCCCAGCCAAGGGGCGATCGACATTTTTGTCCGTACAGTGCTTCAAACGGAGCAACTTTAATGCTCAAGTGATAGCTATTGTTGTACGATAATTCCACTAAGGCAATTGAGTATCCCAACACTTCCCAAAATCCATTACACAGACTCTTAACATACGTTTTAGGGTTTGAATCGTTCTTTCATTCTGACCATCGGTCTGAGGGTGATATGTGGTACTCATGTCGTTTGTATCCAAATCTTGCTGTAATCGATTGCCAAAAATCTAGATGTAAATCTGCTATCCGTATCCGAAATGATTGAAATAGGCACTTCGTGTCAGGAGACGACTTCCTGGAGGTACGTTTGGACTAGCTTATTCATCCTGTTGTTCTCCTTTATTGGTAGGAATGCGCGGATTTTGTTAGGCGGTCGACTATTACCCAAATGGTTTATGATGTTTTAGCTTAACTTTGGAGCATGTTAGGAATTTGTTGACATATGTGGCAACGCCAGCCTTCATGTTTGGCCACCAGTATAGCTCCTTGAGGTCATGATACATTTTATCGGATCTGGGGTGGACAGCATATCTTGATTTGTGTCCGTCATCTATAATCGGCTTTCTTACTCCACCAAAACAGGGTAACCAGACTCTATTCATGAAGTATCGATTTCCATTAGTCCTTATCCAAAAATATTTATCCATTCCGTGTAGGGATTCATTTTTTTATATTTTCCTCCTTAACAGATTCTACTTGTGCATCATGAACTAAGGAAGGAAGGTTTGGTTGAATAATCATAACTAGGGCTCGTACTCTTAACGGCTTAGCTCGTTCCCTTCGGCTCTGAGCGTCTGCAACCACATTAGCTTTCCCCGGGTGGTAACGAATTTCACAGTTGTATTCACTTAATTGCTCCATCCAGCGACGCTACTTCATATTCAACATTTTCTGATTCAAGATGTGTTGGAGGCTCTTATGGTCTGTAAATACAGTATACTTTGTACCGTACAACTAATGTCTCCAAGTCTTAAGGATAAAGACTATTGCTCCCAGATCTAAATCATGTTTTTTGAAATTTACCTCGTGAATCTTAAGTTTTCATGAAGTATAAGCTATGACCTTAGCAGCCCATTGTGTGAAGCGTTATAGTAATCTATAAATTTCTCGCTTCTCTCGGGTAAGGACAAAATAGTCACGCTGCACAGTTTGTATATTAATAAATGAAATGATGTCTCCTGATCCTCGCCCCAATCATACTTAATGTCTTTTAGAGATACGGTGATCTTTGAAAAACTTTTGATAATTGCCTATAATAAGTGGCAAGTCTTAAGGACTGTCGTATCTCTATGGTGGTTCTAAGGGTTGACCAATTCATGATTACCTTGATCTTTGCGGGGTCGACTTGGATCCCTTTACTATTGATCACATGACCGAGAAATCTTACCTATCTTAGCCAAAAGTCAATCTTAGAAATCTTGGCATATAATTGTTCTTTCTTCAACAACTCTAGAATCAAGCTTAAATGTTTGCTCGTGCTCCCCCTTGTTTCGTGAGTAGATTAAAAGTCAGTCATGAATACAATCACGAATTTGTCTAGATATGGTTTGCACACCCGATGAGGTCCATGAGTACTGTTGGGGCACTGGTTAATCCAAACGGCTTTAATAGGAATTTATGATGAACGAAACGAAATTTGAAGGCTGTCTTTGGAATATCTTTCTTGCGAACTCTAACCTGATGACAACCAGACCTTAGGTCGATCTTCGAATAGAAGCTTAATTCTTGTAGTTTGGTCAAAGAAGTCATTGATCCTTGTAAGCGGGTATCAGTTCCTTTAGTTTATTTAGCTCTTGGTAATTGATTCACATTCTGATGGTTCTATCATTCTTCTTTATGAACAAAACTGGAGCTCCTCCAAAGCGAGGAACTCAGTTTGATAAACCCTTTATCTAAGAGCTCCTATAGTTGGTTGGACGATTCTTACACTATTGATGGGGCTAATCGGCCTGGTGCTCGAGCCACTGGTGCAGCACCTGATACTAGGCAGATTTTTGAATTTGACTTGTCTTGATGTTGGGAGTTCAGGTATGTGTTCTGGAAAAACTTTGGGGTAACCATAATAATAAGAATATTTTCGAGTCGGTTTTCCTTTGGCTACCTCTCTGTCAACACTTCAGGGTCCTAATGCTGGAGATGATGCTTACTTTGGTATTTCTTGCTTTGCCTTGGACAGTAAGGACCTTCTTATTGACTAAAGGTAGATGAACCGTCTTCTTGTTGCACAATATTTCTGCACGATTTTTCGATAGTCAATCCATGCCTATGACCACGTCAAAACTTCCCAGTTTAAGGGCATCAAGTCTATTCCAAAGAGTTCGCTTACTAATTCTAAGGAGCATCCTTGACTTATATTATTTGTCTTAAGCGTCTTACTGTCATCAACCTCAATAGCATAAGTGTCACTTAATGGTGTAAGAATGGAATTTATCTGCTTACTGACTTAGTGGATATAAAGCTCCTATCAGCACCAGTATCAAATAGTAGAAATGCATAAGTGGTATCTAATGGGGTTAGAGGATAAGTCTATGGGTTTGAAATTTCTTAGGCAGATTGTCGTACGACTTATCCTCATGCTCCTAGTTATAGATAAAGTATGGTTTTTCATTAAAATGTTGGATACCTAATCTTTGTACATGATATGGTCGGAATTTTCCGATAAATTCTTAAGCCTTCCACACCCTAAGATGTATCCGATAGTAAAGCCTAGAGAAATACTATAAAGGGGTACTAAGTATGAGATGCCTTCGGGGTTTCCTCGTACTCCAGAGCGTTAAGTCGTTGGGTTAGTTCTGCATTGCGGGCTTTGCGCTCTGCTAGGCACTGTCATAATTCGTCAGTTCCGTCATGTTGAATTGCCTGGCTATTCTGGTTGGCCAAAGGTATATTGGTGGTTCGTATTGTCTCCTGCTTAATCCTTTCAAATATTTCACTAACCTCTTGGTGGATTTTGTCGAAATTGGAGGTCGTGTCTGGCGGCCCTTGCCACCAACAGAGGAATCGTTTGTTACTTAGGTTTCTGGGTAAGTGTCGGCACTTGAGAGGAAGATGGTGTTCCGACTTCAAACTGGCCTTGGATACCTTCCTCGTTTCTCTACTCTTGGAGTGTGTGAGGCATCCATCCCCACTATCTTATGTTTGCCTGTTACTACTGCGGCGGGCTTGGCTGATGGGCAGGTACCGGGATAGACTCCCGTTGTACTACTCACACCCTTTCCCTCGGGGTGAATTTCTTCAATGGTCCAATGGGATGGTTTCTGAATAGGGTGTAAGGTGGAATATGTGGTGGTGATGGTGGATCAATTTGTGTTGCCGGGCCACAATTGCCCTCCTTGTGCTTTGACGGGTCCATTACATCGTCATTGATTTGGTCTGGGTGGGTTCCCGATCCAAAGTGCACCTCAGTGTCACCTTGGCTTCCTTGTTCCATGGGTGAGAATTCATCCTCTGAGTCAAAGAGGATAATAACCGTATTGTTCGACATGTTATTGTCATCAGGGTCCATATATGTGTTTACAGTTCTTAAAGAAAATTTAGTTTTTGTAACAGTTATAGTCTAGGTAGTAATGCAACCTAGTTCACTATAACTATGGCTCGGATACCAATCTGTCACACCCTGCTACCCCGGTTGGCAGCGAGGCGTGACGAGTGCGGAAGCGTAACCATAATCATAACGAACGACCACTGTATCGACGATTTCAAAAATACAATTGATTTAACTTCAAATATAAATATTGTTTTTCATAACCAAAATACAACATAAGAAGTTCTTAAAATACCAAGATTTAAATACACAATTTAGTCTACCTAAATATATGAAAATAAATCTCCGAGTTTGAAAATGATGCGACTCCAACATGAACGAAAGCCTTAGAATGCTTCCGATAAATGCGCGTGTCTTAATCACCTGAAAATGCATGCTAAAATACGTCAACAAATTGTTGGTGAGCTCATAGGTTTACACGAAAAGACCAATTGTATGGACATTATCAGATAAGTTGAATTTATAAATCATAAATTCCATGTATGTATTACATAAACCATCATGCAGCCGAAGCTTATATAAATGAGTTCGCCATGTGCAGTATTCCCATACGTAATACCGTGTGTTGAATATATATGCATCCCGCCGTTAGCCGATTAAGACTAACCCGAATGGGGGACATGACTCCCGATAGATCTATCCACAATATATTCGCGCTTGCAAATAAATGCAATTAACGGTTCATGATTTGAGGGCTGATGGATCCACATGTGTAATACATATATGAAATAAATAGTTTTGATGTCCATATGAAAATAGTGCATGTATTTCCACCCCAATAGATAGTGAAAATACGGGCTATTAAGACTCACCGCATGTTGATGGCAAAAGGATCGTAAAAACGACGATTTACGTTGTTGATGAGTGATAACACCGGACGTGTTTAACCGAGTCCTAAATGATATAAGGGATTTAATAACTCCCATACATGATAATATGTATGTATAAATGTTGTTATCTTTTAAATCACCCAACATTACAAGTTTATAAATAAAACTCACTTAAAACGTCAAGTTTATATATATATATATATATATATATATATATATATATATATATATATATATATATATATATATATATATATATATATATATAGTACATTACCCGCGCATAGCGGCGGCAACAACAACTATATTTCATAAGTAACATATTTAATTAACAACAATCTTGTAAACGGCATAGACATAAAACATCGTGGTAGTTGAAAACATGTCATTTGTAGATTGGCATATTATCAATACATTGCATAAAAAAAACCCTTATTTGTTATTTTTGATCGGACATAAAGAAATTCAATTTGAAGATATTGGTAGGATTGATAAATTGTTATCGTGGATTTTTCCATGGATAACTACAGAATAATCATCAACGACAAAACGAGAGCTTGAAAATTTTCAATGCTTACACATTTTATAAACATTCGATCTTAAACAAAACATCCTAAACTTAAAGTCATACGTTAAGAAAGAATATTAATAAAGAAATTTCCATTGATAATCAGCCAATTGCACACGTGAATTGAGTAATTCCAAACAATCCTTCTTAAACAATATTGCTTATTAATATTATTTTTTTTTAAAATCAACCATTAATATTAGCAACAAATGTTACATTGAAGATTAATTATCAACCGCTATTGCTCATTTGAAATTTCTATTAGATCATGTTCATTGTTCTTATAAACAAACAACCAAAATGCATAATGCGTCGATATATGTTCTTCTGGTTCCAACAATTGCAAACTCCTACAAATGATTCAAGAGAGCAAAATATTAGCACATTTCTATGAATAATCATGCGTAGAATAATAACAAAATCTTATCACTCAATGGTACAAACCGACTCTGTTGCATGATTAATAAGAGAATGCAATTTGCATTCTCTTTACTAAGTCTTGTTCCAGTTCTATTAGTTTGCAATGGATCAAATACAAACACGAGCCCTTCTGCTCCACACTTGTCAAAAACAACACCTTTTTTCATTATGAAACAACAAAACTCTTAAAAAGCATATGCATATTAATATAAAAAAAACATGTACCATAAAACTAAACCACCATGCTTTCCATATATATAAACCAAAACAGTCCATCATCTTTTAGGGAGCTCAAAACACTTGTTATCTCTCCTTACGTTCGTCCAAAAAAATGCTAGGTTGTCTAAATTGATTGAAAAACTAAGATAACCCAATAACCCAACACTATATGCTAAATGCTTTGTGTCGATATGTATAAAGTCTCCTTGAATATGTCTGGACATTGGCAATTATATATGCACCTACTAAAGATGCGAGAATCATATCATGCTAAACCAAATAGGGTTAATATACTTGCACCTTCTAATTTCAGATTCACAGCATTTCTCAAGTCAACTTCTACAAAATGTATTAACTGGATGTGGCACATTATCCCCACTTGTCTCAACTGAAATATTGTTCATGTGCATCAAATCTAATATGTGCTACTTTCTTGCTCATAGCAACAACGCTAGACAGGTCCACCAAGAAAAACACCGTCGTTGCTGGTGTATATCAAATGAAATTGCCATTTCCATGTTCAAATACCTTATGACCAAATAATGGCCAGCCATTTCATATTTAAAGAAGGGTCCAATATCATCATCAATACTCAAGACCATAGCCATGTAAAAAAAAAAAAAAAGAACAAGAAATCTAAAGAACTTCATAAGAGCTAACCAAATAAGCGATCCATATAACTCCATGGTTTAAGTAGACATTGGCTTTATTTACATGATAATTAGAAAAAGAAAGTGCCTGATGAAGTAATGTACATACACTAAATTTTTAGGAGAAAATATAATGATAACCTTTTGCTTTGACATTCATTTCTTTAATGCCAAATTATTATTTGACTTATTAATCATTCGTAAAAGAACATTTTGTATCGAAAGTATAAGATTGCGAGAAACAAAAGTGAGAAAAATACCTTGTAAGTATGTCGCATTTGTGAATCTCGATATCTCTAAACGTATGGAAGGTTTTCCAGCTTTAACATCATTTATGATGTTCTGATCGTGATAGAGACATCTAGACCAATCCATTTATCTCCCATTATTAGGTACTGATCACTAACTCCCAAACCACAACCTGTCAATAACAAAACCCAAAACATTTATGATGTTCTGATTATTTCAAGAACAAAACCCAAAACATTCATTAAGAATATCCACACTTTAACCACAAAAGAGATTTTTCACATGTTGAATCTCAAGAAATAACACAAGCATGATATATGTTTTACCAGTTACGATTTAAAAAGGTCAATTTTAACATTGAAGCTCAAACTAAAAATTTACAAGCCACATCAAATCCAACTAAATAAACGATAAATTGTTATAAAACACAAAAAACTGCATACCTTGTTTTAAAATGCAAGAAAATAGAAGAGAATATCATATACAAACTTTAGATGAAAAAAACATTCCTGCAAAACCTATGTACCCCCAACATGGAAGTAAACTTCCTGTCTTTCCATGGAAATGAAAAAGTCCTCAAATTTCTTCCTCATATTGTTTTTATTGTTGTTTTTATTTCAGTTTAGAAGGAAATGATTTTGGGAGTCTCTGGTATTTTTATAAATAAAAGCTATTTTGACTACCTAAAAAGCACCACAGATCACTATAAAGTAAGCAAAACGTTACTCCAAACATGTAAGATGAATTAAGCTATGTTCCTTGAGCCATAAATGGTGCATCTTGAATAAAAGAATCAAATTCAAGGAATTTGAGCTTTTCTCACAGATGGTCTTTAAGCATAATTCTTGAGCCACAAATGGTCTTCATGCTTGGTTTTGCATCAATTTTTCTCATAGATGGCTGCAAAAACAAACAATAGCTTCTAAGCAGATACTATACATTAAAAACATCAGCCAAAATCACCCAAAAAACACAAAAAGTTGGGTTCCAAAAAGAACCATTCAAAGATTTTCAAAGAAATAATAATTCACAAATCCTGAAACCTAATTCCAAATAAGAGGAGTCAAACAACTGTATCAGTGGAGCTTTAAAGAATCAAATAATGCACACCCACTCAATCTGATAAGGGTTTTCATTCCCATATTTTCCGTCCGCAGAAGAAATCTAGAAGTGTTTATAATCCTTCAAGAGTTTAAAACAAGGAAGGTGCTATTTGTTTTGCAGGATTTTATAAAATCCCTCCTCTTCAAGAGTTTATAATCCTTCAAGAGTTGGGAAGAATTTGAAATTCCAAACCAACAAAGGATTTTCAAAATAATTCACAGTAGAATCACATTTTGTTTATGGATAATTAATTCACATTCATGCATGTAAAATTCCTAATCATCCAATACAATGATGTATACCTGTTTTTTTGGTTCTCCATGTTGACAAATATGCGATGAACCTTTTCACCTACATCTTCACCTCCAAGTTCAATCTTCTTTCTTTGTCACAATCTGGTGACACTATGAGGTCGTCTAAACCACAAGTAAATCCAAGGAACTGAAGAATGATTATTAGATAAGATTACTAAATAACTAATAATGTTTACGAAATTAACAATACGTATACGTTTATACAAATAAGTAACCATTAACAATTCTAAGATAGTTTTAAAACCAAATTGTTGGCTTGGGTTCAAGTTCATAAAAATGAATGCAGCAGTTATCCTTTCATTTTCCTCATTTGTCCAATTTTCATGGCAGCATCAAACCCACAACCACATCTCCCAATATCATTTTCTATACAAATTAGTTATCCTTTCAGCAGCAGTTATCCTTCCTCTTGGGAAGTCCAAAAAATGAATGCAGCAGTTATCCTTTCAGCAAAGTAGCAACCACTCTTTACCAGTTATTCTTAAAAAACATCCAAAGGATTGATTTTGGTCCATAAGAATTGTCTATATTTTTTGGTTATCAAGGGTGGTCTATATACCTGACTAAAATAATCAAACACTCCCTAAACCATGTGCAGAGACAAATGTTGCATTTAATCAGACCTTACGTTGAAAATCAATCCATGTAGTTTTTGCATGAAAGTCAAAATGTTTCTTTTTCTTTTTCGAGAAATAGATGAATAAAATAGTAAACAACTTTTTAGTGCCAACAGTTGGTGTTTAATCACCTGACGATTGACACCACATTCAGGCATGAGTTCCGTTGCAGCAGCTACAAACTCTTTGCCATATTTAGCAGCAAATGCCATCTAAACTTGTATCAGCTCCGGAAGATCTGCACATCTCACTGCAACAAAACACAGACTTGAAATTGCCTCTTTCAGGTCAAAAGGACATTCCATTTATGTAAAAATTCTAGAAAAATAGGCAATCAGTTCAAAAAATGAAGGTTAACAAGAGAACAAATCGGTAATAATCTCAGATGGCATGTGTATGACTCTACGGGTAGCTAAAAAACCATGGACCCTCAATTCATCTTCTATCTAATGTGATGGCTTTTCAAAAACCCTATGCCAATGTTGTAAGTACGCACTTGATGACTACACCATTAAATCATACACGAACATTCATTATACAAAAAACATGTTAATTATTCGTTGTTGTGCCTCATCCAGCTTCATCCAGAATCGCATCTGTTTCATCCAGCTTCGTTTTCATTCGGGTAAATGTTTCTGTTTTAGCATAAAATGTTTCTGCTTCTGCCTCATTATGCTACCATTAAAACATTTTAGCCTCTTAAAGTAACCATTAAATAAGACAACTGTTTTTACAACTAAAAACCACAACAGTGGTGCTTTCAAAGACTGCATGTTGTTTGACACTCCTGGTAGAAAAAATTTAGATTCCATGTTTGCATCTGATTTCAAAGTGGAAAAATAAGAACCTTCTGAAACCTTTCTAGCATCTACAAGCACAAAGACTATTTTTATAATACCCACATCTTTGTGGAATCCACAAATGCAACAACATTCCTTTTATCAATGAGTAAGACATAATGTGAGATCTGATATGTCAAGCTTGACAAGTTCAGAAGTCTTAACATGAATACTAATTGAAAAATCAAAATAACCTAAAGATTTTCTTTACAAAAACCATAAAGCCTGAAGATTTATTGACCGAGATACTGCACAAATTATAGATATTATCTAAAGCTTGAATATTGTCTTTAAAAAAACCATAAAAAGGGATGGCCTTAGACATATAGAAACAGAAACAAAGATATAGAAACTTAAAATATTAGTTTGGCGTTCATAAAGAAACAAAAACAGAAATAAAAGATTTAGAAATAAAGAAAAACAAAGATATAGAAATAAAGAAACAGAAACTTAAAAAATTAAATAACAGATGCTTCTCCAATTCAATTATA
The DNA here is from genome assembly GCA_020465985.1 of Centrapalus pauciflorus. NCBI lineage: Eukaryota > Viridiplantae > Streptophyta > Magnoliopsida > Asterales > Asteraceae > Centrapalus > Centrapalus pauciflorus. Next base: position 218,009 of record JAANYP010002126.1, on the reverse strand, counting down.
TATGCATACATATAACAAATATAACTAAACTGTATCAAAATCCCCCATATAAACAACAATAAATTGCAAAAGTAATCAAATTTTATCAACAAACCCCATTTGCTAAATATCATAAATAAACAAAAATACAATGATGAAATCATGAGTATACCAGAGGGTAGGCCCACAAACTTGATGACAGAATCGAGAGAGTGATACAAGCAACATTCTCTCTTCAAGAAAAGTTGAAAAGTTTGAACCTTTACAATAATCAAGTGAGAAAAAAAAAACATGAGAAATTTATGACACCTTAAGTAGTGTGTCTAATGTAGCTGGAAATTACATATTTATGAGTCACAACAACAGCAGCATTTCAAAATTAAAATAGAAAAATAAGCAAAGTGTTGTGCGTGCGTGTGCGTGTGCTTGTGTGCGCTGTGAACAGCAGCAGCGAAAAGTGTATATATAGCAGTATGTGTGTGTGTGTGTTTGTGATAGCAAAACAGAAACGAAAAGAACAGCAGCAGTTAATACCATATATATATATATATATATATATATATATATATATATATATATATATATATATATATATATATATATATTAATTATGTCCCAAAGCATCTATCATAACATTAGTGACAACTATTGCAAAACAGAAAAGAAAAATTGTGTTGTGTGTTTGTTTGTTTGTGACAGCAAAACAGAAAGAAAAAGATCATAACAACAGCCCATAACAGTTGCTGGAAATGCCACCCAGCAGCAGCATTTTGAAATTAAAACAAAAATATAAGCAAAGTGTTGTGTGTGCGTGTGATTGTACTTGTGGCAACAAACAGAAAAGAAAAGAACAACAACAGTTTATATATATAGGAGATAATTATGTTCCAAAGCATCTATCATAACTCGCACTAAAAGGTTAGTGACACCTATTGCGATAACATGTCATCGCTAAACTTACTTGTCATCACTAAAAGTGAAAAAAATGGCATGTGTTTGTTATTTTATGGACCCCCAATCGGGCTTATTTAAACTTGTGTTTAAGAAATACACAAAACACATACACTGGCATTATGACATTAACCAGAAAAAAAAAACAAATAAATAGGATGCCATAATCGATACCTGTGCATTTGAATAAACAAATAAAGTTGGGTCCGAGTTTATCTTGGCTCATTTGTAGGTGTACAGAAAATTGACATATCTTACCTTGGATATATGTACACTGAGATTGCGGTGAACACCAGAAAACTCAAAGCAGATAAGAACACCGAGATTTAAGGAAGCCCAGTTTGGTTCAGTGCACCAAAATCAACACACCTGTCATTACCAGGTATCCTTTTCAATGCATCATCAAAGTTTCTCAGTTTAAAATGTTATTCTTTACAAAAAAAATAGCAATAAACTATAATTTGAAGTCCAAAAAATCTAACTTCTTTGTAGTCAACGAACTCATGAAACAGCCCCATAGCATTCAACCCTCCACCGACACACGCAACCAAAACATCAGGTTTCCTTTCCAATTAAAGCTATGAATTCCCTTATCATCATGGGGTAGGGATGTGGCCCAGTAACAGAGCCCAATATGTAATGGGTTGTTTCCACGTTGGTCACCAAGTCCATAAGCATCCTTTAGTGTCACAGTCCCAGAATGAACTGCTCTAACCTAAATAATGAAAACAACACACTGAATGGTCAAATGAAGTATCACCATTATATCATTATATGTGGCAAAATAGGTGGGCAGCAGTAGGCTTGTTGGACAACTGGTCAGAGAAATTAAAATTTACGATAGGTTGAAATGGGTCGGGTTGATCCATCACAAATTTTGTCTGTTTTCTTAGTTCTAACTTATAACATGAGAGCGAAAAATGCAATACAAACAGTTACAGAAAATAAAACAAACATGTTCACTGGGAAGAAAAAAATACATGCTGATATCCAGGAAGTTTAAGGCAAAAAAAACTACTGAACCTCTGGTTCGACGGGATAAAGTACATAAATACATGCTGAAACAAATTAAATCTCTCGTAAAAAAACAATATTGTCACAATACATAAATACATGCACTTTCCAACTTGAAAAATGACAGGCCTAAACATACAATTACATAAATACATGCACTTTCCAACCTTAGCAAGAAACAAGCTAATAATAAGAAGCAGAAAAATATGCAAACAGACTGTGCCCAACGAACAAGTCTCTAATGCATGATGCACAACTCTTTAATGCAACAATTAAAAAAAATCAGAAATTAAAATTAAAATTTCTAGCATTAGGATCAGAATCTTGGTTTCTTGGGCTTAAATAGCTTCAGGTATTACTGTTTCTTTGGCTTCTTGATGATTTTACAGCAACATACCCAAGTTTTAGGACACCTGAACACCCTAAAGTACTAACTAAAACATCAAAATGAGATTCGGAAACAAAAATATTGTAATACACTAATACCTCAACAGGCTGCAGAGAGCATTCAGGTGAGAGCGCTGGTGTTGACAAAAGCATATTTACAAAGGCAAGGGTTGATAGTGCTGGTAGTGAAGGGATAAAAGACCATAATGCCATTGAACGATGGCAATCTCAGGTGGCTGCTGCTGATTTTGATTTCTTTCATAGGAGTATGGAAGTAATGGATGAAGAGGATTCAAACATGAATCTAAAACCATCAGTTTGCAAGTTACCGTGAACAAGGATTTGATTAGTAACCAACCTCGAGGGGTATACAACATCAAACAAGTTGTTGTTGATTACCATCGCTTCTTATGCCTCTGTATAAAGCTGTTCACCAAATCCGTCGAGAATAGGTTTGACTACGAACCCATCGGAAGGTTGTTTGTTGATTTTCAACAGGGAGTTGGCGAACATGGAGCATGCCATCGGAGGTGGCGGAGAACTGGCGTGGGATGATGACGGTATAAGAAAGAAAAAGAAGGTCCAAGAAGATGTGGGAAAGGAGAAATTGTTTGCAGTTGTAGCACCAGCCGAGGAAACGAAGAGCCTATTTTGGAGAAAGGAAACGCCAACCTGGGTAATAGGAAAGTTACTTTCCTAATAATCGTTTGTCTTTCTTGTGCATTAAGGGGTTGTATGCAATAAAGGCTTGTACATGTTGCTTAAAAGACTTGTAAGTCTTAAAATTCAATAATTTAGCTTTAAGAACTTGTACATTGTGCATTGTAGCTTGTAAAAAGCTAAATGCTTTATTAGTAGTAAAGATAAAGATATATATATATATATATATATATATATATATATATATATATATATATATATATATATATATATATATATATATATATATATATATATATATATATATATATATATATATATATATATTTCCAGCTTTTTGAAGGTTTTTCGGTCTATTATTGAGGTTGTTTTTGACCAAGCTCCAAAATGATTTAGGCTTTGGTTTTCTTGGACATTAAACTACAATATATACAAAGAATTTTTAAACTCAAGAACGGCCATTTTTCGAGGTGTTTAAGTTAGGGAAAAAAGCTCGCTAAAAACGCTATGTTGGCCATTTTTGAGCTGTCAAATTTCCGGGTTCCCAAATAATATCTGGGGGTTCTAAACTCCCTAATAAATTATGAACATTTCCAGATTTTTAGTTAAAATATAGATCTAACTTTTGAGACAAGAATCAACTCATTTCGTTAAGTTATTATTCGTTATGATTTTTCAAAGTCGACGTAATATTTGTGCCGAAAATAGATTTCATAAACTTGAAACAACTTGTGATTCTTGTTGTTTATTCAAAACACTTGTATAAAAGGTTATATAACACATTTATATAACTTGTTTTCATAATATTTATACTTACATAATGTGTTTATATATTTATAAACACATTTGTAGAAAACAAACTTAAAACAAAACTAGTGATTTATAAACTTGAGTTTTTATGAAACGTGTTGTTGTTGGTGATTATATATATCATGCAAAACTTATATCAATATAAATATAATATGTAATAAGTTATTATTTACTTAATTTGATGTATTAGAAGTATAAAAATGTGTAGAAGAGTTGTTCTTGAACTAGTTTCACCAAAGAAACTCTTGAAAAACATGAATTCTTGAAGAATAAAGGAAGAAAACAACTTTGATTGTGTGTGTGTGGCTATGGACGATTTTGAGAGAGTAAAATGAGAGTTTTTGCTCTTGCAAATGTGTGAGGATGAATGATAAATGATCTCTCTATTTATAGAGAAAAATGGTCATCAAAGTGGAGGTTGTGTGGAGTGTTGGATGAGATGAAAGAAGATGATGAAAATGATTTGATTTTGACGGGTTATGGAAGGGTGTATTATAAAAATGAAGTCAAAACCTACTTGTACCTCCCTATGGCCAGATTTTTAAAAGATATTTTAATGTATTAAAAAATTATTTTTTGTATAAATGTATTTAGAATGTATTCTTGTATTTCCATTTTTTTTAAAATTCATAAATACTTTTAGATGCATTGTTTTAGTGAATTGTTTTAGTCTTTCATAATTAATGTTTAGTACTTGTATAGTGTATGATTAGTATCACTAATCATAATTTAATTATGTACTTAGTTGCATTAATTCATCATATCGTAAATCGATCGGATTAATAGATTTGTCGATTCATCGCACCGATGAATTTGATTCTAATTGAGTTGAATTTCTTTATGAACCTTGTTAATCACTTTGATTAATTTATAATGACCACTGATTTAGTTATTATTGGCTATTAAATACTGATTAGGTCGTAGTTTCTAACCTGATTTAATGTCGGATGTTACAAAAACAATGGGTAAGGAGTCGATAAAAGGAAGAAAAGTACTAGCCTGTATTTGTCAAAATAACCCCTTTCTCCCTGTGTTCGTTGGTGATGATGTTGAGAAGCACCCCTCTGTCAACACCATGCTCACAATCAAAGCCACCATCTACATTGCGAACTTAACCATTCCCAAAAACTACACTGGGAAGGGTTATGAATCTATGGTGGAGTTTCTGCAAGCCCATCCTCTGGATTATGCTATGAAGCCTCTCGTAGTGTCATGTACCAGTAGATGGTCTATGAGTTTTGGTACACTTGCTCGTATGATCCCTCTACCAAAACCATCACAGGAACCATTCTCAACGACACTCAAACTGTTGAGATCACTACTGCTCTTTTCTCAGGGATGTGCTTCATCTTCCAGTGGCTGACACATATGACAAACCTCAGCCTGAGGACGAACATATGGGCAATCTGCTACGCTTCTGTGGTGTAGCTGAACCAAAAGTGGGTGCAACCTTTTTCAGAAGGGATCTCTCCCCAACTTACAGTTTTCTCTTCGCCTCGGTGGTGATGAGTCTCAGCGGAAAATTTGGTTCATTTGACCAACTCAGAAGGGACGAGATACCCATAGTCCTATAGCTTGTGGATGGGTCTACTCAGAACATGGTAAAGTGGATATTCCTGAATTTGAGGAACCTGGGGCAATAAGAACAGCGTCCAGTTGCTATCAGATACCCAAGGTTTTTGAACTTCATCTTCAAGCACAATTGTGGTGAGCATCTGTAGAACTCCCAACCTATATTGACTACTATTGTATTCCCTGTTATTGGAAATAGGGTATTTTATACCCCAGTACTCAACAATGAACCTCCTTTGTCTACCCCAATGAGGAGGTTGCTTGGTTTGGTGGAAGGACCTTCTACTCAGAAGGTGAATCCAGTCATTGCTTCCAAAGGAAAATCCAAATCAAGGCCTAAAATGGTTAAACGTGCCTAGAAAACCAGTGAAGTTGATCCTGTACGCAAGAAGGCTAAAACAGCTAAGTTTTACCCATCAGCCTCAGTGGCTGAGAGGGAGTAGGCTGGTCACCCTGGTTCATCCGTTGAACCTGATGCCTTTGTGGCTGGTGCCTCTATGGCACCTAAGACTATGGAACCGGAACAACCTCCTGTTTTTATCCCGGTCTCCCCACCAGTCCAAACAGAACCCCATATCACCTCTCCACAACATGCATCCTCTACATCCTCTCTCACCACCTACAACAGGCTAAGAAAGAAATCCTTAGCCAAAAAGAAAACATCCACTCAAACTAGCCCCTCTGACCCCTCCCAACAAGAGTCAGTTGAAAAAGAAGCAACTCCTACTGCCTTTGCTTCTCCTATTTTGGGAGTAAGTGTTGCCAACTTGGAGCAGGCTTCACTCCAAACTGATTCAACCCCAAGTCAGCCTAAGCCCTCTAGTTCCTCACAACGGAGACAACCACATCAACTGTCCGAGCCTCTCAACAGGCTGAAGACATTAAAAGACAGGAGCACTCTCTACTCCACACTGAGTCCACACAGTTACCCCCTCATATTTATCACACACAATCTGAGTCTGCACAAGGTGCCAAAGCTGTTGGAACAAACCATCCTGCAGACCAGCCTTCATCTTCTGTTTCTCATGACACATCTGTTCAACACCAAACAGCTGTTGAAGGACTAAAACTCAAGCTGATGAACCTCAGGAATGGAACATTCGTCTGGTGAAGCAGCTCCCCAAATGCAAATTCCATCATAAGTTTTCACCACTGATAATGTTGAAATGCATATCCCATCTCCCAAAGAAGAGGTGACTGCAAACCAAGGCACTACTGAGGGAACCACCCAAGGTCTTGATGAAGGTGTTAAAATGCTAGTAACATCTGAAAGGCCACCATCTCCTATTGCCTCACCTCATGATGCAGCTACAGCCACTGCTGAAGGTCTCCTTGATCCTTCCATGCTGGGCCATTTAACTTATGCACATGCTATGGAATTGCTCTCTAAACTATCCCTACCATCACCAACTGACCCCCTAACTCCACAATCCTCATCAACACACTCGTCCTCTTCCACTCAATCCAAACAGTCAACCCATACACCTCTATCCCCCAAAGAACTCTCTTTGAAGGATCAACTTTCTATGCTGACCAACAAAGTTAGTTCTTTGGAATCTTCTATGACTTCCCTTCCATCTCTCATATCAGATTCTGTGTTTGCTCAGCTTCAAGGATTTCTTGATTCGTTCAAGTCTTCCTTTCCAACCCCTGCTCCCCAACGTGATCATTCCTCTCAGCTGCTTGCACTCACTGCACACCTGCAACAACTCTCCTCCTCCCTATCCTCCATTCTTACTCACCAACAAGACTATGTGTCCATCCTGGCTGCTGTTTCCCAACAGCTATCAGGTCTTGCTGAAACCTGTTCTACCACACTACTCTCCACACTTGCTTCTCTAAATACCTTAGAGGGATCCCTGTCAAATTCTGTGGAAGCAAACTTTGATGATATGCATGAGTCCCTTGAACTCACTCTTGCACAGCTTCAAAGTTTGTTGTTCAAAGACACCGATAGGGCTGATATTCCCAGCTGTCATCCACTGCCACTTCTCATTCCTCTTCTCTTCAAACCTGTGTTACCCAGCTGGAAGAAGCTAAGGATAACTTGATTTTCTTAGTGCATAGCCTGGTTGGTTCTAGACCTGTCACCAAACCTGCTGCTATCAAGCCTGTTGGATCCGTTCCTTCAGGCAGACCTGGTGTTCAAGGCTCTGTGTCATCTCCTTCAAAGGGGGAGAAGTCTAAATCTGCCTTGAATACAGAGTCTAAGGGGGAGAAATCTTCATCTCCCTCTAAGGAGAAATCAATATCAATAACCCAAGCAACAGAATTAAAAATTCGTGTTGCTGCAAGTACCTCAACTGTCTCTACAACCGCTGCTCTGTCTACTTAGGCTGGATTTCCAAGCCCTGCACCATCTAAGGAGGAGGAATCCATTCCTGAGGACAGGCAAGGAAACCTTTGATTTTGGAACAAACTGGAAGAAGAGGAAGAGGAGGAAACTGAAGTTGCTCTAACTAAAGCAGCAAAGGGAAAAGGGAAAGTCTCTGTGGACACTGACTCTCTCAAAGATGCTCAATTAAAGTTTGACAAATCCCAGGCCAAGGATATGGGCATTCCGCTATGGACTTATTATAAGTGGAAACAAGAGCAGCTTGAGATTCTTGAAAGACAAAAGAAGGAAGAAGCTTCTGCTAAAGCCCTTGCATACAAGGAGGCAAGAAAGATAAAAATTCCCTCCTTGGATTTTCAAAGGAAATTGATTGAAGCTACTAATGAGTCAGTGGATGGTAAAGAGGAACAGAGTACACAGGTCTTGGTGACCAAATCAAAGCATGTATCCTCATCAGCTAAAGCCCAAGTTCACTTTGACGATTTGGCAAGGAAGAAGTTCTTCGATGTTGCAAACAGGAGACTTACCAGAGAAACTATTATTAAAGATGTCCCAATATCAAGAAAAGACAAATAGTGGAAACTTCAAATTACAAGTTACGGTGCTGATGGTCCTTAATTAGAAGCATTCGAGTCCACTGATGTTGCCTGCATGGGGTATAGGGAATGGGTTAAATTGGTTGTTGCCTTGAGCAGATGAAAATCTGAAACTACTAAAACTATCACGGCATATGTCAAGACACTGAAGGAAAAGGTGAAAGACCTGGGCTTGATCCCTGAAGAACAAATCAAGGGTACCTCACTAGTGGAACCCAAACCTGGTGTACCCTTAAGATATCTGAAGATTCTTTTTACAGCAGCTAGATGTGATTCTTTAGGATCAGCTTGAAATCTAGCACATAAACAAGTAGCAAATATAATATCTGGTCTACTAGCAGTCTAATATAGCAAGCTCCCAATCGTGCTTCTGTCAGCTGTTACAGAAACAACTTTGCCACTGGCATCAGCATCCAACTTTACATTGGTTGCCATTGGGGTTTTGATAGGTGAACTTTTATCAAATTTAAACTTTTTGAAAAGATCTAAAGTATACTAACTTTGATTTATGAAAATTCCATTTGAGGTTTCTTTAACCTGTAATCCTAAAAAGAAAGTAAGTTCTCCCATCATACTCATTTCATATTTTGATTTCATGAGTAGTGAAAATTTCTTGCATAACTGCTCATTAGTAGAACCAAATATTATGTCATCCACATAAATTTGAACAAGCATTATATCAGACTTCACATTCTTTATGAACAATGTGGTATCCACTTTACCTCTGGAATAACCATTGCTCATAAGAAAATCAGTTAAACTGTCGTACCAGGCTCTAGGGGCTTGTTTTAGACCATAGAGGGCTTTGTCCAACTTATAGACAAAACCTGGATGATGTTCATTTTCAAAACCTGGAGGCTGCTTGACATACACTTCTTCTTGCAGCTTTCCATTCAAAAATGCACTCTTTACATCCATTTGAAATACCTTCATACTCTTGTGGGCAGCGTAGGCTAGAAACAAACGAATTGCCTCTAACCTAGCCACTGGAGCAAATGTTTTATCATAGTCAATGCCTTATTCCTATCTGTAGCCTTGAACGACTAGTCTTGCCTTATTTCTAATAACATGACCTTGCTCATCCATATTGTTCCTGAATTTGGTGCCAATTATTGTTTTTCCTTTAGGAGCAGGGACCAGCTTCCATACTTTGTTTCTCTCAAACTGATTGAGCTCTTCTTGCATTGCAGTGATCCAATTGGCATCTTTCAGTGCTTCATCCACTTTCTTAGGCTCCATCAGGGACACAAAATGTAAGGTCTACGACTGCAAGATCTATCTAGACGCGGATCCGTGAACGAGTGCGGAATCCTCGTTGACGGTTAGACGGACAACTCTCAACCAACGGAACACGGAGACTATTAGACGCTGAACGAACGACACACGAACGATCCTACGAACTAATTCTCTCCGAAACGGCACTCACCTAGCTGATAAACTCGAGATCGCCTTTTGCTTAATTCCTCACGAATTCTGCTAAAAGTCCTCTAATGATTCGAGTCTATCCCTAATTATAGACCCTGATTCGAGTCTGATGTGGGCCAAACTCGAATCTGGCCCAAGGCCCATTCGAGTCTGTCCACAATGACACTCTCGAATCTAGCCCATTCGAATCTAAGGATACATTCGAATCTATCACAGATTCGAATGTCTTCCTTTACCTATTCGAATCTAGCCAATACACTTAAACACTTAAGTGATGAAACTTACGTTATTACCTTATGATTGATTTTATCTTTGAACTTTATGTTTGAACTTCTTGTAATACGTTACATCAAGTTCCAACATACAAACACCGATAAATATCAACCATAAATAACATATATAACAAACACATGCTAAATCACAATGTAAGACCACTTAGACTGCTATCGTCACACAGGATGTACCAACAGACTCCCCCTTGACGATAGCTTCTAATAATTCACACATTTGATTTAAGAACTTGGTTTATTTATTGATTCAACATACTACCAGCATACAGACCTTTCTCGACACATACCTTGACCACATTTTCATACTTACTAGCCTCACTATCCATATGTGTGTCACTGGAGATCTTACAATTATACAAAATCTGAAGATCTTCTTTGGAGAGGTTTACCAGGTGAAGCGGGTCGTAGACTCTAAGAATGACTTTTTCTTCAAAATCCACCATAACTGCTTCCCCGGTCTCAGTGTCGGCGTACCACCAATGTAAATTCTGCAAAACATTCTGTGGCATTTGCTTTAGAGGCACTTTCCTCAGACATTTAGCTGGTTTGTAATGAATCCTCATCCACGGTCGTCCAGTTAGAGGATCTATACGTGACTGATCCTCTACTCTTCTCCCGACCCTTGGATTCAAACGCTCGAATTTCCTTGATCTCCCCTCCTTTCTTATGATTCTTTCAATTACGCTCGCATAGGGATCAATTCCAATGTTTATCAAATCTTTCCATGCTAACGCAGTGATTTCGATCTTTGGTAGGGAGTTGAATGCTTTTAATGTTCGCCTTATGTACTGAAGCCCGTCTTTTCTTTTAATTACAAAAAGCTGCAGATCTCTGTCAAAGAACCAACTTAAAATTCGCTCAGACAGCTTCCCAGTACCCGGCACTCTCATTGTCCTCTTAATCGCTAACTCCTTCTCTTCAGCCCTGAACCATAGCTTTCTTTTTTCTTCATTACTTAGCTCTCTTGCAGGTTCTTCTATCGATGGCTGAGGATTCAATGCAGCATTTACTATATCTACATTGACAATTCTATTTCCATCAATCATGTAGGTATCGGTAATAGGATTCTGTTGCACAACTATCTCATCAGCTTCATCATCCTCATCAGCGACTACCTCATCATCTGACTGCCAGTCCACTACCTCTTCTGGCACAAACTCGCCTTCCTCCAGCTCTTCATCTTCATTATCAAAACCTACATCCAGAGGATCATCATCGAGATCCATAAGCGCTTCAATCATCTCACTGATTTCAAAGTCTGTAGGCTGTTTTGATGAACCAGCTTCTCCCATTTCTCCTTCACCTTGACTAGGCTCCCCCTGAACTTGTGTAGTTTGAGCTGCAGGAAAATCTACAGACTCATTCTCTTTATTTGCACCGGGATCATTGCCTTCGTTATCATCATCTCTTCGCTGTACTTCCTGCTCCTTACAACTTGTCTCCCCCTGAGTTTGTAGATTTTTCATAAGTTGCTCAAGGAGGGACCTCATTGATCTGATTTCTGAAGACTGATCAGCAATAAACGATTTTAGCTCTGTGTTTTCGTCTCTTACAGTCTCCACAATCTTCCTTAATTCTGCATTCTCCTTGTCAAGATTTGAGTTATGCTCCTGGAGCTCACCGACAGCTTTTGTAAGGGATATGATTTGAACATGCTGAAAGTCAACACGTCCTTTGAGTTGCATGAATCTTTGATTTTCAGTATATGCGGCTGACGTAGATGGAATGGACTGAATGGGAGATGGGATGAATGGTGGTGGAATGTATTGTTCATGATGCTGAGGTGGCGGTGATGGTGGAGCTGTGGCTTGTGGTTGGGTTTGGGTTTGAGGCTGAGGTTGTGCATCGGACTCTGATGATGTCCCCTGCATGAATCTGTGACGTTTGGCCCTTTGCCTCGTCACCAACGGAGCAACCTCCTCTTCTTCAAAATCTGAATCCTCAGATTCCCTGTCCTCTCGCCTCCTCGAACCTCCTTCATTCACAATCAACCTCGATCCATAGGTTCCAATTTGAATTCCGGGATCTGCAGCTGCTGGTTCAGGAACTTCCTCTGATTCTGATTCGGATTCTGAAGATGTTAATACTTCATCTGCCCTTTCTGGCTCATATTCCTCTACATCCCGAAATACATCATCTTCATCTTCTGGGGGACTAAGCAGCTCACCCACTAACGCTGCTGCAACATCTTCATTGGCATGGGGACCAGACGCCCATATTTCCTCCAGGGTTTGAGCAATCTGCTCGGATTCGGGAACTGCACTTGAAGTCTCTGCTTCTTGTGCTTGGGGCTGGTCGCTCGTAGAAGGCCTTGACGCCTGGATTTGACTCGCGGCTGGCCTCTGTCGTCGTCTTGGATCACGCGGCTGAGCACGCGGCTGTTGCTGTTGTTGACGTTGCTGTTGTTGTTGCTGTGGTTGAATCGCAACGACCCCTGCCCAGTTGGCATCTCCCGGGGCGTGAAATTCCCTATCCACAATCGCTCCAAACAATGGACGCGCCACCGGAACAGCTAATCTTCCTCGATGTGAGGAAAAGTCAGCAAAAATGTGTTTGTCCATAACATTAACGCTCAGAGAGTCATCTGACTGTGGCAAATTTGGCAAGAAGTGCCTTATCAACATCATAACAAATCTTGGATACAGCAGAAATCTTTCCCTTTCTTGAGCTGTAAGCTGATGGACGACCTCTGAGAAAAACATTTGCGAGAAGCTGAACTTCCGATTATACACCAGTGCAATAACCCCCGATTGGATCTTTGACACTATGTAGTCAAATCCAGCCTTCTTCGGCGCAAAACAAGCCATGAAAACGTGCACCAAGAATCTCCACTGTCCTATCAGTCCACTCTTCATATACGATGACTTCGTAACATCCAAACTGTAGCCCATCCTCAGAAACGCGGTCTGCCTAATACTTAACGGGAAGTCAATAGGCCCGTCCTCCTGGTCCTGTGTTCCCAACTGCAGAACTTGTCGCAACATATCTGCAGAGAAGACTAGCGGCTGTCCAGCAATTCTGGTTCTTAGAACTGTCAGGGTGACAGTACAATCAACCTGTAAATGGTCATAAAACTGCCGTACATACGAAATGACTATTGGAATGTTATGATACAACGCATAGCTAATCCTAGATTCAGCTAGGAAATCCAAAACTTGGCGAAAACCCTGCGCCTCAGGGATATTATTATCAGGATTAAGGACCATATTATGCTTTGGGACAAAAGCTCGAGCCGCCATATCTGCACAATAAACAAAACTGTTAGACTCATTAAAAATCAATAAACTTGTTTAAATTCAAATTTGTTTTATTTTGTACTTGATTAAATACAAAATCTAACACAATTAAATTTCCACAAGTTTAATAAAATTTAAATTAAACAAAGTAAATAAAGTATAGATTCGAAAGTAACAGATTCGAAGTGTACAAAATCTAACACAATTAAATTTCCACAAGTTTAATAAAATTTAAATTAAACAAAGTAAATAAAGTACAGATTCGAAAGTATCAGATTCGAAGTGTCCATATTCGAGTGTAATGGACAGATTCGAAAAGTCCCTATTCGAGTCTAATGGACAGATTCGAATATCATGGTCATCTCGAATCTAATGACAGATTCGAGAAACCCATGAACAGATTCGAATCCAAGAATAGACTCGAAGCCCTGTCGCCCATTGTTTCAACAAAACCCAAGATTTTAACCATTTTGAACTTGATGAATCACATACATTAGTTCAACTAGGTTCTAATCATTGATTTATGCTTTTAATTTGATATTTTATAGGCCCAAACTTAGTTATTTAGCAAAAACCCTATTTTGACCCATAAAACTTCAAAATTTGATGTTTTAGCCTAAACTTGTGTATAAAACTACATAAATCTTGTACAATCAAGTTGATTATACCTAGATGCAAGAGTAGAATCGAACACACAGTCTTCAAACTCGACAAATTGTCGTTTAGAAGGATTACGATAGACTCGAGAACAGATTCGAAATCGCCAATATAGATTCGAGGGTATAGATTCGAGAACAGTAAGTATTAAATGACTTCACTGTTGACCTATATATACTACCAACATTCGAGTCTAAGTGTAGATTCGAATCTACTGACAGATTCGAATTACTCCTTATTCGAGTCTGTCTTAGATTCGAAACCACCAACACTTAGAAAAATTTCGAAAATTTTGAAATAATTTCAACTTTTCCAACTTTTTTCTACGGTATTGTGTAACCAGATAAACTATGCCAATTCTTTTACCCTAAGCTCAAGATAATTCACGCATTGATTATTTTATTCAACTTTGAATGCACCCTCAGTAACTTTTGACCTTTTACCTAAGTAAAAATTAAACTAAACTAAACTAAAATAAAATAAAATAAAATAAACTAAGGTAAAATGTTGACCAAAAATTTAATCTAGACTTAAGCTATACTAAAAAATTTACAAGCTAAGCTAATTACTTAAACAACATATTTTTGATGAGTATAGTCTATGAAAGGTTCAATCAGATAGCGATGTCTGATACTTACTTTCAGTACTTAAACTTTCACACTTAGGAATTTTTATTCCTTTGATTGTTTGTCGTGACATACCTATTTATCCGATTGTTGGTATTTTACCCCTTTAAACATTCTACATTTCGGAATATCCCTTGGCCTTTTTATTTATCAGGAAATTATCTTACGTGACTCAGACATAGACATACTTTTATGATCAAGGCACACAGACAAAGATTCTAACTTGTTGGTATTTGCAAACTTTCTTTAAAAGACAAACATCGGACACAGGTCTGTATTTTCATACAACAGAGTGTCTTAGTTCGACTTAAGGTTTTCTTTTAAAGTTAGCAGATAGTGGTGACAGGTCTGTACTGACGTACAACAAAGCGACATGTCTGCTAACCCGAATCTAAACAGAGACAACAGGTCTGTACTTACGTACAACAGAGTTGCATGTTTTCGACTCTTAGTTTTACATGATATTTCTATTCTTTCCATTTTCAGATGTTTTTGATGTTGCCATACATCCCCAGAAAGTTTGCATACCTCATTTAGACTCAATGTTTGTATGTCTTGTACATAAAAATTAAGACCGATTGGTCATACATCTAAGTTAGTGACACGCTTGATTTTTTCTAGAATATTTTATTAGCCTTGAGATTCCCTATATGTATTATGCCTACCAACACATCAAACTAAATAAAGTATAACACTTAGAATTTAGTTGCATTATGTGTGAAAGCCTAAATACTTAGAGTCTGTAACGACGGTGCTAATTTTCGTCACTTTGAACCTATATATCTAAGACTTAACTCCTTTTTTTTCTGATATTCTCCTTTTTTTATTTTTGTAATTTTCTCTCTTTTTTTCTTTTGTTTTTCATAAGAAAAAGCAGTAAACTAAGTTAACCTACTAACTTACTAAAAATAGAAACTTACTAAAAATAGAAACTTTCCTAAATTAGCAGACTACAGTAAAGAAAGAAATACTACGACTCTTCAAGAAAATAAACTTACTACTACTAAGATCAAATTACTCTGGGTTGCGCATTCCATTCAGTTGAATTAAATACTCAAACCGTGTCTTATCAAACGCTTTGGTAGATAAATCTGCATTGTTATCTTCTGTTGCCACTTTTACCAGTTTGATTAGATTCTTTTCAGCACAATCACGAATAAAATGATGCCTTATGTCTATGTGCTTTGTTTTACTGTGTTTAACTGGATTATTAGTTATAGCAATTGTAGATTGATTGTCTATCCTAATAGGAGTTTGAGTGTAAACCAAACCGTAATCCCGCAATTGTTGTTGGATCCACATAACCTGTGAGCAGCAACTACCAGCAGCAACATACTCGGCCTCGCACGTTGAAACGGCTACCGATGTTTGTTTCTTGCATTGCCAGGATACCAATCTCCCTCCTAGGAACTGACAACCTCCAGTCGTTGATTTGCGCGTCAAGCTGGATCCTCCGTAATCAGAATCCGTGAACGCTTCCAACTCTAGATCTCCCTCCGCGTGATACCAAAGACCCAACTTCGGTTTCGACTTGAGGTATCGTAGAATCCGCTTCACAGCCTTCATATGCATCTCCTTTGGATTCGCTTGAAACCTAGCACAAATACACACAGCAAACATTATGTCAGGTCTTGAAGCAGTTAAATACATAAGTGACCCAATCATGGCCCTATATAAAGTCGGATCCACATCGGTATCACTTTCAGTGCCCGGCCCGAGATTGTGATTCACTTGAATCGGCGTGCTGAAGTGGGCAGTCAACTTAGTTCCCTCCATCCCAAACCGTTCTAATATGTCATAGACATACTTAGTTTGATGGATAAACATCCCTTCCTTATTTTAGTCAACTTGTAACCCTAAAAAGAAATTCAACTCCCCCATAGCACTCATCTCGAACTTAGACTTCATCACCTTCTCGAAATCTTTGCACATCTGTTCGTCTGATGATCCAAAAATGATATCATCGACGTACACTTGTACCAAGATAAAGTGTTCACCCTTCCTCTTCACAAATAGAGTACTGTCTATCCTACCCCTTTCAAAACCGTTTTCTAAAAGATGGTTGGATAAAGTCTCATACCACGCCCTAGGTGCCTGATGTAATCCATAAAGAGCCTTATCTAAGCGATATACTCTATCAGGATATTTTGGATCTGTAAATCCGGGCGGTTGTTCAACATACACCAACTCCTTCACTTTCCCATATAAGAAAGCACTCTTAACATCTAATTGATATACCTTAAATCCCTTGAAGGAGGCAAAAGCTAGAAACAACCTAATGGCTTCCAGCCTTGCTACTGGTGCAAACACCTCATTGTAATCGATTCCCTCCTCTTGGTTGAAACCCTTTACAACTAATCTCGCCTTATTGCGCGTGACTATACCCCGATCGTCTCTTTTGCACTTAAAAACCCATTTGGTTCCTATTGCAATCTCCCCTCGAGGTAACGGAACTAACTCCCACACTTCTAGTTTCCTAAACTGTGAAAGTTCTTCCTGCATCGCTTCAACCCAGGAGTTATCCATAAGTGCCATTTGCACATTCTTAGGCTCTACTTGTGATATGAAACATGAATAAAGACATGTGTGATATGCCTCAGAGTCGTTTATCATCGACAACAACACGGTGTTGTTATTTACACTACTCCGAGTCTTCACACCCTCGTTAGGATTTCCTATGATGCTTTCTATTGGATGGTTCTTGTTAATCCTAGAGGTCTCTATTTCATCAACCCTTAGATTATCTCCTAAGTTGGATCCTATTTCACCTAATGGGGGAACAGGCTCAGCTTCTACATTTTCCTCCTCACGAACGTTTTCCTCAGAATTGGAACTCGATGCTTGAGACTGATTCTCAGTTGTAGGTGCTTCCTGATCAGCAACTTCTGGAGATCCATCTACAGTCGCAGTAGGCTCGGATGTAGATTCGAACGTGGTCCTCGGAAAGATTTGGCCATCGTCGTTCAGATGCAACGTCGCCATGTCCTTCTCGATTGTACCTGCATTATCATCCAAAGGAATGTCAAATGACTCAAATAACTTATCATAGTCAAATATCCATTCCGGACCAGTTTGGGGTTCATGTGTATAACTTGTGACTTCAATGTTATACACAATCTCCACAGTACCAGTTGTTTTGTTAAACACCCGTTTGTTTGGTGAGTTTGGCACATAACCTAGGAAGTATCCTTCGTCAGCCTTTTCACCAAACTTCGGTTGATGTTTTGTTCTTGAAAGTGTGCATGGTACTCCAAACGGTTCGAATCCAGTTAAGTTAGGTGGCCGTTTATTTAAAATTTCATAGCATGTTTTGTTCAATGATTTGACTGTAAGGACTCGGTTTAAAATGTGGCACGCGGTATTCACTGCCTCCCCCCAAAACATGGTAGGAAGCTTTGAATCCGAAAGCATAGTTCTTGCAGCCTCAATCAAAGTTCTATTTTTACGTTCGGCCACCCCATTCTGTTGAGGTTCATATGGTGCACTGAATTGATGCACTATGCCCTTTGATAGGCAATATACACCAATTACAGTGTTGTTGAATTCAGTTCCATTATCACTACGAATATGTTTAACCCTAGTTCCGTATGAGTTCTCCACTTGGTCCAAGAACCCGATGAGCCTTGCAGCCGTCTCATCCTTCGTACCTAAAAAGAAAACCCAAGAAAAACGTGAGTAATCGTCAGTGATAACTAAGCAGTACCAACTACCTCCGATACTCGTTTTGTTGATTGGGCCGAAAAGGTCCATGTGCAACAGATCGAATGTTGAGGCTATGGAATTCTGCTTCTTGGACCTGTGTGTCTTCTTGTGCTGTTTGCCCTTCATGCAAGGTAGACACTTATCCTCGAACTGAAAACTTTTCATGGGCACACCCTGCACCAGTCCATGCTTCGTTATGTAATTCATCTTTCTCAGGTGCAGGTGAGCCATGCGTCTGTGCCACAGTACGGATTCCGTCTCCGAAGCTTTGGATAGTAGACAAATTGGCCCCATCGAAGTCTCTGGCTTGTTCATATCCAGCATGTACAAGTCGTTCTTCCTTGGCGCCCGCATCAACACCCATTCTTCAGGAATTTTGAATCCAGGCTTTAGCACTAACGCCTCAGTGTCAGTAAATAACACCGAGTTCTTCTTATCACAGATTTGAGATACACTAATGAGATTATTAACCAGTTTATCAACGTGATAAACTTGGTCCAATTTTATTGTCCCATTGGTGACCACTCTGGTACCCGTGATGTTTCCACCCTTGTTACCAGCGAATGATACGAATCCCCTATTACCCCCCTTGAAGTCTGTGAGAAGACTTCTTTCCCCCGTCATGTGCCTGGAGCAACCACTGTCGACGAACCACTTGTTGTTTGGACCTGTAGTTATCTCCTGCACATGAAAGAAAAGAGGTTAGTTATCACGGGGAACCCAAGCCATGAATGACTTGGTAATACCATTCTCGTCCACATACGTGAACTCTTTCAAGTACCCATCTCGCCTTTCAAATGACTTGGGCCTTTGAACTGAATTCTGTTGTGGTGCCGAGTGATTTAAGTTCACTCTTTCCCTTGGTGTAGGCATTTGTTGTGGAGCTCTAGAATAATTTATATTATATGCCATTTCTGACTGTGATCCTTGAGCTCTTACCGGTGCATATTGTCTAACTGGAGTATGTGACCTAACTGGAGTATGTGACCTGCTAGGTGTTGTGCTCCTATAGACTTGCTGAGGTGCTGACCTAGATTGATTATTGACACGATTCGGTGAATTTATCCTAATCACTTCCTTTGGTCCAACCTTAACCGGTGTGTTTTTCACAACTTGTTTGGGTGCGGCCTGCACAGTTTTCTCGGTAGGTTGAGAACTACTGCTGCTTGCCACACTGGGTGAGGGCTTAACAGGTGTTGGGTTCACTGTCTTAGGGGTAACATCTGCTTTCCTAAGTGGACAGTGAGAAGCAACATGCCCTTTCTCGTGACATCTAAAGCAAGACATCTTATCTATGGACTTTTTGTGTGTTTCCTTAGATCTAGGTGTCTCACTAGTGTCTATCTCCTTTGGTACATCTACAGTGTCTGCCTCTTCGACCTGGTCAGCCCAAAAAATTTTCTGTTTTCCTGCAGGTGTTTCACTGGAGGAAGACACAAATTTCACTTTCTTGACCTTGACGGTTGAGTCAGACACCTTAGGTGTATTTTCAACTGTAGGCTCTGGTGTCGGTTCAGGTAGGTCCTCTAAGTCTACTGACTTGTCAGTTTTCTCCTGAGGCTGAGGCACATAGTTCGCATTGAATGGTGGAGGAATTTCGTGAAAACCTAGACCTACGGGCTTCTTAGACTGTCGTTGGGCATCTAAGACTTTCCCTAGATTTAAGCTTGAATTCCTAAACTTCTCTAACTTGCTGTTTGCCTCTGCTACCATATCCTTGGTCTCAGCTAGCTCTATATCCTTGTCCTTAAGACTTTTTGTTAAGGCCTCTACGTGCTCATACATAAGTTCTATCCTAACACACTGCTCACTGAGTTTGTCTTTTAGAACTACTACGTCCTGAGCATCAGCCTTAAGCTTTTCTTTTAAATCTTGCTTTATATCATTTAGACTAGCATTTTCAATTTTTAAGTTTTCATTTTGAGCAGTTATGGTCTTCTGTGATTCTAAGATTAGATTTAACCTATCATTAGAACTAACACATAAAGCACATAAATCATGAAATAAAGAATAAGACAGACTAACCTTTGAGTTCTCAGATTCCACGTTGGCCATCTGAGCAGCAAACTCCAGCACTGTCTGACCATTCGCCTTTTCAACCCACATCGGACTGTTTTCCCTTGTGGTCTGCTCGTCTTCTTCACACCCATTCTCCGTAACTTCAGCCATGAAAGCTCTAGCATTGGACTCAGGATGTGAACTCCAGTCATAGGTACCATCTAGCTGTCTGTCAGAAATGACATTGGATAGTAGACCCGCTAGATTGGCTTGACCAGTTGAGGAACTCGGAAGGTATCTTTGTTGGGACTGATTTTGGAGCTGTCCGTGATGCTGACTCTGCCCTTGGTATGACTCCACTTTCGGTCTCTGACACTCCCTGGTGAAGTGTCCCAGTCCTTGACAGTTGTAGCATTTTACCTTGGACTTGTCAAATCCTATCCCTTTGTTGTTCATTTGCAGATTCCTCCCAGTTCTTTTGATGAATCTTTTTACCCTCTGGGTCACCATGGCCAGTTGCCACTTAAGATCCATTTCCTCTAAGTCATCAGGGTCGACCTGATCGTAATCTTCATCCCATAGAGCTGGGTCATTGATTTTCCCTCGAACACAATTTCCGTATGCAGCCACAAAAGAAGCAAGTAGATTCAGATGCTCTTCCGCTGACTTTGCGCTCATGGGCATCTTCGAATAACTCTGACTGGTCGATGCCTGTTGGACTTGAGGTTGCGGTTCTTCCGATCTTCCTAATCCTAAGAACGCGCGATTCAATGAGTCTTCAGACTCTGCTGGCGATGACGTTTCTCCGGTGAAAAATGCTGTAGCACTCTTCGGTTCAGCTGTCACTGATGATTTAGATGTCTTTCCAAAATACATTGCCGGATTCTGGACTTGCTCGTAATCAGTCTCAGCCTTAATCAACTCGAAGTGATATGCCCTCAACGTTCCCACAATGTCATCAAGTGATTGAGTATAGTATTTGTCCTCATTCAGCTTAATCATTGCCACGTACATAGCCCATTTGGCTGGTAGGGCATCAAGAAGCTTGTTGTTCTTGTCAGTGTCCGAATACTCAATTCCATGACTTTCAAGTTCCGTTATCAGATGATAGAACCTCGTGATAATATCATCCAACTGTTCATCCTTAATTGCCTTGAAAATCGCAAACTGTTGTTTCAACAGCTCTGTACGCTTTCTACGCACCCGAGGATTACCCTCACACCTTTTCTCGAGAGACTCCCAAAGTTCCTTCGACGTCCTTTGAGTCCGAAATGTGTGCAAAATATCTTGAGGTAAAGCCATACGGATTATGGAGAAAGCTTTGTTTTCGGCTTCAAATAATTTCTTGTCATCTTCTTTCATCATCTGATATGACAAGACCTTTTGACGGCCTTCAACTTCAGATACTGGCGGGATGTACCCTTCATCTATGCACACCCACATGCGCATATCATTGAATCGTACAAAATCTGTAAATCGGTCCTTCCACCAGTAATAGTCCTCAACTTTCATCAGCTTAGGCGGTGCATTTGCCTTCCCAACTTCGTGGTCCATCTCAAGGAATTTCTGAAGATTTGACATCTTTTCTAAACAAATTGAATTTGAACTTAATTAATTTAATTCGAAACTGATTTAGACTAACTTTTTCGAATCTAGGTAGATTTTTCGAAACTAATTAAGGGTAAATCTTTTGGGATTAAATTCGATTAAGTGTTAAAATTCGATTAGATTCGAAATTATGTCAGATTCGAGATATCCTTAGAGTCGATGGTCCTTAGATTCGAAGGGGAACAAACTCAAATTTCAGCAGATTCGAAACACAGATTCGAAACAATACTAGACTCGAAATAAACTCGAAACTAATGTAGACTCGAGATCCTATTCGAATGAAGCACCAATTTCGAAACAAGGTAGATTCGAAAATCACTGAAATTGACTCGAAAGGAGCGTATTTAGGTTAGACTCGAGACTAAAGTTACCCCTATAGATTCGAGCGCCGCAAACTCGAAAAACGGCTAACACTTTGATTTTTTGACGTTTTACAGATTAAATCACTATTTTTCGAACGAAAAATAATGATTTCGATCAAAAACGTGAAAAACCACAAAGTGTTTCCCGAATATGAATTTGCTAAGCTTGAAAACACGTTTTTGAGAGCAAAACCGTCCAACTAGCGTCAAGAAACCTAGAATGTATCTGATGAACACGAAGAACATCAAGAACACTCCGTAGGCTCTGATACCACTTGTAAGGTCTACGACTGCAAGATCTATCTAGACGCGGATCCGTGAACGAGTGCGGAATCCTCGTTGACGGTTAGACGGACAACTCTCAACCAACGGAACACGGAGACTATTAGACGCTGAACGAACGACACACGAACGATCCTACGAACTAATTCTCTCCGAAACGGCACTCACCTAGCTGATAAACTCGAGATCGCCTTTTGCTTAATTCCTCACAAATTCTGCTAAAAGTCCTCTAATGATTCGAGTCTATCCCTAATTATAGACCCTGATTCGAGTCTGATGTGGGCCAAACTCGAATCTGGCCCAAGGCCCATTCGAGTCTGTCCACAATGACACTCTCGTATCTAGCCCATTCAAATCTAAGGATACATTCGAATCTATCACAGATTCGAATGTCTTCCTTTACCTATTCGAATCTAGCCAATACACTTAAACACATAAGTGATGAAACTTACGTTATTACCTTATGATTGATTTTATCTTTGAACTTTATGTTTGAACTTCTTGTCATACGTTACATCAAGTTCCAACATACAAACACCGATAAATATCAACCATAAATAACATATATAACAAACACATGCTAAATCACAATGTAAGACCACTTAGACTGCTATCGTCACACAGGATGTACCAACACAAAACTAGAAAACATACAAAAGTTTCCTAAGCTGTCCCATCTTGTTTGCACCCCTTTGTTGATGTCACCAATTATTTGATCATTTGGGTGACACCTGATCCACTTAGGATCTCGGCTCAATGAAGATTCTCCTGAGTTATTTGCATCTTCAACAGGTCCTGTTGAGCAGCTTTCAAGATTTTCAGACGCACTGTTATCTTGAGCCTCTTCTCTTGTTGAACATGACTCTCCATTGTTGAACACATCAGTAGAGGATCCAGGAAAATCAACATTGATTGGTTCAGGACATGGTGTTGCAATTATGTCAGTGCACTTATTCACACAGGGTGTATCAACATAGTCATCTTCATGCCTGTGGTTAACTAGTTCCACTCTGGGTGTAGTGGAAGCTTTTGAGTCATTTTCTTAATTAATGGAATGCATGAGATCATCAAAGCTGAACTCCCCAGAAACTGATTCAGGAACAACTTTGGTGGAAGCACTCCTAGACTCCTCAAATGTGACATTGATAGATTCATCTATCACCTTTCTTTTGTAGTTGTATACTCTGTAGGCTTTGGAGATAGCAGAATATCCAACAAACACATCTTCATAAGCTTTGGGTTCAAAATTTTACAGCTGGTCTCTCGGGTTCAGAATGAAGTAGGGACATCCAAACACATGGAAATAGCTAATGTCTGGCCTTCTCCCTTTGATTAACTCATAGGGAGTCTTGTTGAACCTTTTCACCACCAAGTATCTATTTTGGGTGAAGCAGGCAGTGTTGACAGCTTCAACCCAGAATGATGAAGGTAAACCTGATGCACACAGCATGGTTTTAGCAGCTTCAATGAGAAATCTGTTTCTCCTTTCAGCAACTCCATTTTGTTGTGGAGTTCTTACTGCTGAAAAGTTCTGTGATCCTTCTTTCTTCCCAGAAGTCCTCAAGGGTACTGTTTCTGAAATCAGTACCATGATCACTTCTAAGCTGCTTAACTTGAGCAAAGTTCAGCATCTCCATCTTTTTGATAAATCCAATGATTTCTCTAGCAGCCTCTACTTTTCTCTTTAGAAAGATCACCCATGTAAACCTGGGGAACTCATCAACCATTACTAGAGTGTATCTTCTACCTCCTAGACTTGGGACAGTGACTGGTCCAAACAAGTCCATGTGGATTAAGAAGAGAGGAGTATCAATTAAGAAATTACGGTTAGATTTAATAGATGTTTTTCTCTGCTTGCCTTTCTCACAAGCTGTGCAGAGTTTATATTTAACAAAGGTTATAGAAGGCATACTTGTTACCAACTCTTTCTTATAGAGTTTGTTGATGTTATTGAAGTTCAGGTGTGATAGCCTTTTGTGCCATAAGCAGTTCAGGTCTGCATTGCTTCTTGAGATAAAGCAGATTTCAGTTGTGGGATCAGCAGATTTCATGTCCACAACATATACACCTTTCTTCCTTTGTGCACACAACACAACATTGCCTTAGGGATCCAATATGTAACCGGGTGCTCATCAAAGTGAACCTTGTACCCAGCATCGCACGGTTGACTTATGCTTACAAGATTATGTTTTAGCAAAGACACATAGACTACTCTTTTGAATACAACAGCACCAGCTTGAAGAGTTTGATATCCTTCTGTGGATCCCTGTACATTGTCACCAAATGTGACTTTTGGCCCTTTTTCAGACCTAACATCACTTAGCAGATCCTTACAACCTGTCATATGTCCTGAGCAGCCACTGTCCAAGTACCAAACCTGGGATGGTTGTTTGTCCTGCAGAATGTCATGGGAAAATATTAGTTATTTTTAGGGGAACTCATCATAAGGATGAGTTCTCCTACTTCATCAACATTTGTTGATGGACCAGTGATATCCACACTAATATTCCCTATTTGGATTGTATCAGCTTGGATACTATCCTCATTGACTACGTTACTTCCAACACTGCTTGTTTTTGCAATGATGGAACTATCAGAGTCAACATGCCTCATGTCCTCAGTTTCAGGACAGTCTTTGGCCATATGTGTCTTCTTCCAACACTTATAACATTTTCTATTTTTAGCCTTTTTGAAGAAGAACTTACGAAAACATATTCTGAATTATTTTTGTTGATCCTGTCAGCAGGTTTAGCAAACTTATTACTGTTTTTAGAAGAATCAACAGTTTGGGTGGAAGGCACAGTGGCAACAGCTTTGCTTATATCCTCTATCCTCTTTTTAGGAGGATAGATATCAAACACAGGTAGCTTGATTAGCCTTTGACCTTCCACAGGTTTGGGAAACTTATTCCCAAATTTCTCATGTTGAGCAATGGCTTTGCCTTTGCCCTTACTGAGAGGTGATGGATGTTGCCTATCAACATAGTCACTTCTTTTGGTTTTGAAAGACTTACCTTCATTTATAACCAATTTTCCACTATGATTTAAAAACTTATTTGAAATCACAGCATATTTGCTTTCAACATAAGACTTACTCTTGTTGAAAGCAGGTTGCTTACGTTTTTAAAACTTTTTCTCAAAATGATCATCATCAAAAGGATTAACAGGTCTCTTACCATCAGCTTTAGACCCAGAGCCTGTCTTGTCAACAGGTTTGGTGTCTACAGCTGCAACTTGAGCTTGTTTTCCTTTCTATTACTTATGTGAACCAGCTGAGCACTTAGCAGACTGATTTGATGGAGAACACATTCCATCATCAGCTTTTGGGGCTTTTTCACAAAAGCTGTCAGTATTTTGAGGCCTGACAAACCTATTTGTAAAGACAAGCTTACCATTCACTTTCTGGATGAAAGTGCTTGGAACCTCACCAAGAGAGGATAAGTCATTTTTCAGATTATTTATCTCAACAATTGAAGCCGCTTTGTAAAGATCCCCTCCAAGATAGGCTTGGATTTGAATAGGGATTTGTTGACTGACACAATGGCTGACTTTTTGTGCAGATTGGCACCAACAGTCAACAATCTTTTGAAGCTTTGCATGTTTTATTTCTCTTTCTCTCTTTTCTTCTAATAAAATGGAATTGATGTATTTTAATTCATCAAGTTCAGTTTCCAACTTATGGAAGTTGTCCAGTTTACTAGTTTTTATTTCAAGATCAGTTTTTAGCTTGAAGATTTAAGACAACAAAACATCGTGCTTCTCAATAGCAGCTTTTAAATCAACAAGCAGACATTCAAACATTTTTACTTTTTCATCAGAACAGTAAGCCATAAAGTTTTGTACCTTGTACATCATTGTTGGATTCCAGTTCTCTAAGCTGCTGAGGGCTTCAGCTTCAGCCAGGTCTTGTTTGACGTTGCTTGTTGATGGGACATCAGTGTTGGCCATCAGATAGTTGTTATCTTCTTCATCTGAAGAAGAGTCAGATTCCTCCCAATCACATGTCTCAGCCATTAGTCCCTTTTGCTTGTTGGAAGCCACTGAATCTTCCAACTTCCTCAGCTTAGCCATGGCCATAAGGTACTTAACCGGTAGACATCGTCCCTGTTTGTCTTGAATGGTTTGGACGATTGACCAACAACTTTAGACACACAGTCAGCAGCTATATGGCCAGTTTTGCGACATATAAAGCACTCAACCTTAGTTTTATCAAATGCCTTCTTTTTTATGGCACCTGACTTTTTGTGCAGCATTCTTCCACCAAACCTGTTCTTGTTGAATATCTTGACAAGCATTGCAATCATTTGCTCATCATCTAGTTCATCAAGATCTTCACAGTCTTCCTCTTCAGACATTTCTTCCCTTTCATCATCAGCCTGTTGATCAGGTTGTGTGAACACATCGCATACCTGACCAACAGATTGTCTCACGCTGGCCACTAAGGCAGCACCTCTCTTAGACATTTCCAAGGCATTTCTTTGCCTTGACTGTTCATCATTTAGTAAGGATCCATACAGATCTACAAGATCCATACATTTGATGGTGCCTGAATTTCTTAAGTTAGTAGAAAATTAGTTCCATTCTTCAGGCAGGATGTCCAAGAACTTGTTCACCAGAATCAAGCTGTCCTTAGTGATCCCAACAGCTTTGAGATCATTGATAAGAGCAGTGAACCTGGTATAGGTTTCTGTGAGAGACACTTTTGGTTTTGCAAAAAAGAGTTCATACTGTCTAACAAGGTTGTTATTCTGTTATCCAGTGTGATAGTGGGACCATCATAGACGGTACACAAAGTATCCCACATCTCCTATGCAGTCTTCATTTTCTCAACCTGTTTGAATACATCATCAGGAAGGGAAATGACCATGTTATTCCTGGGTTTTGCATCAAGAGCAACCAGCCTTTTGTCTTCATCAGTCTATTGAGATTTGGCCTTCTCAAAGGTTCTGATCTCAGGGGCAGCTTCTTCAACAGCAGGAGTGATAGTAGTAACAGAGGCTGGCACATAGGGACCTTCCATTACTATCTCTGGCAGTTTTACATCCAGATTCGCTAACTAGAGCATCATTCTGCACTTCCAACCATATAAGTTTTGATGGTTGAACTTTGGGGGTTTGGCCATAGAACCATTGTCATAGTAACGGGAGGAACTGGCAGCTCTTTTGTCCATGGGAAAGTAGGGAGAATCAGATATCTAGAGTTAACACCCACTTTATCTGCTCTGATACAAGTTGCAGGTCCCAAAAGGTTTCGGTAGTGAATTGTTCTAAGCTGTAAAGGGGGTGGGGGTGAATATAACAATTTAAAACTTAACAATCTTTTCTCATTGTTTGTGTACATTATTAACAAGTGTTAATTACAAACAAGCCTGAAATACGGAAAGGTTCAAGCTGAGATGACAGATACAACAGTTGTTCAACTAATCTAAGACACACTCAGACTAGATACAATGACTACACTCACTTAGATGCACTCACTGTTTTTACAGGACTCGGATGGACAGCTTCAATAAGAACACCTTAGACACATGTACTGTTATATTCAGGCAAACATGCATGCATGAAAAACACACTTTAATGCACGGTCTGATTTCACACTCTTGGATATCTCACAATCCTTAGAAGCTTCCTTTTGATACTCAAAAGGAGAATCTCAGGGAAGCTTCTTCATTGGACAGATGAGATAGTGGAAAGTCTTTCCAAAAAGAGAAGACACCTTTCTGCACGTTCTGATAAATCATATTTGTCTTCAAATGGTAGAATCTTTGTCTTTTCCATTTTGTCACTTTTGCAAAGGGCTTTAAGCAAAAGAGGAATGTCAACTTTTCATCTTTCTTCTTTTGCTAAGGCCATTTTGATATAAGAAAAGGTCTGTCACCCTTCTTAGATATCTTTTTGTCTTCATGTAACAGAACAGCATGGGCAGGCTGTGTAGTTCTGTTTTCCACTTTGTCTTCGACTTGTAAACTGATCTTGTATCCAAAAACAATACATGAGGACTTGGAAACATATTCCATAAAGTGTTTAGCTTGTTCACAAAGAACAGACCACTTGTAAACTGTCCAACCTACTCAACAGAATAGAGCAGCGTAGACTGTTTATGTCCAGACTGTTCAGCAGATAGAACAGCTTGGACAAAATGCCTTTGTTGCAACGAATGCAACATTGTAAACAGCTTTGGCTGATATTGCGAATCACTTTTCAGGGTTTAATAAGGCATTAACAGGCCTTAAATTATACCTTCAAGTACATCAAACATGTTTGATTAAAAATCACCCCTTAAGATGTAGAGCAAGTTTGACTGACGCCTTTTTGTGCCTAACAATCTTCCCCTATTTGCAATAATCAGACTGAGCTGATTTAATCAATAATCACTATACATTTTACGATACATCTTGCTGAAATGAAATTACAGCATTTAAGTAAAGTAAAAGATCAGTTTATATGTACTGATTTTGATTACATAAACAACATATGTTTTTACAAAAGTACAACTAATGTACTAATGTATATTACAACTAATGGAAATAAGAAAAGTTACAACAGATGTAACTAAGTAAAACTAATGTACAAAAGAGTTCAACAATTTGGACTGTTGATGTTGGGAGCAGATAATGGCAAGCCTGTCCAACAGATGGACAGCTTCCGTTCTTCACCTACTTAGATAGTAGTTGGACTTCACTGCATTGGTGGTGGCAGTCCTTCTTCAAACATTCTTTCAAGTTCACCCCTTGTTTCCTCTAGATCTTGAATTTCAACTCTGAGAAACATAAATTTCGGATCATGAAGTTATCCTCTCTCAAAAACGCCTCTGAGTTGGTCCAGATAGTTGCTCTCCACTTGCTGGATTGCCTGAAGGAGTTTGCAAGTCTGAAGGCTGCAAGCTGTTTCAGATCCACTTTGTATAGATCTGATGCTCTCTGAAAACACTTCTTCTGTGTCAGGGGATCTACAAAAAATGCCCCCAACTCAGGTTCTTCAAGCACTTTGCCTTCTTCAAACTCTACTCCTCTGGGCAGGCTGTAGTCAACTCCTTTCATTTCAACAGCAGAATCACATTCTTCAATCAAGATGAGGAGTTCCTCCAGCTCAGAATCCTTTCTGGTCCTCTTGGCCTATATCTTGGGGTAAGTCACAGAGACAGCCTCACTTACTTCTTTTGAGATTAGGCCAAAATCTTTCACTCTCTCCATCAGCTTCTTGACATATGCCCTGATAGTCTTAGTCGTTTCAGACTTCGACTGGCTCAGGGCAACTGCCAGCTCAACCCATTTCCTGTATCTGATTTGTGCTACATCAGTTTTGTCATAAGTTTCTAGTTCTGGGCCTTTTGCACCCATTCTGGTTATTTGCAGTTTCCACTGTTTGCCTGTTCTTGATATGGGGACAGCTTTGACAATTACTTCCTTGGCTAGTCTTCTATCAGCAACGTCATGAAACTTTTTCTTGCCAAGTTGTCAAAGTGGAACTAGGCCCTTGCAGAGGATGCTTGCTTTGGTTTGGTCACAGAGACCAGAGCACCATTTTCTAGTTCACCTTCCTTTTCTCCAGCTGATTCTCAAGGAGCTTCAAGCAGTTTTCTCTGCACATTCAACGAAGGCATTTTGGTTTTGCTTGCCTCTATGAATGCAAGAGATATGGCAGCTTTGGCAGAGGCTTCTTCTTTTCTCAATATTTCCAGGGCTTTGAGCTGTTCATCTCTGAGCTCATAGTATTTTTCAATAGGAACGCCCATTTCTTTAGCCCTGGTTTTGTCAAACTCTAGCTCTGCTGCTTTTTGGCGATCACGGTCAAAAGCTGCTTTTTCTTTTCCTTTAGCTGTTGTAGTTGTAACAGCTTCAGGAATATCTTCCTCTTCTTCTTCTTCTTCCTCCAAAATAAGATGCCTCCTTCTGCTGCTTGGCCTGTCCTCAGGAATGAATTCCTCCTCCTTATATTGTGCAGGGTTTGGAGATCCAGCCTGAGTAGGCTGAGCAACTTCAGGTTGATGAGAGGCACCTTCAACTAGACTAGTACCTGTCACAGATGCACCTGCTGTTTGACCAGTAGATGCTGATTTCTCCTTAGGAGAAGAGCTTTTCTCCCCCTTAGACTTAGTCTTCGAGGTAGACAAAATCTCCCCCTTTGAAGGAGATGGACCAGTACCTTCAACAACTGGTCTGCCTGAAGAAACAAATTCAGCAGGCTTTGTAGCAGTTTTGGCAGCAGGTTTGGGACCAACCAGGCTATTCACTAAGAAAACCAGGTTGTCCTTCACCTCTACAAGTTGGGAAAGATAGGTTTGAATAGAAGAGGATTGGGAATCAGCAATGGAGGCGAGCTTAAGAGTATTTTCCCTATCAGAAGCTGTAAATAGCAGACTTTGAAGTTGTGCAAGATGTAAATCAAGAGAGTCCTGCACATCAGCAAGGTTTGCTGACACAGAATTTGATAGAGAGACTATTAGAGTGTTTAGGCTGGCCAGTGTATCAGGAAGGGTAGAATTGCAAGTAGTTAGGAGAGTGGAAAGCTGTTGGGATATGGCTATCATAGAGAACACAGAGTCCTGTTGGTGTGAAAGAATTGAGGAGAGGGAAGTGGAGACACTTTGTAGCTGTGCCGTAAGTGCAAGCAGCTGTGAGGAATTGTCAGTTTGAGGAGTGGATAGGATGGAATTCTTGAACACATCAAAGAATCCTTTGAGCTGTTCAGACACAGAGTCGTAAATTAGAGAGGGTAGACAAGACATGGAAGATTCAAAAGATCCAACTTTGTTGGTCAGCAAGGAAAGCTGATCCTTCAAAGGCATATCTTTAGGGGATGGAGGTGTATGGGTAGACTGTTTGGATTGGGTGGAGGGTGATGAAAATGATGAGGCTGGTGTTTGGGGATGTGAAGGAGAAGGTACATTGGAAAGAAGCTCCATAGCCTGGGCAAAAGTAATGTGGCCCAGCTTTGAGGGGTCGATAGGTCCTTCAGCAGTGGCTGTACCTGCATCATTAGGAGAGGGGGTAGAGGTTGGTAGCCTTTCAGATGCTGCTTATGTTGCAGCACCTTCATTAAGGCCAGGGGAGGTTCCCTTTGCAGCACCTTGGTTTAAAGGTACCTCATCATTGGGAGATAGGATTTGCATTTCAACATCAGCAGTGGTGAAGCCTGCTGATGGAGTTTGCATATGAGGGGCACCCTCACCAAAGGGATGTTCTGTTCCCTGTGGTTCATCAGCTTGGGTGATTGGTCCTTCAACAACTGTTGTGTGTACAACAGATGTATCATGAGGAACAGAGATTGGAGGCTGAGCTACTGGATGGTCTAATCCAGTAGTGTGGGCACCTTGTGCAGACTCGGGATGTGAAGAAGTATGAATTGGGGACAGTGTGGACTCAGTATGGAGTGGAGAGAACTCCTGTCTTTTAATATTCGCAGCCTGTTGGGAGGCTGGAATAGTTGATGTGCCTGTCTCCATAACTGGTTCCTGTTGAGAGGAACCACAGGGTCTAGGCTGACTCTGGGTGGACTCTTTTTGGAGTGAAGCAGGCTCCAAATGTGCTGAACCTTCTTCCAAAGTAGGAGAGACAGCAGGGTGTGCTTCTTTTTCAACTGAACCTTGTTGAGAGGGAACAGAGGGGCTGGTTTTGGCTGTTGGTTTCCTTTTGGCAAGTGATTTTCGTTGGTATGATCTGAGAGAAGAAGTGGGTGATTGTGGAGAGGTGATGAGTGGTTCAGATTGGACTGGTTTGGAGACTGGGTCAGAAACAAGTGGGTTGGCCTGTTCCATAGTCTCATGTGCCACAGAGGCTTCAGGTTCAACTAATGAACCAGGGTGAGAAGCCTGCTCCCCCTCAGCCACGAAGGCTGAGGGTGCAGTCTTAGACTTGGCTGTTTTGGCCATCTTGTGGACAGGCCCAACTTCAGTCGTTTCGATGGTCCTCTTAACAAACTTAACCCTGGATTTGGATTTTGCTTTGGGAGCAACTTCTGGATCCACCCTCACAGCAGAGGGTCCTTCCACCAATCCTAGCAGCCTCCTCATTGGAGTGGATAGAGGAGGCTCATTTGGGAGAACAGGAGTGTAGAAAACTCTATTTCCTATAACAGGAAATGCAGCAATACGAAGTAAAGGCTGAGAGTTATACAGATGCTCACCACAAACGTGCTTGAAAATGAGACTCAGAAATCTGCGATAACGAACAGCAGCCGGACGTGTCTCCTGCTGCACCAGATTCCTCAAATTCATGAAAATCCATCTGGCCATGTTGATTGTAGTCCCATCCACAAGCTGTAGGACTATAGGAATCTCATCACGGCTTAGTTGGTCAAAGGAACCAACCTTACTGCTGAAGCACATCACCACAGAGGCAAATAGAAAACTGTAGGTTAGAGACAAATCCTTCCTAAACAGCGTAGCTCCAACCTTTGGTTCTGCAACACCACATAAGTGCAGCAGATTCCTCATCTGTTCATCTTCAGGCTGAGGCTGATCATATGTTTCAGCCACAAGGAGACGAAGAGCTTCCCTGATCAGACGAGTGGTGATCTCAATGGTCTGAGTCCCATTGAGTATTGTGCCCCTGATGACTTTGGTATCTGGGTTGTAGGCATAGGTGTACCAGAACTCATACACCATTTTCTGGTACAGGACACCAGGATTGACAGTCATGGCATAGTTCAGGGGGTGAACTATCAGAAACTCCACCATTTCCTCGTAGCCTTTTCCCACATAATTTTTAGGAATGGTTAGGGTTGCAAGGTAGTGGGTAGGTTTCAGGGTTAGCATTGTGGTGACAGATGCATGTTTTTGAAAATCAGCACCAACAAATACGGGTAGCAAGGGGTTGTTTCGGTGAGCCATTTGGGAAGTAGTGAAAGTGGTAGAAGCACAAGACACTTAGTCAAATTTTAGGGTTCTTAGGAAGTTATGGAAGTAGTGAGGACGACGAAGATGAAACAATAGGGGGTATTTATAGGATTTGAATGTGAGTGGGTAAGAGAGAGAAACATTTGGGCGGTCGATTTGAAATGCTCGTTAATGGAAACGTAATTAAAGCTGATGGTCTAAGCTGATGGTCAAACCTGTGATGAGCAGGGTCATCACAAGCTGTTCACTCTTCAGGCTGTTCCTTCAACTTGTTTAGCTATGTAAGAACAGGTTGTGTTGAATAGCTGATCAGGTTAGAAGACAATGTCTTGTATGACAGATTGAGAGAGTGAGCAGGGTGGAGGTTTGATCATCAGATCAGGCTTGACATATAAGCTGTTATTGTCAAACCAGTTATATGCTCAAGCTGTTCAAGTTTTGCCGAAAATGGCTAAGTATAAAACATGCAAAGCCTGTTCTGTCTGAGCTGTTCTGCGAAACTTGAGCAGCGTGACACATATAATGACTTAGAACATTTTGGACACTTAGTCACTTTTGTTTAACATGCCCAGCTTGCTTACCAGATAATTAAACCTGTTTTCATCAAGAGGTTTGGTGAAAATGTTTGCAAGCTGTTCATCTGTGGAAATAAAACTTACCTCCACATTACCTTTCTAAATGTGATCGTTGATGAAGTGATGTCTGACCTCTATATTCTTTGTTCTGGAGTGAAACACTGGATTGTTGGAGATAGCTATGGCACTTGTATTGTCACACAAAATAGGAGTTTTCCTATATATAAGTCCGTAGTCTTCAAGCTGATGCTGCATCCACAGAATCTGCCCACAGCAGCTTCCAGCAGCAATGTACTCAGCTTCAGCAGTAGAAGTAGAAACTAAGTTCTGCTTTTTGCTACACCAACTTATCAACTTACCACCAATGAGTTGACATCCACCTGTTGTGCTTTTCCTGTATAGCCTGCAGCCTGCAAAATCAGAATTTGTATATCCCTTTAGCTCAAGGCTTGAGTGTTTGGGATACCAAAGACCCAAACCTGGTGTACCCTTAAGGTATCTGAAGATTCTTTTCACAGCAGCTAGACGTGATTCTTTTGGATCAGCTTGATACCTAGCACATAGACAAGTAGCAAACATAATATCAGGTCTACTAGCAGTTAAATACAGCAAGTTCCCAATCATGCCTCTGTAAGCTGTTACTGAAACAGCTTTGCCACTGGCATGTGCATCCAACTTTACATTGGTTGCCATTGGAGTTTTGATAGGAGAACTTTGATCAAATTTAAACTTTTTCAAAAGATCTAAAGTATACTTTCTTTGATTTATAAAAATTCCATTTGAGGTTTGTTTAACCTGTAATCCTAGAAAGAAAGTTAGTTCTCCCATCATACTCATTTCATACTTAGATTTCATGAGTAGTGAAAAATTCTTGCATAACTTCTCATTAGTAAAACCAAATATTATGTCATCCACCTAAATTGGAACAAGCATAATATCAGACTTCACCTTCTTTATGAACAGTGTGGTATCTACTTTACCTCGGGAATACCCATTGCTCATAAGGAAATCAATAAGAGTGTCATACCAGGCTCTAGGGGCTTGTTTTAGACCATAGAGGGCTTTGTCCAACTTGTAGACAAAACCTGGATGATGTTCATTTTCAAAACTTGGAGTCTGCTTGACATAAACTTCCTCTTGCAGCTTCCCATTCAAAAATGCACTCTTTACATCCATTTGAAATACCTTCATGCTCTTATGAGCAGCGTAGGATAGAAACAAACGAATTGCCTCTATCCTGGCCACATGAGCAAATGTTTCATCGTAGTCAATGCCTTCGTTCTGTCTGTAGCCCTGAGTAACTAGTCTTGCCTTATTTCTAATGACATCACCTTGCTCATCCATCTTGCTCCTGTAAACTCAATTGGTGCCAATTATACTTTTTCCTTTAGGAGCAGGGACCGACTTCCATACCTTGTTCCTCTCAAACTGATTGAGTTCCTCTTGCAAGGCAGTGATCCAATTGGCATCTTTAAGTGCTTCATCCACTCTCTTTGGCTCCATTAGGGACACAAAGCTATAGAACATACAAAAGTTCCTTATGCTGTCCCATCTTGTTTGCACCCCTTTGTTGATGTCACCAATTATTTGATCATTTGGGTGACACCTTATCCACTTAGGATCATTCTTCAATAAGGATTTTCCTAAGTTTTTGGCATCTTCTACAGGTCCTGTTGAACAGCTCTCAAGAATTTCAGACACACTGATATCATGAGCCTG
Source organism: Centrapalus pauciflorus (assembly GCA_020465985.1). Lineage (NCBI taxonomy): Eukaryota > Viridiplantae > Streptophyta > Magnoliopsida > Asterales > Asteraceae > Centrapalus > Centrapalus pauciflorus. The sequence continues at coordinate 182,390 of JAANYP010002126.1, read as the reverse complement.
TTCACTTGTTGAGCATGACTCTCCATTGTTGAACATATTAGCAGAGAATCCAGGAAAATCAACATTGATTGGTTCAGGACATGAACTTGTAATTAAGTCAGTACACTTATTCACGCAGGGGTATCAACATAATCATCATCATGCCCATCATGGTTAGCAGGTTCCACTCTGGATGAAGTGGAAGCTTTTGAGTCCTTCTCTTCCTTGTTAGAATGCATGAGATCATCAAAGCTGAATTCTCCTGAAACTAATTCAGGAACAGCTTTGGTGGAGGCATTCCTGGACTCTTCAAAGGTGACATTGATAGATTCATCTATCACCTTTCTCTTGTTGTTGTATACTCAGTAGGCTTTGGAGATAGTAGAATATCAAACAAACACACCTTCATCAGCTTTTGGTTCAAACTTTGCTAGTTGGTCCCTTTGATTTAGAATGAAGCAGGGACATCCAAACCCATGGAAGTAGCTAATGTTTGGCCTCCTCCCTTTGAGTAGCTCATAGGGAGTCTTGTTGAACCTTTTCACCACTAACGATCTGTTTTGGGTGAAGCAGGCAGTGTTGACAGCTTCAGCCCAGAATGATGAAGGTAAACCAGATGCACACAGCATGGTTCTAGCAGCTTCAATGAGGGTTTTGTTTCTCCTTTTAGCAACTCCATTTTGTTGTGGAGTTCTTACTGCTGAAAAGTTTTGTGAGATCCCTCTTTCTTCACAGAAGTCCTCAAGAGTACTGTTTTTGAATTCAGTACCATGATCACTTCTAAGCTACTTTACATGAGCAGAGTTTAGCATTTCCATCTTCTTGATAAATCCAATGATTTTTCTAGCAGCCTCTCCTTCGCTCTTCAGGATGATCACCAAAGTAAACCTGGAGAACTCAACAACATTTACTAGAGTGTATCTTCTTCTTCCTAGAATTGGGACATTGACTGGTCCAAATAAGTCCATGTGGATTAAGAAGAGAGGAGTATCAATAGAAAATTATGCTTGGATTTAAAAGTTGATTTTCTCTGCTTTCCTTTCTCACAAGCTGTGCAGAGTCTAACCTTAACAAAGGTCATAGAAGGCATATCTGTTACCAACTCTTTCTTACAAAGTTTGTTGATTTTCTTGAAGTTCAGGTGTGACAGCCTTTTGTGCCATAACCAGTTCAGGTCTGCATTGGTTGTTGTGAGAAAGCAAGTTTCAGTTGTGGGATCAGCAGATTTCATGTCCACAACATATACACCTTTCTTCCGTTGAGCACACAGCACAACTTTGCCTTGGAAATCCAATATGTAACCCAGGTGCTCATCATAGTTAACCTTGTAGCTAGCATCACACAGTTGACTTATGCTAACAAGATTATGTTTTAGCCCAACCACATAGGCCACCCTTTTGAACACTGCAGCACCAGCTTTAAGAGTTCCATATCCTTCAGTGGATCCCTGTACATTGTCACCAAAGGTGACTTTTGGCCCTTTTTCAGGCCGGAGATCACTCAGCAGGACCTTGCAACCTGTCATGTGCCCTGAGCAACCACTGTCCAAGTACCAAACCTGGGATGGTTGTTTGTCCTGCAAAGTGTCATTGGAAAACATTAGTTACTTTTAGGAGAACTCATCATAGTGATGAGTTCTCCTACTTCATCAACATTTATTGATGGGCTAGTGATATCCACACTAGTATTTCCTATTTGAATGGTATCATTTTGGATACCACTCTCATTGACTAAGTTACTTCCAACACTGCTTGTTTTAGCAATGATGGAACTAGCAGAGTCAACAGGCCTCATGTCCTCAGTTTCAGGACAGTATTTGGCCATGTGTGTTTTCTTCCCACATTTATAGCATTTTCCCTTTTTAGCCTTTTTGGAAGAAGAACCTTCAGAAACACATTCTGAATTATTTCTGTTGATTTTATCAACAGGTTTAGCAAACTTATTACTATTTTTCGATGAATCAACAGCTAGGGTGGAAGGCACAATCGCAACAGCTTTGCATGTTTCTTCTTTCCTCTTTTTGGGAGGACAGATGTCAAATACAAGAAGCTTGATTGGTTTTTGACCTTCCACAGGTTTGGGAAACTTATTCCCAGGTTTCTCAGGCTGAGCAATGGCTTTGCCTTTGCCCTTACTAAGATGTGATTGATGCTGCCTACCAACATAATCACTGCTTCTGGTTTTGATAGACTTATTTTCATTTATAACCAGTTTTCCACAATGATTTGAAAACTTATTTGACACCATAGTAGATTTGCTTTCATCATGAGACTTACCCATGTTGAATGCAGGCTGCTTACCTTTTGAAAACTTATTTTCAAAATGTTTAGCATCAAAAGGATTAACAAGTCTCTTACCATCATCTTTGGACCCAGAGCCTGTTTTGTCAACAGGTTTAGTGTCCATGGCTGCAGTTTGAGCATGTTTTCCTTTCTTTTGCTTGTGTGAATCAGCAGAGCACTTAGCAGGCTGATTTGATGGAGAACACATTCCATCATCAGCTTTTGGGACTTTTGCACACAAGCTGTCAGTATTTTCAGGCCTGACAAACCTGTTTGTTGAGACAAGCTTTCCATTTACTTTCTGGATGAAAGTGCTGGGAAGCTCACCAAGAGTGGATAAGTCATCTTTCAGATTATTAATCTTGTAAGGTCTGAACTCTACGGATCTATCTTGACGCGACACCTTCCAACGAGTGCGGAATCCTCGTTAGTGGCTTGACGGATATATCACGCACACCGAAACACGGATTCTACCACGGTGATAGACGAACAACTTAGAACGTCGCGACACGATGATTCTCTCCTCACGAAAGTTACTGATTGCAATCAAGTTCGAGATCTCCTTCTGCTAATCGTCTGACAAATTCTGCAAAAGTCTAATAATTAATCGAATTAACCCTTAATTATACTGACAGATTCGACTTTGTCTAGGACAAATTCGAATCTTACCTAAGGCCATATTCGAACTTGTCCTCCTAGACAAATTCGAATCTAGACCTAAAGTCGAACCTCAACATTCAAACTTATGTTTGAACTTATGTTTTATCTTATGTTTGTATTTATCTTTGAACTTTATGTTTGAACTTCTTCTAATACATTACACCAAGTTCAACCATTCAAACACACATAATCAAACATATATCAAACACTTGTTAATATCTAATATCAAGAAAATAGACTTACACAAAATGCTATCTAAACTTAGACTGCTATCGTCACACATGATGTACTAACAGAATCCCCCTTGACGATAGCTTCTAACTTTTTACATTTTGTCTAACTACTTGAACCGTATAGACTACTACCTGTGTATAAACCTATATCTATACATACTCTAACTATCTTCTGGAATTTCCTAGCTTCAGATCTCCATCCTTCGTGAAAGAAGATAGGCTGATCATGTAGCTTCTTTAGGTCATTCTTGGATAGGTTTATTAGATGCAATGGATCATACACTCGCAAAATAACTTTGTCTTCAGTGTCTTCCATCACAGCTTCTGCAGTATCGTTATCCACATACCACCACTTCATGTTACTTAGAACATCTTGTGGCATCGACTTCATGGGCACCTTCTTCAAACACTTGACAGGTTTGTAGACCATTCTAGCCCATGGCTTTCCTGTGTGTGGATCTATTCTTGTCTCATCTTCTATCCTTTTGCCTGTTCTTGGCTTTATCCTTTCGAACTTTCCAGACCGACCTTCTTTTCTGATTATCTTGGCTATAACCTCAGCATACGGGTCCCCACCGATATTGATCAATTCTTTCCATGCTAACTCCTTCACTTATACCTTCGGCAATGTGTTAAACACTTTAAGCGTACGCTCAGGTACTAGAGTCCGTCTCTCCTCTTTAGAACGAGTAGCTGCAGTTCTCTGTCGAAGAACCAGCTTATAAATCCACCTGAAAGATTCTCGGAGCCTGGAACTCTCATTCTCCTCTTCATCTTAGGCTCTACTCTCTTCTCTTCCTTTCGGAACCATAGATTTAATAGTTCAGCCCCAGATGGTTCTCTCTCAGCTTCCTCTAGTCCAGAGTCTTCTACTGAGGCCAACTTGATCTCGTCGATATCAATCACATTGTGCTCATTCTGCACGTATAACTCTGTGATAGGTTGTGGATTTACGATCACTTCATCAACATTATCGTCTTCATCTTCTATCACCTCATCATCAGACTTCCAATCCACTACTTCTTCAGGAACAAATTCTCCTTCTTCCAATTCTTCAGTATCATCTTCAAAATCAAATTCTATCTCTTCTTCTTCAATATCCATTAGAGCGTCAATCATCTCGCTCTCAATGGCCTTTGAAGAACTAGCCTCACCTCCTTCGACTCCTGACTAACTAGGCTCCCCCTGAACTTCAGCATGCTGAGCAGAAGAAAAATCTACTAGCTCACTATCTTTTCGTGCATCGGGATCATTTCCATCGTCATCTTCTCTTCTAATCTCTTGAGCATCTCTTGTAAGGTCTCCCCCTGAGCCTGAAGATTTTTCATTAGCTGCTTGAGGAGGGACTTCATGGTTCTGAAAACGAAGAACACCACGAACACCCAATGGCTCTGATACCACTTGTAAGGTCTGAACTCTACGGATCTATCTTGACGCGACATCTTCCAACGAGTGCGGAATCCTGGTTAGTGGCTTGACGAATATATCACGCACACCGAAACACGGAGACTACCACGGTGATAGACGAACAACTTAGAACGCCCCGACACGATGATTCTCTCCTCACGAAACTTACTGATTGCAATCAAGTTCGAGATCGCCTTCTGCTAATCGTCTGACAAATTCTGTAAAAGTCTAATAATTAATCGAATTAACCCTTAATTATACTGACAGATTCGACTTTGTCTTGGACAAATTCGAATCTGGCCCAAGGCCTTATTCGAACTTGTCCTCTTAGACAAATTCGAATCTCGACCTAAAGTCTAACCTCAACATTCAAACTTATGTTTGAACTTAGGTTTTATCTTATGTTTGAATTTATCTTTGAACTTTATGTTTGAACTTCTTGTAATACATTACATCAAGTTCAAACATACAAACAATCCATATCAAACATACATAATCCAACATATATCGAACACTTGTTAATATCTAATATTAAGTAAATAGACTTACACAAAATGCTATCTAAACTTAGACTGCTATCGTCACACAGGATGTACTAACAAATCTCAACAATAGAAGCTGCTTTGTCAAGATACCCTCCAAGACACGCTTGGATTTCTACAGGGATCTGTTGACTGATACAATGGCTGACTTTTTGTGCAGATTGGCACCAAGAGTCAACTATCTTTTTGTTGGTACACCCTGTGTGACGATAGCAGTCTAAGTGATCCAACATTGTGGTTTTAGCAAGTGTTTGATATATATGTTTATATATGTTTGATTATTATTATTGTTTGTATGATTGAACTTAATGTAACATATTACAAGAAGTTCAAACATAAAGATCAAAAATAAAATCAATCATAATGTAAAAACATACGTTTCAATACTTAGTTAATTATGTGAAAAGGTAAATTCGAAATGTTTAAGGTCTAGGATTCGAATCTGGATAGATTCGAATGAGTCTCTTGAACAGATTCGAATGTAACCATTTAGGCAGATTCGAGAATGTCAGATGGGACAAACTCGAATGGGCTTTGGGCCGGATTCAGGTTTAGCCCATGACAGACTCGAATTAGCCTCTATAATTAGGGATAGACTCGAAATATTCAAAGACTTTTTGCAGAATTCGAGGGTGATTAAGCATTAAGAGATTTTGAGTTTATCATCAGTGTTAGTAGCGTTTCGGAGAGAATCCGTTCGTAGGTGCGTTCGTGTGTCGTTCGTGCAGCTTCTGATAGTCTCCGTGTTTCTGGTGAGAGTTGTTACCGTCTACCCGTTAACGAGGATTCCGAACTCGTTGACGGTTCCGCGTCTAGATAGATCTCGTAGTGGTAGACCTTACAAGTGGTATCAGAGCCTACGGGGTGTTCTTCGTGTTCTTCGTGTTCATCTAGATACATTCTAGGCTTCTTGACGCTATTGGACGGTTTTTCTCTCAAAATCGTGTTTTTTGTGTGTTTTCGAGTTCAGCAAATTCTTATCCGGGAAATACTTCGTGTTTTTCACATTTTTGATCGAAATCAATATTTTTCGTTGTAAAAATATTGATTTAATCTGCAAAACGTAAAGAAATCGAAGTGTTAGCCGTTTTTCGAGTTTGCGGCGCTCGAATCTGTTAGGAGTAATTAGGGTTATTCTTAGTCTCGAGTCTAGCCAAATCCGCTCCTTTCGAGTTTGATAAAACACTGTTTCGAGTTTAATTTGAGTTTGTGCTAGTTTCGAATAGGTTCTCGAGTGTGCTGACATTCGAGTTTGATTCGAATCTGATCTAGTGTCGAATAGGGCTTCGAATCTGATGTGTGTTCGAGTTTACCTTGACCTTCGAATTTGAGGAATTTTGAATCTGTCATTAGTTTCGACTTTGATTGAATTACCAAAACTTATTCGAATTTAATCCCAAATAAATTTAAATTTAATTAAATTCGAATCTACCTAGATTCGAAAGAATTAACTCAAATTAGTTTCGAATTAAATTAATTAAGTTCAATTCAATTACTTTCGAAAAGATGTCAAATGTTCAAAAATTCCTGGAAATGGACCACGAGGTCGGGAAGGCAAACACTCCGCCTAAGCTGATGAAACTCGAGGATTATTACTGGTGGAAAGATCGGTTTACCGATTTTGTGCGTTTCAATGACATGCGCATGTGGGTATGTATTGACGAAGGATACATTCCACCTATTTCTGAAGTTGAAGGCCGTCAGAGAGTCTTATCATACCAAATGATGAAGGAGGATGATAAGAAACTGTATGAAGCCGAGAACAAAGCTTTCTCGATAATTCGAATGGCGTTGCCTCAGGATATACTACACACTTTTAGGACTCAAAAGACATCTAAGGAACTTTGGGAGTCACTAGAGAAGAGGTGTGAGGGTAATCCTAGGGTTCGTAGAAAGCGTATGGAGCTGTTGAAACAACAGTTTGCGATCTTCAAGGTGTTGAAGGATAAACAGTTGGATGATACCATCACCCGATTTTATCATCTATTGACGGAGCTTGAAAGTCACGGGATTGAGTATAATGACACTGAGAAGAACAATAAGCTTCTTGATGCCTTACCAGCCAAATGGGCTATGTATGTGGCAATGATAAAGCCTAATGAGGACAAGTATTATACCCAATCTCTGGAGGATATTGTGGGAACGTTGCGAGCTTATCATTTCGAGCTACTGAAGGCCGAAACTGACTACGAACAAGTCCAGAATCCAGCGATGTATTTTGGAAAATCAACAAAACCTTCAGCGACCGCCGATCTGAAGACTGCTACAACGTTTTTCACCGGAGAAACGTCGTCACCAGCAGAGTCTGATGACACACTGAACAGAGCGTTCTTAGGGTTGGGAAGATCAGAAGAACAACAACCTCAAGCAGCACAGGCGGCGACATCTCAGAGCTATTCTAAGATGCCCATGAGCGCTAAATCAGCGGAAGGACATTTGAACTTGCTTGCTTCATTTGTGGCTGCATACGGGAACTGCGTTCAACGAAAGATAAACGATCCTGCTCTCTGGGATGAAGACTATGATCAGGTCGACCCTGACGATCTTGAGGAGATGGACCTTAAATGACAACTGGCCATGGTAACCCAACGGGTTAAAAGATTCATCAAACGAACTGGGAGGAATTTGACGATGAACAATAAGGGAATTGGATTTGATAAGTCCAAGGTCAAGTGCTACAACTGTCAAGGTCTGGGACACTTCGCCAGAGAATGTCAGAGACCGAAGGTAGATACGTACCAAGGGCAGAGTCAGCATCAGGGACAGTTTCAGAATCAGTCTCAACAACGATACCTTCCGAGTTCATCTGCCGGTCAAGCCAATCTAGCTGGTCTATTATCAAATGTCACATCAGACAGACAGCTGGATGGTACCTACGACTGGAGTTCACATCCAAAATCAAATGCTCGGGCTTTTATGGCTGATGTCACGGAGAATGGATGTGAAGGGGAAGAGCAGGCCACAAGGGACAGCAGTCCGATGTGGGTGGAAAAGACGAATGATCAGACGCTTCTGGAGTTTGCCGCTCAAATGGCCAATGTGGAATCCGACCACACAAAGGTTAGTCTGACTTACTCACTTTTTCATGAATTATGCTTGTTATGTGTTACTTCTAATGATAGGTTGAATCTAGTCTTAGAATCACATAAAACCATAACTGCTCAAAATGAGTCTTTAAAGGCTGATAACGCTAGCCTAAACGACATTAAGCAAGATATTAAGGAAAAACTTAAGGTTGATGCTCAAGACGTAATAGTTCTGAAAGACAAACTAAGTGAGCAGTGTGTTAGGTCAGAGCTTATGTATGATCATGTAGAGGCCTTGTCCAAAAACCTTAAGGACAAAGACATAGAGCTAGCTGAAACAAAGGTAAAGGTAGCAGAGGCGAATAGTAAGCTAGAGAAGTTTAGGAATTCAAGCCTGAACCTAGGGAAAGTTTTAGATGCTCAAAGACAATCTAAAAAGCCCGTAGGTCTAGGATTTCATGAAATTCCTCCACCTTTTAATGCAAACTACGTGCCTCAACCTCAGGAGAAAACTGACAAATCAGTAGACTTAGAGGACATGCCTGCACCTACTGAGCCTGTAGTAGAAAATACACCTAAGGTGGCTGACACAACTGTCAAGGTTAAGAAAGTCAAATTTGTGTCTTCCTCCAGTGAAACACCTGCAGGAAAACATAAAATTGATTTTAATGATCAGGACGATGAGACAGTCGCAATAGATGTACAAAAGGACCAAGACACTAGTGAGACACCTAAGTCTAAGGGCACACACAAGAAGTCCATAGATAAGATGTCCTGCTTCAGATGTCATGAAAAGGGGCATGTTGCTTCTCACTGTCTGCTTAGGAAAGCCGAAGTTACACCTAAGACAGTGAACCCAACACCTATTAAGCCCACAACAAATGTGGCGAGCACTAGTAGTTCTCAGTGTACCGAGAAAACTGTGCAGGCCGCACCAAAACAAGGTGTGAAACAAACACCGATAAAGGTTGGACCAAAGGAAGTGGTTAGGACAATTTCACCGAATCGTGTCATTAATCAATCTAGGTCAGCACCTCAACAAGTCTATAGGAGCACAACACCTAGCAGGGCACACACTCCAGTTAGGTCTCATACTCCTGTTAGACATTACGCACCGGTTAGAGCTCAGGGATCACAATCTGAAATGCAATATAATCGGAATTATTCTAGAGCTCCACAACAAATGCCTACTCAAAGGCAAAGAGTGAATTTACATCACTCGGCACAACAACAAACTCCTGTTCAATGACCCAAGTCACCTCAAAGGCGAGATGGGTATTTGAAAGAGTTTAAGTATGTGGACGAGAATGGTATAACCAAGTCAGTTATGGCTTGGGTTCCCCGTGATAACTAACCTATTTTCTTTAATGTGCAGGAGATTACCACAGGTCCAAACAACAAGTGGTTCTTCGACAGTGGATGCTCCAGGCACATGACAGGGGAAAGAAGTCTCCTTACAGACTTCAAGGGTGGGAATCGGGGATTTGTATCATTCGAGGGTAACAAAGGAGGAAACATCACGGGTACCGGAGTGGTCACTAATGGGACGATCAAGTTGGACCAAGTTTATCACGTTGATAAACTGGTTCACAATCTCATTAGTGTATCTCAAATCTGTGACAAGAAGAATTCAGTGTTGTTCACTGACACTGAAGCGTTAGTGCTAAAACCGGGATTCAAGATTCCTGAAGAATGGGTATTGATGCGGGCACCAAGGAAGAATGACTTGTACATGCTTGATATGAACAAGCCGGAGACTTCGATGGGGCCAATCTGTGTGTTATCCAAAGCTTCGGAGACGGAATCGGTATTGTGGCACAGACGCGTGGCTCACTTGCACCTAAGAAAGATGAACTACATAACGAAAAATGGATTGGTGCAAGGTGTGCCTATGAAGAGCATGCAGTTCGAGGACAAGTGTCTACCATGCAAGAAGGGCAAACAACATAAGAAGACACACAAGTCCAAGACGCAGAACTCCATAACCTCTACATTCGATTTGTTGCACATGGATCTTTTCGGGCCAATCAACAAAAGGAGTATAGGAGGTAGTTGGTACTGTTTGGTTATCACTGACGATTACTCACGATTTTCTTGGATACGTAGTGATAATGGAACTGAATTCAAAAACACTGTAATTGGTGTATATTGCCTATCAAAGGGCATAGTGCATCAATTCAGTGCACCATATGAGCCTCAACAAAATGGGGTGGCTGAACGTAAAAACAGGACACTGATTGAGGCAGCTAGGACTATGTTGTCGGATTCAAAGCTTCCTACCATGTTTTGGGGGGAGGCAGTGAATACCACATGTCACATTTTAAACCGGGTCCTAACTGTCAAATCTTTGAACAAAACCTGTTATGAAATTTTGAATAAACGGCCACCTAGTTTAACTGGCTTCGAACCGTTTGGGGTACCATGCACTCTTTTGCGAACAAAACATCAACCTAAGTTTGGTGAAAAGGCTGACGAAGGATACTTCCTAGGTTATGTGGCGAATTCACCAAACAAACGGGTTTTTAATAAAACAAACGATACAGCCGAAATTGTGTATAACATTGAAGTCACAAGTTATACACATGATCCCCAAACAAGTCTGGAATGGATATTTGACTATGATAAATTATTTGAGTCATTTAACATTCCTTTGGATGAAAATGCAGGTACTATCGAAAAGGACATGGCGACGTTGCATCTAAATGACGAAGGTAATACCTTTCCGAGGACTACATTTCAATCCGCATACGAGCCTACTGCGACCGAAGATGGATCTCCAGAAGTTGCTGATCCAGAAGCACCTACCACTGAGAATCAGGCTCAAGCAACAAATTCCAACTCTGAGGAAAATGTCCATGAGGAGGAAAATGTAGAAACTGAGGCTGTTCCCCCATTAGATGAAATAGGATCTAACTTAGGAGATAATCTGAGAGTTGACGAGATAGAGACCTCTAGGATTAACAAGAAGCATCCTATAGAAAGCATCATAGGAAATCCTAACGAGGGTGTGAAGACTAGAAGTAGTGTGAATAACAACACTGTGTTGTTGTCGATGATAAACGACTCCGAGGCATATCATACCTGTCTCTATTCGTGTTTCATATCGCAAGTAGAGCCTAAGAATGTGCAAATGGCACTTAAGGATAACTCCTGGGTTGAAGCGATGCAGGAAGAACTTTCGCAGTTTAGGAAACTAGAAGTGTGGGAGTTAGTTCCATTACCTCGAGGGGAAGTTGCCATAGGAACCAAATGGGTTTTTAAGTGCAAAAGAGACGAGCGGGGTATAGTCACTCGCAACAAGGCTAGGCTAGTTGTAAAGGGTTTCAACCAAGAGGAGGGAATCGATTACAACGAGGTGTTTGCACCAGTAGCAAGGCTGGAAGCCATTAGGTTGTTTCTAGCTTTTGCCTCCTTCAAGGGCTTTAAGGTATATCAATTAGATGTTAAGAGTGCTTTCCTATATGGGAAAGTGAAGGAGTTGGTGTATGTAGAACAACCGCCCGTATTTACAGATCCAAAATATCCTGATAGAGTATATCGCTTAGATAAGGCTCTATATGGATTGCATCAAGCACCAAGGGCGTGGTATGAGACTCTATCCAACCATTTATTAGAGAACGGGTTTGAAAGGGGTAGGATAGATAGTACTCTGTTTGTTAAGAGGAAGGGAGAACATTTCATCTTGGTACAAGTGTACGTCGATGATATCATTTTTGGATTAGCAGACGAACAAATGTGCACAGATTTCGAGAAGGTGATGAAGTCGAAATTCGAGATGAGTGCAATGGGAGAGTTAACTTTCTTTTTGGGGTTACAAGTTGACCAGAAGAAGGAAGGGATGTTTATCCATCAGACGAAGTATGTCTATGACATATTGGAACGCTTCGGGATGGAAGGAACAAAATTGACTACCCATTTCAGCACGCCGATTCAAGTGAATCACAATCTCGGACCGGGTACTGAAAGTGATACCGATGTGGATCCGACATTATATCGGGCCATGATTGGATCACTTATGTATTTACCTGCTTCAAGACCTAACATCATGTTTGCTGTGTGTATTTGTGCTAGGTTTCAAGCGAATCCGAAGGAGATGCATATGAAAGCTGTGAAGCAGATTCTACGATACCTCAAGTCGAACCCAAAGCTGGGACTTTGGTATCACGCGGAGGGAGATCTAGAGTTGGAAGCGTTCACGGATTCTGACTACGGAGGATGCAACTTGATGCGCAAATCAACAACTGGAGGTTGTCAATTCCTAGGAGGGAGACTGGTGTCCTGGCAATGCAAGAAACAGACGTCGGTAGCCGTGTCAACGTGCGAGGCCGAGTATGTTGCTGCTGGTAGTTGCTGCTCACAGGTTCTGTGGATACAACAACAATTGCGGGATTACGGTTTGGCTTACACTCAAACTCTTATTAGGATAGATAATCCGTCTACTATCGCTATAACGAATAATCCAGTTAAACACAACAAAACAAAGCACATAGACATTAGGAATCATTTTATTCGTGATTGTGCTGAAAAGAACTTAATCAAATTGGTAAAAGTGGCAACAGAAGATAAGAATGCTGATTTATTTACCAAAGCATTTGATAAGTCACGGTTTGAATATTTAATTCAACTAAATGGAATACGCAACCCAGAGTAATTTGGCCTTAGTAGTAGTTTATTTCCTATTATAGAAGTAGTATATCTTTCTTTTTATAGTTAGTCTGCTAATTTAGGATAGTTTCTATTTTTAGTAAGTTTCTATTTTTAGGAAGTTAGTAGGTTATCTTCTTTTAGTGCTATTTCTTATGAAAAACAAAAGAAAAAAGAGAGAAAACCATAAAAATACAAAAAAAGAGAATATCAGAAAAAAGGAGTTAAGTCTTAGATGCATAGGTTCAAAGTGACGAAAATTAGCACAGTCGTTACAAACTCTAAGTGTTTAGGCTTTCACACATAATGCATCTAAAATTCTAAGTGTTATACTTTATTGTAGTTTGATGTGTTGGTAGGCATAATACATATTGGGAGTCTCAACGCAAATAAAATATTCAAGAAAAAGTCAAATGTGTCACTAACTTAGATGTACGACCAATCGGTCTTAATTTTTATGTACAAGACATACAAACTTTGAGTCTAAATGAGGTATGCAAACTTTCTAGGGATGTATAGCAACATCGAATACATCTTAAAATGGAAAGAATAGAAAAATCATACAAAATTGAGAGTCGAAAACATGTAACTTTGTTGTACGTAAGTACAGACCTGTTGCCTCTGTATAGATTCGGGTTGGCAAGATACGTCGCTTTATTGTACGTCGGTACAGACCTGTCACCGCTGTCTTGCTAACTTTAAAAATAAACCTTAAGTCAAACTAAGACACTTTGTTGTATGAAAATACAGACCTGTGTCCGATGTTTGTCTTTTAAAAAAAGTTTGCAAATACCAACAAGTTAGAATCTTTGTCTGTATGCCTTGATCATAAAAGTATGTCTATGTCTGAGTCACGTAAGATAATTTCATGATAAATAAAAATGCCAAGGGATATTCCGAAATGTAGAATGTTTAAAGGGGTAAATACCAACAATCGGCTAAATGAGTATTTCACGACAAACAATCAAAGGAATCAAAAATTCCTAACTGTGAAAGTTTAAGTACCAAAAGTGAGTATCAGACACCGCTATCTGATTGAACCTTTCTTTGACTATACTCATCAAAAATATTTTGTTTAGCGTTTAGCTTAGGATGTAAATTTTAATAAGTATAGCTTAAGTCTAAGTTAAATTTTTTGGTCAAAATTTAAAAATTTTATCTTTACTTAGTTTTTATTTTATTTTATTTTATTTTTCCTTAGTTTATTTTATTTTTATTTTATTTTTTACTTAGGAAAAAGGTCAAAAATAACTGAGGGTGCATTCATAGTTGGATAAAATAAACACTGCGTAAAAAAATCTTGTGCTTAGGGTAAAAGATTTGGCATAGTTTATCTCGTTACACAATACCGTTGAAAACGTTGAAAAAGTTGAAGTTACTTCAAAATTTTCGAAATTTTTCTAAGTATTTGGTGTAATTCGAGCTAGGACAAACTCGAAATTGTGTGGTTTCGAATCTGTCAGTAGATTCGACTTTGGCCATAGATTCGAAGGTAGGTGTTATAAATAGGTAACAGTAACTGTCATTACTCCTATCTGTTTTCGAATCTACCCTCTCGAATCTATTTGGCGACTTCGAATCTACTTCCTCGAATCTACCGATTTCCACAAAAACGACAATTTGTCGAGTTTCTTGCTAAAGTGTTCGATTCTACTGATACTTCTAGGTACAAACAACTGGGTTGTACAAGATTCATGTAGTTTTATACACCATTTAAGCCAAAATCATCGATTTTTGAAGGTTTATGGGTCTAAATCGTGTTTTCCAAAATTACAAAGTTTGGACCAGTAAATAGTCAAATTAAAGGCAAAAATCAGTGATTAGAACCTAGTTGGACTAATGTATGTGATTTTCTAAGTTCAAAATGGTTAAAATCATGGGTTTTGTTGAAGAGTTGGACGACGACATTTCGAATCTGTTCATGAACCTTCTCGAGTTTGTCAGTAAACTCGAGAAGACCATGTCATTCGAATCTGTCATCAAACTCGACATAGGGAGTCTTCGAATCTGTCTATTCGAATCTATCATTTTATTTGAATTATTTAATTTAAATTTTATTAAACTTGTAGAAATTCTTTTGTGTTGGATTTTGTACTTAATCAAGTTCAAAATTAAACAAATTTGAATTTAGGCAAGTTTATTGATTTTTATTAATTCTAATAGTTTATCTATTGCGCAGATATGGCTGTTCGAGTATTCGTGCCGAAGCACAATATGGTCATTCCCCCCGATCATCATATCCCTGAGGCGCAGGGTTTTCGTCAAATGATGGATTTCCTTGTAGAATCTTGGATTGCTTTTGCATTATCTCACAATATTCAGATTGTTATTCCCTATGTTCGCCAGTTCTATGATCATCTTCAGGTGGATTGCTCTGTCACCCCGACAGTGCTGAGAACAAGGATCGCAGGACAACCGTTGGTGTTTTCTGCCGATATGCTGCGTCAAGTTTTGCAGCTAGGATCTCAGGAAGAGGAGTCTGGGCCTATTGACTTTCCCCTAAGTATTAGGCAAGCGGCTTTTCAGAGAATGGGTACAGCGTGGATGTTACGAAGACTTCTTACATGAAGAGCGGGCTTATCGGCCAATGGAGATTTTTGGCTCATGTGTTTATGGTTTGTTTCGCAGCCAAGAAAGCCAGTTTTGACTATATTGTCTCGAAGATCCAATCTGGGATGATCGCCTTAGTATATAATCGGCCTTTCAGCTTTTCTCAAATGTTCTTCTCAGAATTCGTCCATCAAATCTCGGCTCCAGAGCAGCAACAATTTCTGCTGTATCCTCGGTTCATAATGATGCTAATCAGGCATTTCTTGCCGAATTTGCCTCAGCTAAATGAAATCCAAAGTGTCGCGGTGATGGATAAAAGAATTTTTGCTGATTGCTCCTCGCACAGAGGAAGGTTGGCGGTTCCGGTCGAGCGACCGTTGTTTGGAGCTGTTTTGGATAGGAATTTTGAAGCACCAGATACTGCCAACTGGGCAGGTGTAGTGGAAGTTCAGCCAGGATAGCCACAACAACAACCACAGCCACCGCGAGCACAACAACAAAGGCGAAGACAAAGAGCTACTGCGAGTCAGACTCAGGCATCTAGGCCTTCGACAAGTGAACAGCCAGAGGTACAGGAAGTAGGGCCTTCAAGTGCCGCAACGGAATCTGAGCAGATAGCCCAAACTTTGGAAGAAATCTGGGCGTCTGGGCCTCATGCAAATGAGGAAATAACTGCAGAGTTGGTTGATCAGTTACTACAGCCTCCGGAAGGAGCAGAAGATGTTTTTAGGCAAGTTGAGGAATATGAACCAGAGCAAACTGGTAATGACTTGTCATCATCTGCAACTGAGTCAGGTGACATGGAGGAAATAGAAGTTGAAGCTCCAGAGTCAGTATCTACAGAACCTCATGTTCAAATAGGAACTTATGGATCAAGGTTGGTAGTAAATGAAGACGCTTCAAGGAGGAGAGTATCAAGAGAGTCTGATGACTCTGATTTTGAAGAAGAAGAGGTTGCACCGTTAGTGACAAGGCAACGGGCCAAGCGTCACAGATTTATGCAAGGATCGTCTTCAACTTCATCAGAACAACCAGAAAATCCTCAAACTCAAACTCCTCAACCTCAGGAACCTCAAACCACCATTCCACCATCACCACCTCATGATGAACCATACATCCCATCGCCGATCATTCCAACTCCAATTCAATCCATCCCATCAACCTCATCCACATACGCCGACAACCAAA
Source organism: Centrapalus pauciflorus (assembly GCA_020465985.1). Taxonomy (NCBI): domain Eukaryota; kingdom Viridiplantae; phylum Streptophyta; class Magnoliopsida; order Asterales; family Asteraceae; genus Centrapalus; species Centrapalus pauciflorus. The sequence goes on along the minus strand of JAANYP010002126.1, from coordinate 165,879 downwards.
GGTTTCTGCAACTTAAAGCTCGAGTTGACTTCCAAAATGTCCAAATCTTAGGCCTAACAAAGGCAATCGGTGAAATTCAGACTCATAATGCAAATCTTGATAAGGAGAATGCCGATTTGAAGAAGATTGTGGAAAAGGTTCAGGAAGAGAACTTAGAGTTCAAAACATTTGTAGCTGATCAAGCAGCTGAGTTAAGGTCGATGCGCTCCCTAGTTGAGCAATTAATGAAAATTTTACAGGCTCAGGGGGAGACATCGTGCCGAGATCAAGAAGTGGGCAGGAAGGATGATGATAATGAAGATAACCAAGGCAATGATCCCAGCTCTCAAAGACAGAATGAGCCAGTAGATTTTTCTGCTGCTCAGGCTGCTCAATCTCAGGGGGAGCCAAGTCAGTTGGGAGGTGAAGCAGGAGAGGCCAGCTCGTCTAAACCTACGGATTTTGAGATAAGTGAGATGATTGATGCCCTCATGGATCTAGATGACGACCCAATCGACTTGGGATTTGACTTTGAAGAGGACATGGATGAACTAGAAGAGGGAGAATTTGTCCTTGAAGAGATTGTTGATTGGAAATCAGATGATGAGGTGTGTGCAGACGAAGACGATAAAGCTGATGATATCATCGTTCAGCAAAATCCTATCACTGATACATATGTGATAGAAGGAAACGATGTTGTTAACATAGAAGTGGTGAATGCTGCTTTAAATGTTGAGTCATCAGTAGAGGAACCTGTCAGAGAGTTAACGAATGTAGAGAAAAGAAAGTTGTGGTTGAGGGCTGAGCAGAAGGAATTAGAGCTGAAAGAAAAGATGAGGGTGCCAGGGACTGGAAAACTGTCAGGAAGCATATTAAGCTGGTTCTTTGATCGAGAACTGCAGCTATTCATAATCAAGAGAAAAGATGGGCTCCAGTACCTGAGGCGAACTCTGAAAGTATTCAATTCACTGCCGAAGATTGAGATCAAAGTGTTAGCATGGAAAGAACTGATCAATATCGGCAATGACCCCTACGCAGATATAATAGCCAGAATCATAAGGAAAGAGGGAAGATCAAGGAAGTTTGAACGCCTAAATCCAAGGATAGGAAAAAGAGTAGAGGATCCTTCTCAAATTGATCCTCTAACTGGGCGTCCTTGGATGAAGATTCAATACAAACCCGTAAGATGTCTAAGAAAGGTGTCGCTCAAGCCTATGCCACAGAATGTCATGAAAAATCTCAATTGGTGGTATGTTGAGAGTGAAACTGGAGAAGCGGTGATGGAAGATTTTGAAGAAAAGGTGATTCTTAGAATCTATGATCCTCTTCACCTGGTAAACCTTTCTCGAGATGACCTTCAAATTCTGCATGCTCATAAGATTTCAAGTGATACTCATATGGATGGTGAAGCTAGAAAGTATGAGAATGTAGTTCGAGTGTGTATTGAAAAAGGTTTGTATGCTGGAAGCAGTTTGAATAAATAATGAACAAAGTTCTTAATCAAATGTGTGAATTATAAGAAGCTTTCGTCAAGGGGGAGTCTGTTGGTACACCTTGTGTGACGATAGCAGTCTAAGTGATCCAACATTGTGGTTTTAGCAAGTGTTTGATATATATGTTTATATATGTTTGATTATTATTATTGTTTGTATGATTGAACTTAATGTAACATATTACAAGAAGTTCAAACAAAAAGATCAAAGATAAAATCAATCATAATGTAAAAACATACGTTTCAATACTTAGTTAATTATGTGAAAAGGTAAATTCGAAATGTTTAAGGTCTAGGAATCGAATCTGGATAGATTCGAATGAGTCTCTTGAACAGATTCGAATGTAACCATTTTGGCAGATTCAAGAATGTCAGATGGGACAAACTCGAATGGGCTTTGGGCCGGATTCGAGTTTAGCCCATGACAGACTCGAATTAGGCTCTATAATTAGGGATAGACTCGAAATATTCAAAGACTTTTTGCAGAATTCGAGGGTGATTAAGCATTAAGCGATTTCGAGTTTATCATCAGTGTTAGTAGCGTTTCGGAGAGAATCAGTTCGTAGGTGCGTTCGTGTGTCGTTCGTGCAGCTTCTGATAGTCTCCGTGTTTCTGGTGAGAGTTGTTACCGTCTACCCGTTAACAAGGATTCCTCACTCGTTGACGGTTCCGCGTCTAGATAGAATAGACTCGAAATATTCAAAGACTTTTTGAAGAATTCGAGGGTGATTAAGCATTAAGCGATTTCGAGTTTATCATCAGTGTTAGTAGCGTTTCGGAGAGAATCAGTTCGTAGGTGCGTTCGTGTGTCGTTCGTGCAGCTTCTGATAGTCTCTGTGTTTCTGGTGAGAGTTGTTACCATCTTCCCGTTAACGAGGATTCCGCACTCCTTGACGGTTCCGCGTCTAGATAGATCTCGTAGTGGTAGACCTTACACTTTTGAATCTTTGCATGTTTTACATCTGTCTCTCTCTTTTCTTCCTGTAAAATAGAGTTGATGTGTTTTAATTCATCATGCTCAGTTTCCAGCTTCTGGAAGCTGTCCAGTTTACTGGATTTTGTGTCAAGTTTAGTTTTAAGCTTAGAGATTTCAGTTAGCCATCAGACAGTTGTTGTCTTCTTCATCTGAGGATCAGACTCCTCCAAGTCGCATGTCTCAGCCATGAGCCTTTTTTCCTTGTTGGGAGCCACTGAGTTTTCCAACTTTTTTAGCTTAGCCATGGCCATAAGGCACTTAACCCTATAGCCATCGTCCCTGTTAGCCTAGTAAGGTTTGGATGACTGTCCAACAGCTTTTGACACAGAGTCAGCAGCTATATGGCCAGTCTTGTCACATTTGAAGCACACAGCCTTAGATTTATCAAATGCCTTCTTTTTTACAGCATTTGAGTACCCCTACAGCATATTTCTTCCAAACCTTTTATTGTTGAACCTTTTGACAAGCATTGGAATCATTCGCTCATCATCAAGTTCAGCAAGATCTGCAATGTCTTGCTCATCAGATATTTTCTCTGTTTCATCATCAGCCTGTTGATCAGGTTGTGTGAACACATCACATACCTGCCCAATAGGTTGTCTCACGCTGGCCACTAAAGCTGCACCTCTCTTGGACATTTCCAAGGCATTTCTCTTCTGCTGTCCTGACTGCTCATCATTTAGTAAGGATCCATATAAGTTTACAAGTTCCATACCTTTGATGGTACCTGAATTTCTCAAGATGGTAGAAAAGTAGTTCCACCCTTCAGGCAAGATGTCCAAGAACTTGTTCACCAGAGTCAGGCTGTCCTTTTTGATCCCAACAGCTTTGAGATCCTTAACAAGAGCAGTAAACCTGGTGTAGGTCACTGTGAGTGACTCCTTTGGTTTTGCAAAGAAGATTTAATACTGTCTAACAAGGTTGTTAATCCTGTTATCCAGTGTGATAGTGGGACCATCATAGACGATACACAAAGTATCCCACATCTCCTTTACAGTCTTCGTTTTCTCAACCTGTTTGAACACATCATCAGGAAGGGAAATGACCAGGTTATTCCTAGGTTTTGCATCAAGAGCAACCAGCCTTTTGTCTTTATCAAACCATTGAGATTTGGCCTTCTCAAAGGTTCTGATCTCAGGGGCAGCTTCTTCAACAGCAGGAGTGATAGTAGTAACAGAGGTTGGCACATAGGGACCTTCCATTACTATTTCTGGCAGTTGTACATCTAGATTCTCAAACTAGAGCATCATTCTGCACTTCAAACCATATAAGTTTTGATGATTGAACTTGGGGGGCTTGGCCATAGAACCATTGTCATAGTAAGAGGAGAAACTGGCAGCACTGTTTTCCATGGAAAAGTAGGGAGAATGAGAGATCTAGAGTTAACACACACTCTATCTGCTCTTATACTAGTTGCAGGTCCCAAAAGGTTTCGCTAGTGAATTGTTCTAAGCTGTAGAGGGGGGGGGGGGGTGAATACAACAATTTAAAACTCAACACTCTTTTCTCAATGTTTGTGTATACTATTAACAAGTGTTAATTACAAACAAGCTTGACGGCGGAAAGGTTTATGCTGAGATGACAGATACAAAAATGTTCAACTAATCTAAGACACACTCGGACTAGATACAATGAATACACTCACTAAGATGAACTCACTGATTTTACAAGACACACACGGACAGCTTGAAGAAGAACAGCTTGGATACACATTACTGTTTTGGTTAAGCAAACTTGCATGCATTGAAAAACACACTTCCTTTTATACTCTCACTAAAAATCTCAGTGAAGCTTCTTCATTGGACGATGAGATAGCGGGATGTCTTTCCAAAAAGACAAAACAACTTTTCTGCACATTCTGATATATCAGACTTGTCTTCTTGTGGCAGAATCTTCGTCTTTTTCTTTTTGTCTTTGTTGCATAAGGCTTTAACCAAAAGAGGAATGTCAACTTTGCATCTGTAGGTCCCAAAAGGTTTCCCAAGTGTATAGTTCTAAGCTGTAGAGGGGGGGGGGGGGGGTGAATACAGTTATTTAAAAACTTAACAATCTTTTCTCAATGTTTGTGTATATTATTAACAAGTGTTAATTACAAACAAGCCTGAACTGCGGAAAGGTTCAAGCTGAGATGACAGATACAACAGTTGTTCAACTAATCTAAGACACACTCAGACTAGATATATGACTACACTCACTTAGATGCACTCACTGTTTTTACAAGACTCAAATGGACAGCTTGAATAAGAACAACTTAGACACATGTACTGCTATATTCAAGTAGACTTCAATGCATGAAAAAAACAATTTAATGCACGATCTGATTTCACACTCTTGGATATCTCACAATCCTTAAAAGGTTCCTTTTATACTCAAAAGGAGAATCTCAGTGAAGCTTCTTTATTGGACAGATGAGATAGTGGAAAGTCTTTCCAAAATGACAAGACACCTTTCTGCATGTTCTGATAAAGCATATTTTTCTTCACATGGCAGAATCTTTGTCTTTTCCTTTTTGTCACTGTTGTATAAGGCTTTAACCAAAAGAGGAATGTTAACTTTGCATCTTTCTTCTTTTGCTAAGGCCATTTTGATATAAGAAAAGGTCTGTCACCCTTTTCAGATATCCGTTTGTCTTCATGTAACAGAACAGCATGGGCAGGTTGTGCAGTTCTGTTTTCCACTTTGTGTTCGACTTGTAAACTGATCTTGTAGCCAAAAACAATACATGAGGACTTGGAAACATATTCCATAAAGTGTTTAGCCTATTCACAAAGAACGAGTTCTGTTCCCAAAGAACAGAACACTCGTAAACTGTCCAAGCTGCTCAACAGAATAGAGCAGCGTGAACAGTTTATGTCCAGTCTGTTCAGCAGACAGAACAGCTTGGACAAACTGCCTTGTTGCTACGAATGCAACATGGTAAACAACTTTGGCTGATATTGCAAATCACTTGTCAGGTTTCAATAAGGCATTAACAGACCTTAAATTATACCTTCAAGTATATCAAACAGGTTTGATTAAAAATCTCCCCCTAACATGTAGAGCAGGTGTGACTGAGGCCTTTTTGTGCCAAACAGCATCTTTCTTCTTTTGTTAAGGGAATTTTGATATAAGAAATGGTCTGTCACCCATTTCAAATATCCACTTTGTCTTCATGTAACAGAAAAGCGTAGGCAGCTCTAGCATATTCTGTTTTCCACTTTGTCTTCGACTTGTAAAATGATCATCTAGTCCAAAACAATACATGAGGACTTGGAAACATATTCCATAAAGTGTTTGGCCTGTTCACAAAGAACAACATCTGTTCACAAAGAATAGAACACTTCAAATCTGTCCAAGCTGCTCAACAGAATAGAGCAGCATAGACAATTTATGTCCAGCCTTTTCAGCAGACAGAACAGCTTGGACAATCTGCCTTTGTTGCAACGAATGCAACAGGGTAAGCAGCTTTGACTTATATTGCAAATCACTTTTTCAGGTTTCAATAAGGCATTAACAGGCCTTAAATTATACCTTCAAGTGCATGAAACATGTTTGATTAATAATCTCCCCCTAAGATGTAGAGCAGGTTTGACTGAGGCCTTTTTGTGCCTAACAGAGATCATGAACCGTGAGGTGAAAAGATTGACGCAAAGTCGCATTCCTATTTTCAAAGTCAGATGGAATTCCAGACGTGGTCCAGAATTCACTTGGGAACGCGAAGATCAGATTAAGCAGAAGTACCCTCACCTCTTCTCCACTAACAAGACCCTTGAGGAAACACGATAAAATTTCGGGACGAAATTCCCTTAACAGGGGGAAATTGTAACAACCGACACAAAATCAAGTTATCGTTATAACTAAATCAATAGTCATGAGTAATTAATCAAAGTGATTAACAAACTTAATAAGGAAATTCATTACAATTAGAAACAATTTCATCGGTGTGATATGATGAAACGACAAAGTAATTAATCCGATCAATTTACCATATGATGGATTAATTCAACTAAGTGCATAATTAAATTAAGATTAATATCACTAATCATGCATTAAGAATCTTACATAACTTTATTTATGCCAGACAAAAACAATTACACAAAACTAGTGTATTCATAAGTATTTATAAAATTACATAAAAAGGAAAATATAAGAATACATTTTAAATACTTTATACAAAAAAAAAAAAAAATACCTTGGAAATACATCTCCTAGGCCAGCCAAGAGAAGTACCAAAGTAGGGGTTGACTTTATTTTTTTAATATAACTTACATTCACCATCAAAATCAACTTTAAAATCCACTCATTTTGCTTAAAGGTGCATTCAACCTCCAACATTTCATCACTTCATTCACTTTTTTCCATCTATAAATAAGACCAACTATTTCCATTCATTTTCACACCTTCAAAACACAAAAATCCTCTCATCCTCCTCTTGCAAAAACCGGCCATAGGCCAAACACACAACCAAAAATTGTGTTCTTTCTTTTGTTATGCAAGTTTTAAGAATTTCTTTGGCGCAACAAATTCAAATACAACTCTCCTACTTGTTTTCATTGTTACACTTCATCAAAGTAAGTAAATACTACCCTATTACTTCTTATATTTTTGTTAATATAAGTCTTGCATGATATATAATCACCAACAATAACACGTTTCATTAAAAGCCAAGTTTATAAACAACTAGTTTTGTTTTAATGTTTGTTTCTTCAAACGTTTTTATAAATATATAAACACATAATGTGAGTTTAAATATTATGAAAAAAAGTTATATAAGTGTGTTTCATAACCTTTTATACATGTGGTTTTTAAATAAACAACAAGAATCGCAAGTTGTTTCTAGGTTATGAAATACGTATTTTTGGCAAAAATATTACATCAACTTCGATAAATCATAACTAATTCAAAACTTAACGAAATGCGTTGATTCTTGTTTCAGAATTTAGATCTATGTTTTAACTATATATATGGAGGTTTTCATAATTTAACATGGAGTTTTGAACCCCCAAATACTGTTTGGGAATCGAAAGGTCTAACAACTCAAATATGGCCAACATAGGGTTTTTAACGAGCCTTTTCCCTAACCTAAACACTTCCAAAAATGATCGCTCTTACCTTGAAAAATTCCTTGTATATAGTACTTTTATGTCTATGAATACCAAAGCCCAAATTATTTTAGAGCTTGGTCAAGAATAGCAACAAAGTAGACTGAAAAACCTCGATAAAACTTGGAAAATCCACACACACACACACGCACATATATATATATATATATATATATATATATATATATATATATATATATATATATATATACTGGACGTTTTAATAGGGTTTTATTTATGGACTTGTTAAATTGGGTGATCTAAAACATAAAAACCCTCATACATGTATATTATCATTTATGGGAATTATTAAGTCCCTCATATCATTTAGGACTCGGTTTACGTCAAGCCTCATCTCAAGTCAACAACACAATCTTCGTTTTTACGCTCATATTTACCATCATTTTTACGGTGAGTCTTCATAGCCCCTAATTTCACGTTATCTATTGGGGTGAAAATACATACTACCATTTTTATATGGTGACAATACATGCTATATTTCTTTTCTGTATTACACACAGGTGGTTTCATCATGTCTTCAATCATGAACCGTTAGTTATATTTATGTAAACGTGAATATCATATGGATAGATCTATCGGGATTAATGCCCCCAACACGGGTTAGTCGCTCCAAACGTTAACGGATGCTTATATATTTAACATCACAGTATTATAGTGGTTAATACTACATAGGACAAACTCATAATTATGTTCGGTTGCATGATGGTTATATGTAATACATAACATGAAATTTGTGCTTTATAAATTCAAACTCAATCATTGTAGTCCATACAAGTCATTCTTTCGTGAAAACCTATGAGCTCACCAACAATTTTGTTGATGTATTTTAGCGTGTATTTTCAGATTATTAAGACAAGTAGCATGCATCGGAAGCGTAACAAGGCTTCCGCATATTTTGAAGTCGCTACAATTTTCAAACATATGGAGATTTATTAGCATAATTAATGTCCTTTTTGATCATGTATTTAAATCTCTGCAATTACGAACTACTTTACGATTTATTTGGGTTATGTAAAGACAATATCATATTTTGAAGTTTATCAATGTATTATTCGAAAACGTCCATTTAGTGGTCATTCGCTTGATTATGACTATGCTTCCGCGCGTCACTCCTAGATGCCAACCGGGGTAACAGGGTGTGACAAAAGGACCACTTGAAAAAATGTCCCCTTTCCTATTAAGGCAGAGCAGGGAACCTCACATTCACGAGCAGCGAAAAAGGAAAGGATAGCAGTAGGGATATCCTTAAGTAAAACCCATGAGATGATTAATATACAGGGGCAGGATTTTCAGGCTTTGAGTCTGAGGAGATGTATACTAGGTAGACCCTTCACATCAGAGTACATACTAAGATGGTTGAGCATACGATGACAACACTTACATAGGAAAAGAGAAATGTCGACGAGGCTAGAAAGCAACTAAGCATGTAGAGTTTTACATCCATTTTGATGGTAAGGTCATTCGTGTGGTGGTGACGATTCTAATTGTGTTGGCTATCTTTTCAATGTGAATCTGAGAGGATGGGAAATTAAAGATATTTGGGGAAAAGCATTTCATCAATGTTATTATATTTTTATTATGTAATCAATCTTTTGGGATGAATTTCATGAATGAATCGTCTGGAACAATGAATTTTAAAGTTATGCATTAGTTTTGAGGATTTCAAAAAAATGTGTTAAGAAAACGAGAATTTTATTTATGGTTATATTTGTGTGCATAAAATTTTTATGTAAGGTCTGCACACTACGGATTTATCTAGACGCGACACACACCAACGAGTGCGGAATCCTCGTTAGCGGCTTGACGTTAAGATCACATGCACGGAACACGGAGACTACCAAGATGTTATACGAACAACGATGTACGTACCTACACGATAATTCTCTCCGAAAACACTCTCTGATTACTAGTAAACTCGAGATCGCCTTTGCTTAATCACTCTCGAAATTCTGCTAAAGTCTCGTAATTATTCGAGTTAATCCCTAATTATAGTGACCAATTCGAGTTTGTCATAGGACAAACTCGAAACAGGCCCTAAGCCCATTCAAATTTGTCCACATGAAAAATTCGAATTTGACTTCATGCTAAATTCGAATTTACCCTAAATTCGAATTTCACATGTCAAACTTCTATTTGAATATATGTTTTAACTTATGTTTGAATTAATCTTTGGACTTTATGTTTGAACTTCTTGTAATACGTTACACCAAGTTCAAACATACAAACAATAAATATCAAGCACATAAAATCACATATATCAAATACTAGTTGATATTCAATACCTTGTAACATGACTTACACAAAATGCTAACACAACTTAGACTGCTATCGTTACACAGGGTGTACCAACAGACTCCCCCTTGACGATAGCTTCTAACTATTTACATTTTGATTAAATACTAGAACTATATAGACTACTACCTGCATATAGACCTGCATCTATACATACCTTTACTACCTTCTGCTACTTCCTGGCGTCAGACCTCCATCCTTCATGAAAGAAGATAGGTTGATCATTCAGCTTCTTCAGGTCGTCCTTCGATAGGTTTATTAAGTGGATCAGACACTCTCAAAATTACTTTGTCCTATGTATCCTCCATTATAGCTTCTGCTGTTTCATTATCGACATACCACCATTTCATGTTACTCAAAACATTCTGTGGCATCGATTTCATAGGCACCCTTTTCAAACACTTGACGGATTTGTAAACCATTCTGGCCCAAGGCCTTCCCGTATGAAGATCTATCCTTGATTCATCCTCTACTCTTTTTCCTGATCTCGGCTTAAGTCTTTCAAACTTTCCAGATCGGCCCTCTTTTCTAATTATCTTGGTTATAACCTCAGCATACGGGTCGTCACCGATATTGATCAATTCTTTCCATGCTAACTCCTACACTTCTACCTACGGCAATGTATTAAAGACTTTAAGTGTACGCCTCAGGTACTCGAGTCCATCTCTCCTCTTCAGAATGAATAGCTGCAATTCTCGGTCAAAGAACCAGCTGATAATACCTCCTGAGAGATTTTCTGCCCCCGGAATTCTCATCTTCTTCTTCATCTTTAGCTATGCTTTCTTTTCTTCTTTCTTGAACCACAGATTCATCAACTCAGCCCTAGATGGCTCCTTTTCTAGTTCTTCAAGTTCAGATTCTTCGACCGAGGCTATTTTGATCTCATCTATATCAATCACATTGTGATTATCTCGCACATATAACTCCATGTTAGTCTGTGAATTGACAATCACTTCGTTGACATTATTGTGCTCGTCCTCTATCACTTCGTCATCAGATCTCCAATCAACTATATCCTCCGGTATGAATTCTCCTTCCTCCAACTCCTCTATCTCTTCTTCAAAATCAAATTCCATTACTTCTTCCTCAATATCTCTCAAAGCGTCTATCATTTCGCTTTCATAGGTCTTTGAGGGACCAACTTCCTCTCCTTCCCCTCCTTCAACACCAGCCTAACTTGGCTCCCCCAGAACGTCAGCATGTTGATAAGCAGGAAAAATCTACTGGCTCACTCTATTTCAGTGTATTGGAATCATTGCCATCGTCATCATCTCCCCTTCGCTGCTCCTCAGACTCCCTACAAGTTATCTCCCCCTGAGCTTTTAGATTTTTCATTAACTGCTCAATAATGGACCGCATCGATCGGATTTCAGCAGCTTGGGCGGCAACAAACGTTTTCAGCTCCAGATTCTCTTCTTCAATCTTTCCAAGAACGTTTTTCAACTCAGCATTTTCTTTGTCAACATTCGCATTATGCGCCTGTATCTCACCAATAGCTTTTGTCAACTGAAAGATTTGGACTTGTTGGAAGTCAACCTTGCTTCTTAGTTAAGAAAATCGTTGGTTGTCAATGAAGGTTGATGAGGTGGATGGAATGGATTCGATGGGAGTTGGAATGATTGGTAAGGGAATGGATGTTTGAACAGGTGGTAGTGGTGGTGGAATAGATGTTTGTGTTGATGGCTAAGCGGTTGGAATTTCTGGCTCAAAAGCAGAGGCTGAGGAAGCTCCCTGCATAAAACGATACCTTTTGGCCCTATTCCGAGGCACCAAAGGAGTTATTTCTTCTTCCTCAAAGTCTGAGTCATCTGACTCCTTCGAAGCTCTTCTCTTTCTGGCTGCTTCATCAACAACTAAAATTCTGGATCCATATCTGCCTATACGGACAGCCAGATCCTCTATCTCTGTTACTTTTGTTTCTACAGCTATGTCTTCTATCTCAATCTCTTCCATTTCTTCCGACTCAAATTCAGAGGTTGACTCAGTTTCACCTGCTGCCTCAGGTTCGTAATCATCGATCTGCTTATAAATGTCTTCTTCCCAAGTTGGAGGTTCCAAAATATTTCCAACTAGCTCAGAAGTAATTTCCTCATTGGCATGCGGCCCCTGTGCCCATATTTCTTCCAAAGTTTCGACCCTTGGATTAGAGATGGGTGCTACACTAGAAGGACTAGCTTCCTCTGGCTCCTGCACTCGGCTTGTTGAAGGCCTAGTGGCCTGAGACTGTCTGACGGATGGTCTTGGCCTCCTCCTTTGTTGCTGAGGCCTTGGCTGTGGCTGTTGTTGTTGCTACGGGTGCTGCGGAATTTGAAATTCCCCGGCCCAGTTGGCATCTTCAGGGACTTGGAAATCCGGATTAACCACTGCACCAAAAAGTGGAGCCTCCTCTGGTCTGGCCAGAGCACCTCTGTGTGCTTGGCAATCTGCAAAAATTCTTTTATCAATCACTGCTACGCTTTTAATATCGTTTAGCTGCGGCAAGTTCGGCAGGAAATGTCGTATCAACATCATCACAAATTGCGGGTATAAAAAAAATCTTTCTCGTGCCGGAGCTGTTATTTGATGGACAAACTCTGCAAAGAACATTACTGAATAGCTGAATCTCTGATTGTAGACCAGCGCGATCATTCCCGACTGAATTTTCGATACAATATAGTCAAATACTGCTTTCTTTGGAGCAAAGCACACCATGAAGACGTGTGCTAGGTATCTCCACTGCCCGATCAGCCCACTCTTCATATACGAGGACTTAGCCACATCCAGGCTATATCCCATTCTGATAAACGCAGCTTGCCTGATTGCTAACGGAAAGTCAATCGGTCCATTTTCTTGCTCTGGAGAGCCTAACTGTTGGGAAAATGGTCCCGAAAACAAACTAAAAAACTTGTACAGGAATTTACACAGGGTCGAAATAATCAAACTAACATTCTTTATTGATCAAACTGAATTCACACACTTTACAATCCTGAATAAGGTTCCTATTTATACTAGTCTAAGAGGTGCGACGAAAGGTTGCAACTCTTCATGGAACCCTTCACGAACGGTTATGTCTTTTCGAATAGACACACCCTTTCGGTTATAACTAAGTGCAATTTTGGTCCTTGCACTTTCTATAATTACATAAACAATACAATACTTTAAACTATTTACATAATAAATCCTATACTTTTTGTTTTTGTCATCATTTCCAACATTCCCCCCTAATGACAAAAATAGTAATTCCTTGAGCGATCTTACTCAATGTTGATTCCTTCTTCTTCTTGTACTGCTTCATCATCTTTAAAATCTTGTAAACTTGAACTTGCAGATAAGAGAGTTGGTTCTAAATCTTCTTCAACCAAATTCATTTCTTCTAGTCTTAGAAATCTTCGAGTTCCTTCACGGCAATGTGAGGCATAATGTCCATATTTATTGCAGTTGTAGCATTTTATTTTGCTAAAATCTCTTGTGTATCTCTTCCCTTCATTATGATCCTTCAGCGTGGGTTTTCCTTTCTTTTGACTGTTGTAATGACGTTCACGGCCAGTATTGTTGTCGTGTGTCAACAAGAGCTTGTCTAGACTTTCGGCATGTTTGTTTTTCTTGAATTTCACCCTTTCTTCAAATGTTTTTAATCTTCCAATAGTCTCATCCAGTGTTATTGTGTCAAGATCAGAGAATTGTTCGATTGATGCAACAATTTGTATAAACTTTTCTCGTACAGAATTTAGAATCTTCCGCACAAGAGTTTGGTTATCAATTGTTGTTCCCAGGCTAGTCATCCTTGATATAATACTTGTCAATTTCGTGGTGAATGAATCAATAGACTCTTCTTCCTCCATTTGTAGTGCTTCAAATTCTGATCTAAGGGTTTGTAGTCTTGCCTATTGAACTTGATCTATGCCGATATTTCTAATCTTCAACGTATCCCACATTTCTTTTGCAGTTTTGCAATTTGCTACTTGTAGTATTAGATCTTAAGGTAATGCTTGAAAGAGATATGCAATCGTAGTCTTGTCTCTTTTATCATCCGGTTGAGTTTGAGGGGTAGGTTCAACCATATCCGAAAGACTATTTGCTTGTAGTATGGTTCTCATTCTAATGGACCATATGGTATAATTTGTTGAATTTAATAATGGACATTGAAAAACGGCTAAGGATCCTGGATCCCTAACTTGATTACTTTGATAACCTTTTGGATTTTCTCCCATCATCTTTTTCTCAAAAACTTTATACTTTGTAAAACCTTTAAATACTTTGAATTTTAAAACCCTAAAAACTTTAGAAACTTTAAAAACATTAAATCTTTAAAACTTTAGTTTTTCAACTTTTATAAAAAACTTGAAATGAAACTTAAAACTTAATAAACTTGTATATGTGTCAAACCTTGCATATACTTAAAAACTTTTAAAACTTGTATGTGTCTCAAACCTTACACATATAAATACTTAAAACTTGTATATGTGTTAAACCTCACATATACTAAAAACCTTAAAAACTTGTATGTGTGTCAAACCTTACACATACCAAAAAACTTAAACACTTGTATATGTGTTAAACCTCACTTATACTAAAAACACTTATAAAACCACTTGTATGTGCTTTAATCCTCACACACACATTAAACTTAAAAACACTTGTATACTTAAAACTTAAGATCACTTGAATAAAACTATTATAAGTTATAAAAACATAAACCAATAATAAATTATAAGTTACGTTATAATTTATTTTTCCTGAAACCTAATTTTATTATAGGTTACTTTATAATAAAATTAAAACTAAGGTTTCTATTTAATTTTATTTTCTAAAAATAAAATTAAAACAAGGTATTAAGAATAATAATACCTAACCTTTTGTTTCTTGGGCTTCTTGCTTGTGGGCTATCCGGCTGGACTCCTCTCTTTGCTCAATTTGGGCTTGGTTCTTTTCTTTGAGACGTTTCTCACTGAAACGTTACTGCTGTCTTCTCCTTTGAAACGTTTCCAGTGAAACGTTGTACTGCCTTTTTTTTCTTTTCCCTTATGAAACGATGCGATGTTCTCTTCCTTATCCACTGTTTCTTTTCAAACGGTGTTTTCCCCCTTTTAATCTATGAACCGATGCTAAGCACTCCTAATCGCTGCCTTGTATGAATCGTTTTAACCCCTTTCTGTGAATCGATGGAATCCTTTTTATGAATCGGTGCAACTGATCTTCTATACCCGCTGAGATTTCTTAACCGATGGCTATGGTTTCTTCTAAAAAACCCTAATTGTTGCCTAAGGTTTCTGATATGTCAATCGCTGGTTCGATTTCTGGAATTCTGAAACCCTAATTGCTACTGATAGTGGCGAGTGGTGGTTCCGTTGGTGGCGATTGGTGGTGGTTCTGTCTGTGGGTATTCTCCTGCGGTTGTGGCACTTCTCTGTGGTATTTCTACGGTGGTTGTGTGTATGGCAAACGGTGAGTTTTTCCTACGGTTGTGGCACTTGTCTCTGTGGACGATTCTACGGTGCCTTTGAAATCAGGTTCTATCTCTCTGATTTCTTGTTGCCTTCGATTCAGTATGCTAATTCTGTTGGATTCTAGGGTTTGCTTAATATCTATGAAATGCGATAGGGCTGACTGTTACTTCTCTGATAAAAATCGTTGCTTTGATTTTTGCCTTCGGTTCTGTGGGTTTGCCTACTGTTGGGAATTTTTTATTTCAATTCCTATTGAAATCTGGAACAAAACTTGATGAATTGGAGCCGGGTGTTTGTAGAACAAATCCTCTGTTCTGCCGCCCTTGGTACTGATGATGATTCTTCCGTGAATCACCTTCTGGTGTAATTCGTTTGATCGACCGGTAAATGATGAAATCCGAATGGTTTGATTAAACCTGGCGCTCTGATACCAAATGTTTGGAAAATGGGTCCGAAAACACTAATAAACTTGCACAGGAGTTTGCACATGATCGAAATAATCAAACTAACATTCTTTATTGATCAAACTGAATCCACACACTTTACAATCTTGAATAAGGTTCCTATTTATACTAGTCTAAGAGGTGCGACGAAAGGTTGAAACTCTTCATGGAAGCCTTCACGAACGGTTATGTCTTTTCGAATAGACACACCCTTTCGGTTATAACTAAGTGCTATTTTGGTCCTTGCACTTTCTATAATTACATAAACAATACAATACTTTAAACTATTTACATAATAAATCCTATACTTTATGTTTTTGTCATTATTTCCAACACTAACAGCAATACTCTACGCAACACGTCAGCTGAAAACACGAGAGGGTGTCCAGCAATTGTAAGGTCTACCACTACGAGATCTATCTAGACGTGGAACCGTCAACGAGTGCAGAATCCTCGTTAACGGGTAGACGGAAACAACTCTCACACAGAAACACGGAGACTATCAGAGGCTGAACGAACGACACACGAACGATTCTACGAACTGATTCTCTCCGAAATGGCACTAACACTGATGATAAACTCGAGATCGTCTTTTGCTTAATCACTCACGAATTCTGCAAAAAGTCTGATAATATTTCGAGTCTATCCCTAATTATAGAGGCTAATTCGAGTCTGTTATGGACCAAACTCGAATCTGGCCCAAGGCCCATTCGAGTTTGTCCTCATAGACACTCTCGAATCTGCCTAGCTTCGAATCTATGTCTACGTTCGAATCTATCACAGATTCGAATGTCAAACCTTATTTAATTCGAATCCACTATTTCACATACTCAACTTAGTATTGAAACTTATGTTTTTACCTTATGATTGATTTTATCTTTGATCTTTATGTTTGAACTTCTTGTAATACATTACATCAAGTTCAAACACACAAACAATAATAACTTTCAACCATATATAAACATATATAACAAACATTTGCTAAACCACAATGTAGGATCACTTAGACTGCTATCGTCACACAAGGTGTACCAACAGACTCCCCCTTGACGATAGCTTCTAATAATTCACACATTTAATCAAGAACTTTGTTTATTATTTATTCAAACTACTTCCAGCATACAAGCCTTTTTCAACACATACTTTGACTACATTCTCATATTTCCTAGCTTCACTGTCCATATGTGCATCACTAGAAATCTTACAAGCATGCAAAATATGAAGATCATCTCTAGAAAGGTTTACCAGGTGAAGAGGATCGTAGACTCTAAGAATAACTTTTTCTTCAAAATCTTCCATGACCGCTTCTCCAGTCTCACTCTCAGCATACCACCAATGCAGATTCTTCAAGACATTCTGTGGCATAGGCTTGAGCGGCACCTTCCTTAGACATCCTACTGGTTTGTAGTGGATCTTCATCCAAGGTCGCCCAGTTAGAGAATCAATACGTGAAGGATCTTCTAGTCTTTTTCCAACCCTTGGATTCAGTCGTTCAAACTTTCTTGATCTTCCCTCTTTTCTTATGATTCTTGCAATTACGTCTGCGTAGGGATCATTGCCAATATTAATCAGATCTTTCCATGCTAACACTTTGATCTCGATCTTTGGCAGTGAATTGAAAGCTTTTAGAGTTCGCCTCAGGTACTGGAGCCCGTCTTTTCTCTTAATTATAAATAGCTGCAGTTCTCGATCAAAGAACCAGCTTAATATGCTTCCTGATAGCTTTCCAGTCTCTGGCACCCTCATCGTCTTTTTCAGCTCTAACTCCTTCTATTCAGCCCTGAACCACAACTTTCGTTTCTCTTCATTTGTTAACTCTCTAGCAGGTTCTTCTGTTGATGACTGAGCATTTAACGCAGCATTCACTACTTCTACGTTAACAACATCATTGCCTTCTATTATATATGTATCAGTGATAGGGTTTTGCTGTACAATGATCTCATCAGCTTCATCGTCCTCATCAGCACATACCTTGTCATCTGATTTCCAGTCAACTATATCTTCTGGCACAAACTCACCCTCTTCCAGCTCTTCCATTTCATCTTCAAAATCAAAACCCACATCCATCGGATCATCATCAAGATCCATGAGAGCATCTATCATCTCACTAATCTTAAAATCCGTAGGCTTAGATGAACTCGCTTCTCCTACTTCTCCTCCTGCTAGACTAGGCTCCCCCTGAGATTGAGCAGTCTGAGCAGCAGAAAAATCTACTGGCTCATTCTGACTTTTAGGGCTGGGATCATTGCCTTGGTTGTCTACATCCTGATCACGGCATGACGTCTCCCCCTGAGCCTGTAAATTTTTCATTAACTGCTCTATTAGGGAGCGCATCGTCCTTATCTCAGCTGCCTGATCGCAGACAAATGTTTTTAACTCTGTGTTTTCTTCCTGGACCTTTTTCCACAATCTTCTTCAAATCGGCATTCTCCTTATCGATATCTGCGGTATGCTTCTGAAGCTCACCGATTGCCGTCGTTAGCCCAAAGATTTGGATTTCCTGGAAGTCAACTCTATCTTTTAAGCACAAAAATCTTTTATTGTCGGCGTATGATGATGAGGTTGATGGAATTGACTGTATCGGAGTTGGAAGGATTGGCGATGGAATATATGGTTCATCGCGAGGTGGTGGTGGTGGAATGGTTGTTTGAGGTTCTTGAGGTTGAGGGTTTTGAGGTTGAGAAATTTCTGGTTGTTCTGCGGAGGCTGAAGATGATCCTTGGATGAATCTGTGACGCTTGGCCCGTTGCCTTGTCACTAAAGGAGCAGTTTCTTCCTCTATAAAATCGGAGTCATCGGATTCTCTTGATGCGCGCCTCCTTGAAGTCTCTTCATTGATAACCATTAATCTGGATCCATAAGACTCTATTCGTACTGCTGGTTCAGTAGATACTGACTCTGGAGCTTCAACCTCTAACTCCTCCATCTCTTCTGATTCTGTAGCTGATGATGACAAAACATTACCAGTCTGCTCTGGTTCATATTCTTCGACATCCCTCAGCACATCTTCTTCTCCCTCTAGAGGCTCAAGTAATTCTCCCACCAATGCCGCAGTTATATCTTCATTTGCATGAGGACCTGTGGTAATCTCCTGCACATGAAAGAAAATAGGTTAGTTATCACGGGGAACCCAAGCCATAACTGACTTGGTTATACCATTCTCGTCCACATACTTAAACTCTTTCAAATACCCATCTCGCCTTTCAGGTGACTTGGGTCGTTGAACAGGAGTTTGTTGTGGTGCCGAATGATTTAAATTCACTCTTTGCCTTTGAGTAGGCATTTGTTGTGGAGCTCTAGAATAATTCCTATTATATTGCATTTCAGACTGTGATCCTTGAGCTCTTACCGGTGTGTAAAGTCTAACTGGAGTATGAGACCTAACTGGAGTGTGTGCCCTGCTAGGTGTTGTTCTCCTATAGACTTGTTGAGGTGCTGACCTAGATTGATTAATGACACGATTCGGTGAATTTGTCCTAACCACTTCCTTTGGTCCAACCTTTACCGGTGTTTGTTTCACAACTGGTTTTGGTGCGGCCTGCACAGTTTTCTCGGTACTCTGAGAACTACTAGTGCTCGCCACATTGGTTGAGGGCTTAACAGGTGTTGGGTTCACTGTCTTAGGTGTAACATCGGCTTTCCTAAGTGGACAGTAAGAAGCAACATGCCCCTTCTCATGACATCTGAAGCATGACATCTTATCTATGGACTTTTTGTGTGTACCCTTAGACTTAGGTGTCTCACTAGTGTCTTGGTCCTTTTGTACATCTACGGCGACTGGCTCATCGTCCTGATCAGCCCAATCAATTTTATGTTTTCCTGCAAGTGTTTCACTGGAGGAAGTCACAAATTTGACTTTCTTAACCTTGACAGTTGTGTCAGCCACCTTAGGTGTATTTTCTACTATAGGCTCAGATATAGGTTCAGGTGTGTCCTCTAAGTCTACTGATTTGTCAGTTTTCTCCTGAGGCTGAGGCACATAGTTTGCATTAAAAGGTGGAGGAATTTCATGAAATCCTAGACCTACAGGCTTTTTAGATTGTCTTTGGGCATCTAAAACTTTCCCTAGGTTTAGGCTTGAATTCCTAAACTTCTCTAGCTTACTGTTTGCCTCTGCTACCTTTACCTTTGTTTCAGCTAGCTCTATGTCTTTGTCCTTAAGATTTTTGGTCAAGGCTTCTACATGCTCATACATAAGCTCTATTCTAACACACTGCTCACTCAGTTTGTCTTTTAGAACGATTACATCTTGAGCATCAGCCTTAAGTTTTTTTTAAGATCTTGCTTAATATCGTTTAGGCTAGCATTTTCAATTTTTAACGACTCATTTTGAGCAGTTATGGTTTTTTGTGATTCTAAGACTAGATTTAACCTATCATTAGAATTAACACACAATACACATAACTCATGGAAAAGAGAGTAAGTCAGACTAACCTTTGTGTGGTCGGATTCCACATTGGCCATTTTAGCAGCAAACTCCAGAACTGTCTGATCATTCGTCTTCTCCACCCACATCGGACTGTTTTCCCTTGTGGTCTGCTCGTCCCCTTCACACCCAGTCTCCGTGACTTCAGCCATAAAAGCCCGAGCATTTGATTCTGGATGTGAACTCCAGTCGTAAGTACCATCTAGCTGTCTGTCTGAAGTGACATTGGATAGTAGACCAGCTAGATTGGCTTGACCAGATGATGAACTTGGAAGGTATCGTTGTTGAGACTGATTCTGAAACTGTCCCTGATGCTGACTCTGCCCTTGGTACGTTTCTACCTTCGGTCTCTGGCATTCTCTGGCGAAGTGTCCCAGACCTTGACAGTTGTAGCACTTTACTTTGGACTTATCAAATCCAATCCCCTTGTTGTTCATCGTCAGATTCCTCCCAGTTCTCTTGATGAATCTCTTAACCCTTTGGGTTACCATGGCCAGTTGCCATTTAAGATCTATTTCCTCAAGATCATCAGGGTCGACCTGATCGTAGTCCTCATCCCAGAGAGCAGGATCGTTTATCTTTCCCTGAACGCAGTTCCCATACGCGGCCACAAATGAAGCAAGCAGATTCAAATGTTCTTCCGCCGATTTTGCGCTCATGGGCATCTTAGAATAGCTCTGAGAAGTCGATGCCTGTTGTACTTGAGGCTGCGGTTCTTCCGATCTTCCTAATCCTAAGAACGCTCGATTCAATGTGTCATCAGTCTCTGCTGGTGACGACGTTTCTCCGGTGAAAAACGCTGTTGCAATCTTCAGATCGGCGGTCGTTGAAGGTTTTGTTGACTTTCCAAAATACATTGCTGGATTCTTGACTTGTTCATAATCAGTTTCGGCCTCTAGTAGCTCGAAGTGATATGCCCGCAACGTTCCCACGATATCCTCCAGAGATTGGGTATAATACTTTTCCTCATTTAGCTTTATCATTCCTACATACATAACCCATTTGGCTGGTAAGGCATCAAGAAGCTTGTTGTTCTTGTCGGTGTCAGTATACTCAATCCCGTGACTTTCAAGTTCCGTCAACAGATGATAGAACCGGGTGATGATATCATCCAGCTGTTCATCCTTTAACGCCTTGAAAATCGCAAACTATTGTTTCAACAGCTCTATACGCTTTCTACGAACCCTAGGATTACCCTCACACCTCTTCTCTAGAGACTCCCAAAGTTCCTTTGACGTTTTTTTAGTCCTAAATGTGTGTAGTATATCCTGAGGCAACGCCATTCTAATTATCGAGAAAGCTTTGTTTTCGGCTTCATACAATTTCTTATCATCCTCCTTCATCATTTGGTATGATAAGACTTTCTGACGGCCTTCAACTTCAGAAATGGTGGAATATATCCTTCGTCGATACACACCCACATGCGCATGTCATTAAAACGCACGAAATCGGTAAACCGATCTTTCCACCTGTAATTATCTTCGAGTTTCATCAGCTTAGGCGGAGCATTTGCCTTCCCGGCCTCATGGTCCATTTCCAGGAATTTTTGAAGATTTGACATCTTTTCAAAAGTAATTGAATTTGTACTTAATTAATTTAATTCGAAACTAACTTAGGCTAACTCTTTCGAATCTAGATAGATTCGAATGTAATTTAGATTAAGTCTTTTGGGATTAAATTCGATTAAGTGTTGAAATTTAATTAAACTCGAAATTATGTCAGATTTGAAAAGTCCTCAGATTCGAAGGTCAGTGCAAACTCGAAGACACAGCAGATTCGAAACCTATTCGATTCTAGACCAAACTCGAATTAAACTCGAACGTAAGTAGACTCGAGACCCTATTCGAATGTAGCACAAACTCGAATTAGATTCGAAACCCTCTGTATCAAACTCGAAAGGAGCGTATTTGGTTAGACTCGAGACTAAGTGTAACCCTAATTACCCCTAATAGATTCGAGCGCCGCAAACTCGAAAAACGGCTAACACTTTGATTTTTTAACGTTTTACAGATTAAATCAATATTTTTGCAATGAAAAATATTGATTTCGATCAAAAACGTGAAAAACCACAAAGTATTTCCCCAACACGAAAAACACGATTTTGAGAGTAAAACCGTCCAAAAGCGTCAAGAAACCTAGAATGTATCCAGATGAACACGAAGAACACCAAGAACACTCCGTAGGCTCTGATACCACTTGTAAGGTCTACCACTACGTGATATATCTAGACGCGGAACCGTCAACGAGTGCGGAATCCTCGTTAACGGGTAGACGGAAACAACTCTCACACAGAAACACGGAGACTATCAGAGGCTGAACGAACGACACACGAACGATCCTACGAACTGATTCTCTCCGAAATGGCACTAACACTGATGATAAACTCGAGATCGCCTTCTGCAAAAAGTCCGATAATATTTCGAGTCTATCCCTAATTATAGAGGCTAATTCGAGTCTGTTATGGACCAAACTCGAATCTGGCCCAAGGCCCATTCGAGTTTGTCCTCATAGACACTCTCGAATCTGCCTAGCTTCGAATATATGTCTACATTCGAATCTATCACAGATTCGAATGTCAAACCTTATTTAATTCGAATCCACTATTTCACATACTCGACTTAGTATTGAAACTTATGTTTTTACTTTAGGATTGATTTTATCTTTGATCTTTATGTTTGAACTTCTTGTAATACGTTACATCAAGTTCAAACACACAAACAATAATAACTTTCAACCATATATAAACATATATAACAAACATTTGCTAAACCACAATGTAGGATCACTTAGACTGCTATCGTCACACACGGTGTACCAACAGCAATCCTAGTCCTCAATACTGTTGGAGTAACAGTACAGTCGACCTACAAATGGTCCCAAAATTCACGCACGTAAGGCAGCACAATTTGAACGTTATGTGACAGGGCATACGAAACCCTCGAAGCACCCAAAAAATCCACCATTTGGCGGAATGCCTGAGCTTCAGGCAGCTCTCGGTCAGGAGAAATGACCATATTATGCTTTTGAACAAAAATTCTATCTGCCATATCTACACAATAAAGTATATAAAATATTAGAATTATTAATATAGACATAAACTTGTTTAAATTCAAATTTGTTTTATTTTGAACTTGTGTAAGTACAAAATCCAACACATATGAATTTCTACAAGTTTGGTTTAAATTTTAAGGAAATACTTCGAATGTAATGGCAAATTCAAATGACAAATTCGAAACAACCCTAATTTCGAATTTATTGGCTTCTTCGAGTTTAATGACAAACTCGAAACCATGATCAAATTCGAAATAGATCAAATTTGAAGATGTCGGTTTGTGTGACAACAAAAATCCAAGATTTCAACCATTTT
This sequence comes from Centrapalus pauciflorus, assembly GCA_020465985.1. Classification (NCBI taxonomy): domain Eukaryota; kingdom Viridiplantae; phylum Streptophyta; class Magnoliopsida; order Asterales; family Asteraceae; genus Centrapalus; species Centrapalus pauciflorus. Next base: position 142,376 of record JAANYP010002126.1, on the reverse strand, counting down.
AGACTTAGAAATTACATCCTTTAGTCCTAATAGGTTCTAATCAAAGATATGTGTAACCAATTTGATGTTTCACCGGTTCAAACTTTGTTATTTTGAAACACAAACTTCACACCATTAAAAACTCAAAATCGGTTGATTTTGGCTCAAATTCAGTCTAAAACATCCTAAATCTTGTACAATGATGGTGATTATTCCTAGATTAGTTACGAGTCTCGAACACAAATGGACAGAAATTTGACAAATAGTGAAAAATTCGAAGACGGCAAATTTGAAGCTTAAATTCGAAATCTCTCTGATAAACTTGAAGACTCAAATTCGAAGGTAGGTGATTAACGACTTGTCACTGTTGACCTATTTATACTAACCACCTTCGAGTTTGTGACCTCTTTCGAGTTTACAGCCAAATTCGAAGTCCCTGCCAAATTCGAATATATATTCGATTTTGGCTTAAACTCGAATTTAACTTTAAAATTTTGAAAATTTTGAAACTCTTTGAATTAAATTCAACTTTTCAAACTTTTTCGTGTAACAGAATAAACTATGCCAAATCATTTACCCTAAGCACAAGATTTCCACGCAGTGTTTATTTTATTCAACTAGGAATGCACCCTCAGTAATTTTGACCTTTTTCCAAAGTAAAAATAAAGAATAAAAAAAATGAAGTAAAAAATAAAAATAGAATAAAATAAATTAAAGTTAAAATTGTGAACAAAAATTAAACTTTAGTCTAATCTACATTATTTTAAAATTTACAACTTATACTTAACACTTAACAGAATATTTTTAACGAGTATAGTCAAAGAAATGTTCAATCAGATAGCGGTGTCAAATACGTACTTTCAGTATTCAAACTTTCACACTTAGGAATTTTTGATTCCTTTGATTGTTTGTCGTGACGTACATTTCTAGCCGATTGTTGGTATTATTTTCCCTTTAAACATGTTACATTTCAGAATATCCCTTGGCCTTTTTATTTATCATGAAATTATCTTACGGGACTCATACTTAGACATACTTTTATGATCAAGGCATACACACAATGATTATAACTTTTTGGTATTGCAAACTTTTTTTAAAAGGCAAACATCGGACACAGGTCTGTATTTACATACAACAAAGTGTCTTAGTTTGTCTTAAGGTTTATTTTTAAAGCTAGCAAGACAGCGGTGACAGGTCTGTACCGACGTACAACAAAGCGATTTATCTTGCTAACTCGAGTCAAACCAGAGGCAACAGGTCTGTACTTACGTACAACAGAGTTACTTGTTTTGACTCTTAACTCAATATGATTTTTCTATTCTTTCCATTTCTTTAAGATGTATCTGATGTTTTTATACGTCTCCAGAAAGTTTGCATACCTCATTTAGAATCAATGTCTGTATTTCTCTAACATAAAAATTAAGACCAATTGGTCATACATCTAAGTTAGTGACACGTCTGACTTTTTCTTGAATATTCTATTAGCCTTGAGACTCCCTATATGTATTATGCCTACCAACATATCAAACTAGATAATGTATAACACTTAGAATTTTAGGTGCATTATGTGTGAAAGCTAAACACTTAGAGTTTGTATTAACTGTGCTAATTTTCGTCACTTTGAACCTATGCATCTAAGACTTAACTAATTTTCTGATATTCCCTTTTTTTTAAAAAAAACTTTTTATGGTTTTCTCTTTTTTTTTATTTTGTTTCTCATAAGTAAACGTAAGAAAATAAAATAACCTACTGACCTACTATAAACGGAAACTTATCCTAAGCTACTAAACTTACTATAAAAAGAAAGAAAGACTACTGCTATAAAAGGAAATAAAACTCTACTAAGGTCAACTTACTCTGGATTGCGCATTCCGTTTAGTTGAATCAAATACTCAAGACGTGACTTATCAAAAGCTTTGGTAAATAAATCTTCATTATTATCATCTGTTGCCACTTTTACCAGCTCGATTAAGTTCTTTTCAGCACAATTACGTATAAAATGATGTCTTATGTCAATGTGCTTGGTTTTATTATGTTTAAATGGATTATTTGTTATAGCAATTGTTGACTGGTTATCTATCCTAATAGGAGTATGAGTATAAGTCAAACCGTAATCCCCCAATTGTTGTTGTATCCACAGAACCTGTGAACAGCAACTACCAGCAGCAACATATTCGGCCTCGCACGTTGACACGGCTACCGAAGTCTGTTTCTTGCATTGCTAGGAAACGAGTCTCCCTCCTAGGAACTGACAACCTCCAGTTGTTGACTTGCGAGTCAAGCTACATCCTCCGTAGTCTGAATCCATAAACGCCTCCAATTCCAGATCGCCCTCCGCGTGATACCAAAGTCCCAGCTTCGGTTTCGACTTGAGGTATCGTAGAATCCGCTTCACAGCTTTCATGTGCATCTCTTCCGGATTAGCTTGAAACCTAGCACAGATACAAACAGCAAACATTATATCAGGTCTTGAAGCAGTTAAATCCATGAGTGACCCAATCATGGCCCGATATAACGTCGGATCCACATCGGTATCACTTTCTGTACCCGGTCCGAGATTGTGATTCACTTGAATCGGTGTGCTGAAGTGAGCTGTCAGCTTGGTTCCTTCCATCCCGAAGCGCTCTAAGATTTCATAGACATACTTCGTCTGATGAATAAACATGCCCTCCTTCCTCTGTTCGACTTGCAAACCCAGAAAGAAGTTTAACTCACCCATCGCACTCATCTCGAACTTTGACTTCATCACCTTCTCAAAGTCTTTGCACATCTGCTCGTCTGATGATCCAAAGATGATATCATCGACGTACACTTGTACCAAGATGAAATGTTCCCCTTTTTTTCTTCACGAACAGTATACTATCTATTCTCCCTCTCTCAAACCCATTGTCTAAAAGATAGAGTCTCGTACCACGCCCTCGGTGCTTGATGTAATCCGTACAAAGCCTTATCTAACCGATATACTCTGTTTGGATATTTCGGATCTGTAAACCCAGGCGGCTGTTCCACATACACCAGTTCCTTCATTTTCCCATAAAGAAAAGCACTTTTAACATCTAGCTGATAAACCTTAAAACCCTCGAAGGAAGCAAAAGCTAGAAACAAACGGATTGCTTCAAGCCTTGCCACTGGCGCGAACACTTCATTGTAATTGATTCCTTCCTCTTGGTTGAAACCCTTTACCACCAGTCTTGCTTTGTTGCGAGTGACTATACCCCGATCATCTCTCTTTCACTTACACACCCATTTGGTTCCTATCGCAACTTCTCCTCGAGGTAACGGAACTAACTCGTACACTTCTAGTTTCCTAAATTGTGATAGTTCTTCCTGCATCGCTTCAACCCAAGAGTTGTCTTTTAGTGCCATTTGCACATTTTCAGCTCTACTTGCGAGATAAAGCATGAATAGAGGAAAGTATGAAAGGCCTCAGAGTCATTTATCATCGACAACAACACTGTGTTGTTATTTAAACTACTCCTAGTCCTCACACCAGCATTAGGACTTCCTATGATACTTTCAATAGGATGATTCTTGTTGATCATAGATGTCTCTATCTCGTCAACTCTCAGATTATCTCCCAAACTAGATCCTATCTCTCCTAACGGGGGAACGACTTCAGACTCCACATTTTCTTCCACATGGACACTGTCTTCAGAGGCTGAATTTGTTTTCTGATTTTCGTTTGTAGGAACTTCAGAATCAGTTTCTTCTGGAGATCTTTCTTCAGTTGAAGTAGGCTCGGATGTTGATTGAAAAGTGGTCCTCGGAAAGCTATGACCCTCGTCATTCAGATTTAATGACGACATGTCCTTTTCGATTGTACATGTATTTTCATCCAAAGGAATGTTAAATGACTCAAACAAATTGTCATAATCAAATATCCATTCCGGACCAGCTTGGGGTTCATGTGTATAACTTGTGACATCTATGTTATACAGAATCTCTACTATACCATTTGATTTATTAAAAACCCGTTTGTTTGGTGAGTTCGGCATATAACCTAGGAAGTATCCTTCGTCAGCCTTTTCACCAAACTTAGGTTGATGTTTTGTTTTCATTAAAGTACATGGTACCCCAAAAGGTTCAAAGCCAGTCAAATTAGGTGGCCTTTTATTTAAAACTTCATAACAGGTCTTGTTCAAAGATTTGACAGTAAGGACCCGGTTTAAAACATGGCACGCGGTATTCACTGCCTCCCCCCAAAACATGGTAGGAAGCTTTAAATCCGATAGCATGGTCCTTCCTGCCTCAATCAATGTCCTGTTTTTCCGTTCGGCCACCACATTTTGTTGTGGCTCATAAGGTGCACTAAATTGATGCACTATGCCCTTTGATAGACAATATACACCAATAACTGTGTTTTTAAACTCTGTTCTGTTATCACTTTGAATGCGTTTAACCCTCGTTCTGTAAGAATTCTCCACTTGGTCTAAGAACCCGATGAGCTTTGCAGCCGTCTTGTCCTTTGTACCTAAAAAGAAAACCCAAGAAAAACGTGAGTAATCGTCAGTAATAACTAAACAGTACCAACTACCACCTATACTCCTTTTGTTGATTGGTCCGAAGAGGTCCATATGCAACAAATCGAATGTGGCAGCGATGGAGTTCTGAGTCTTGGACTTGTCTTCCTTCTTGTCTTGTTTTCCTTTCTTGGACGGTAGACACTTATCCTCGAACTGAAAACTCTTCATTGGAACACCTTGCACCAGTCCATTTTTCGTAATGTAGTTCATCTTTCTCAGGTGCAAGTGTACCATGCGTCTATGCCATAAAACCGACTCAGTCTCTGAAGCTTTAGATAGCAGACAAATTGGTCCCATCGAAGATTCCGGCTTGTTCATGTCGAGCATGTACAAGTCATTCTTCCTTGGAGCCCGCATCAGAATCCACTCTTCAGGTACTTTGAACCCCGGTTTTAGCACTAACGGCTCAGTATCAGTGAATAGCACTGAGTTCTTTTTGTCACAGATTTGAGATACACTAATGAGATTGTGAACCAGTTTATCAACGTGATAAACTTGATCCAATTTGATCGTCCCATTAGTGACCACTCCAGTACCGGTGATATTTCCTCCTTTATTACCAGCGAATGATACAAATCCCCGATTCCCTCCCTTGAAGTCTGCAAGTTGACTTCTCTCCCCTGTCATGTGCCTGGAGCACCCACTGTTGATGAACCATTTGTTGTTTAGACCTGTGGTTATCTCCTGCATATGAAAGAAAACAGGTTAGTTATCACGGGGAACCCAAGCCATAACTGACTTGGTAATACCATTCTTGTCCACATACTTAAACTCTTTCAAATACCCATCTCTCCTTTCAGGTAACTTGGGTCTTTGAATTGGAGTCTGTTGTGGTGCAGAGTGATTTAAGTTCACTCTCGGCCTTTGTGTAGGCATTTCTGTGGAGCTCTTGAATAGTTACGATTATAATGCATTTCTGACTGATATCCCTGAGCTCTACCTGGTGTTTGATGTCTTATAGGAGTGTGTGACCTAACCGGAGTGTAAGCTCTGCTAGGTGTGGTACTCCTATAGTTCTGTTGTGGTCCTGACCTAGATTGATTAACGACTCTATTTGCTGAATTAGTCCTAATCACTTCTTTTGGTCGACTTGACACATGCATTTGTTTCACAATAATTTTTGGTGCAGCTTGCACAGTTTTCTCGGTATTCTGAGAACTACTAGTGCTTGCAACACTTGGAGAAGGCTTAAGTTGTTCTGGCTTTCCTGTCTTAGATGTAGTATCTACTTTCATATGCGGACAGTTAGAAGCAACATTCCCCTTTTCGTGACATTTAAAGCAAGACATTTTAGCAATTGACTTTTTGTGTGTGCCCTTTGATTTACGTGTCTCACTAGTGTCTGGCTCTCTTTGTTCAACTATAGCGATTGGTTCATCATCCTGATCATTAAAGTCAAGTTTGTGTTGTCCTACAGGTTTATCACTAGAGGATGGCACAACTTTAACTTTCTTAATCTTGATATTATTAGCAGTCACCTTAGATTCATTTTCCTTTGTAATCTCAGACACTGGTTCCAGTATTTCCTCTGATTCAACTGATTTCTCAGTTTTCTCCTGAGGTTGAGGGACATAGTTACCATTGAAAGGTGGAGGACTCTCATGATATCCTAGACCTACAGGCTTCTTAGACTGACACTGTGCATCTAATATTTTCCCTAGGTTAAGAGAGGAGTTCTTAAACTTTTCAAGTTTACTATTGCCCTCAGCTACCTTAACCTTAGACTCGGCTAGCTCTACATCTTTGGATTTTAGCTCCTTGGTTAATGCCTCAACATGTTCATACATTAGTTCTAACCTAACACACTGTTCGCTCAGTTTGTCCATTAGAACGATAACATCCTGTGCATCAGCCTTTAGCTTATCCCTAAGATCTTGTTTTATATCCATTAGGCAAGCATTATCTGATTTTAACGTTTCATTTTGAGCAGATATGGTTTGATGTGATTCTAGTACTAAATTTAACCTATTGTTAGATGTAGTACACAATGCACATAAATCATGGAAAAGAGAAAAGTTTAGAGTTACCTTGTCATGATCTGATTCTACGTTGGCCATCTGTGCGGCAAACTCCAGAATTGTCTGAGCAGCTGACTTCTCTACCGACATCGGACTGCATTCATTCTGACTGCTGTCCCCTGTGATTTCCTCTACCCCTTCACTTCCAGTCTCAGTCACTTCAGCCATAAAGGCTCTAGCGTTCGATTCAGGATGTGAACTCCAGTCATAAGTTCCATCAAGCTGTCTGATGTGACATTTGATAACAGACCAGCTATATTTGCTTGACTGGTAGAACTACTCGGCAGATATCACCCTTGTGATTGGTTCTGATACTGTCCCTGTTGATTCTGATACTGTCCCTGGTAGTTCTCTACTTTCTGTCTCTGACACTCTCTAGCGAAGTGTCCTAACCCTTGACAGTTGTAACATTTAACCTTGGACTTATCGAATCCTATCTTATTGTAACTAACATTCAAATTTCTTCCCGTTCTTTTGATGAACCTCTTAACTCTCTGAGTTACCATGGCCAGTTGCCATTGCGGATCCATTTCTTCAAGATCCTCAGGGTCTACTTGATCGTAATCCTCATCCCAAAGTGCAGGATCGTTGATTTTGCCCTGAACGCAATTGTCGTAAGCGGCCACGAATGAAGCCAACAAATTCAGATGGTCTTCAGCCGATTTCGCGCTCATAGGCATCTTTGAATATCCTTGAGATGTAGATGCCGGAGTAGCCTGATGCTGCTTTTCTTCTGGTCTAGCAAACCCTAAGAAAGCCCTACTAACATAGTCTTCTGTTTCAGCCGGTGATGATGTTTCTCCTGAAAAGAAAGCTGTATCTTTCTTCAATTCAGCTGCCACTGAAGGTTTTGATTTCCGTAAGTACATTGCAGGATCTTGAACTTGGTCATAATCCGTTTCTTTCTTCAGCAACTCAAAGTGATATGCCCTAAGCGTTCCCACAACATTCTCTAAAATCAGAGTATAGTATTTGTCTTCATCATGCTTTATTAAGGCCACATACATCTCCCATTTGGCCGGTAAAGCATCCAGAAGCTTGTTATTCTTCTCAGTTTCACTATACTCCACGTAATGGCTGTCTAACTCAGTTAGCAGATGATAGAATCGTGTGATAGTCTCATCCAACTTTTTATTCTTCAATGCTTTGAAGATAGCAAACTGCTGCTTGAGCATCTCCGTTCGATTCTTTCTGACCCTCGGGTTATCCTCACACCGTGTGAGACCCTCAGATTTCTCAAAGGTCTCAAGTCTAGGCCCAGTAGCAACGCAATATCAATTATGAAACTAAGATAAAATTAACAGTGCGGAAATAAGTTAATTACAAACAGAGACAGAATTTTTAAGTAGAAAAGTACAAACATCTAGACTATTACATCAAATCACATAATATAAACTAAACCCGAACCCCAAAGCTCTATTATCATCCAAATACCAAGATGTTGAAACAGGTTCTAATGCACTTCAAGCTCTTTCAAGTCCCGACCTAAGAACTAGGTCCAACCAATCCTTTGCCTTTACCTGAAAAATAATGCAACAACGGGGTAAGCTTAATTGCTTAGTGAGAATGTAGAATTTCACATTTAACATGCAATTATGAATGCGGAAGCACATGCACTGCACTCGGCTCATGCACGGCTCAGCTCTATATGCACTGCACTAGGCTCATGCACAGCTCAATCTCGAAGGGTCATTGGCCAATTAATGCACTTTTGATGCGCGACTTTTGCTCAGCTCCCAGTTATAAAACTGTTGTTGCTCTTGAGACTTTTAGACAAATTCAAAGGAATGCTCGGATGATGATAAATCCATACACACGCATCATTAGTGGGGATCAGCCACGTACTAGGCTAGCTACCAGTAAAAGCTCTATATGGATATCATCGGAATGCTCAGCTCTAGCTACCCTCTGTGCTTTCATCACGTAAATCAGCACATCATAAGCCTAACATTAACCCAACACCGAGCAATAGTGATGGAGTTAAGCTTAACAATCAAATGACTCATCAATGAAATAGATTCTGGTAGAATAAATGCTCAGCTCAACAAATCATAGTAAATATACTATGATAATTTAAATCAATAAGCTCAAGATCAGATTATCAATAAATCAGAATCATTCAACAAAAGTCTCAATTCACATAATATGCAGTTAAAATGAAATCTACAACTCACAGTTACTGGCTATTTGTGCTCTTTTAGTTTCTGGCTCTGTTGCTCACAATCTGTAGTGGATAGAACCACTATCTGATTTATATCAAACTTTCAGATGCTCGCCATTTTGCTCGTTGCTCAATCTGTTATTAATATCATTTTTGATATTTATTAGCTCTTATATCATCTGAATAATATATATATTCAGTGTTCATCATTTATGCTCAAGATTCATTCGTTGGTCTTTGATATCAAAAGCTTATATTTTGATCATATTACCATCAATCTCTTAAATCTTATCAGAATCTTTCTGTTCTTTGTCAGTAATAATCTCAAAGTCTTATAAAGTTACATTTCTGAAATCTGATCATTCATATTTATATAAGGAATTCTGTTGTTTATATTTTGAATCATAAAAACCACATCCGGATTAGGACCATCCGAATTCGGACCATCCGAATTCGGATCATCCGGATTCGGTTCTAGGTCATCCGAAATAGGCCATCCGAAGTTGGTCCGAAATGATTCATTCGAACTAGCACCATCCGAAATGGGCCATCCGAACTCGGGTCATCCGAGTTCGGACCACCTTCTGTCCGAAATGGTGCTTCATCCAAAATAGCCAAAATATCTGAATTTAAGTTTTTTGTCCGAAGTACAGATCCGAAATGGGCTACATCCGAATTCGGTCTCATCCGAATTCGGATCCCGAGTCTTCATAATTTTCCAGAAATTGTTCTTGGTGTTCTTGGTGTTCTTCATACGGATTTTATTAATAATTATCAAACTTTCATCTTTATCAACATGCAATGAAATATATTGATGTAATATCACTTTTTGAGTGTTTTTATACTAATTTCCCTATTAATAACATCATTAATTTGTCAAGATCGTCCAAAATAAGCAAGTTTTTTGTCAAAAACATATATTTTCATAAAAATCAAATTTCTTGCTTATTCGAACGATCTAACCTCAGATTTCTGTTTCTGTTTCATCTATTATCATAAATTTATCATAAACTACAAAATTCTTATACATGCAACAATAATTTCATAATTTAATTTCTTTGGCTTCGGTTTTTACATAAAACCGAACCAAATTTCGAAATTACACTAAAGATTACCTTGAAATCTTGTAAATGCTTGTTGTTTGCTTCTTGTAACCTTCTCTTGACTTCAATGTATCAATTAATTACAAATTTATAAACCATTTTGATGAATTCTTGAAGGACCGAATGTAGAGAGAGAAAGAAGAGAGAGAGAGTTAATTGTTTTTAATGATCTTAAATGATCATTTTCAAGGTTTATATATAAACTTTGGTTAAATTTGCTATTTAACCCATTAAACTTTTGTATTTTACATATCTTTTAATTTACTCATCTTTAATAATTAATATCATATATATAATTTTAAATAAATATTTTCAAACTTAAATAACTTACATCATAAATAATGTAATAAAATTACATTATTATCTCAAAATCAGATATTTAGTTGGGCTAAAAGTTGGGTTGTTACAGAATGGGCTCCACCACGCACAAACTTCGTCCCCGAAGTTAGATATGTTCGAACAGACTTGGGCAGATAGCTTTTATGATATCTTGATTCCCAAAACTGATACGAACCCTTGTGGTGTTTCCACTGAACGAGCACCAACTGTATTTCATTTCTTTCATTTCTTTGAGATTCTCAAGCACAGGAAACTCAAATTTCTCTTCAGAGTTTCATATTTGATTCATTATTTCACTTGCTTGATCATTTTAGGAATTCTGACTTTTTATTCATACTCTTCATATATGAGCTTTATGCTTTACGCAATAATCTATTCAGCTAGCATCTTATTGTAATAATTAGCTCATATCTTTCTTTTGCTTGATCTTGAGCCAGTTATGGCTTTTAAATCTCTCATCTTTATTATTGCAAAATTTTCATTTGCTATGGATTTTTGAGATTTAACCTTATATCTCATTCAATTCAGCTTGCAGCTCAATCTATCTCAGTTAGCTCATATTTCTCTTTCATTTTCCTTTGGAACTTGCTGTAGAGCTTTTGGGAATCTGATATCTGTACTTTAAGAAGTACATCTTTTATTGATGTTGTTATCACCATCAATCGTTTAACTTATTTCTGATTTGTGCTGACTCGTTGTGAAGACTTAAAAATTTTCTTTGCTCTATTAAACAAATGAAATCTATCCTTTGGCACAACAATCGGAGTCAACTCTTCGTGTAACGACTCCACCTCACCTACCTTGGTCTTCAATTGCGCTGCAATATCCGCCAAATCTTTTACATGATCAGTCTCTCGAGTAGCAAAATACTCCAAGATGATAGAGTGATTAGAAGTCAAGTATGAGAGATCGAGGCAAAAATGTTGAAATGTTGTATTTAGAGCTTTAACAATCAAAACAGGAGTTCGAACAGAAAATCAAATTTGGAGTTACAATCGTCCTCATCCTCTTCGCAACGGTTTCAGCGGTTGATGGATATTTCAAACAAGTCAGATATGATCCCGAACTTGAAGAGATCATACGCTTTAGAATCTTCCAGCGAGTAGGAATATTAACAACATAGAAAACAAATATTATACGGAATCGAATTCTAAGGAACAAGTTGATAGAAATCAATAATTTACTTTGGCTTTCTCGGTGTGATTCATTAGACATGACGGCAGATTCTATTATTGAAGTCAGATCTCGAGTTACCAGTGTTCTAAAACCGTCTCCACGACCATTTAGATCATCTTCTACTTTATCGTCATCGCCTTCCTCTATTAGTTCATTGTGTAATTCGGTCAAGAGGCTTCGACAAAACAATAATCTTTGATTCTGTTTAATTATATGTATAGACTTAGGCTTGAATCTTCATTGATGAATTTCTGAATTTGAAATTACTTTACTCTTTTGGCGGAAGCTTCTCATTTATATACAAATAGGTGGAATAAGAATTCCATATGGACTATCTCACTAGTCTCGCATCGACATAATGAGAATCCAACACTTACATCTATATTGACATATAACAGACTTTTCATTGGCCATTTATGACCAATTGCTTGACTTTACAAAGATTTCAATCTATTTCTTTATCACTCTCGCTTTGTGTCTCTGACTTCTTTGATTTCGATTCAAATTGTCATTCGGTGTTTAACAATTTGATTCAAATACTTTTCTCATTAATATTTATTGGATCAACTACTTCTACCTCTGTCTCATTAAGAGACACGCTGTAATCATTCAGATTACAAGGATTTACGAAGTAGCTTGTGTTTTAAGATTATATTTTGAATTCTTAAAGTTTTTGAATCATACACGATTCAGATTACAATACCTATATTGTTTATAGGTATAATTTCTGATTGGGAATGTATTTGAATCATAACTTCAACTGATACAACCCATATGTCATCCGCATTATTCACTATCGATGACAGGTTATACAGTTTTACTCAATACTTATTTTGGAATTGGAATTCTGATGATAACGGAATTAAATCATTTTAGCATATAAGAAATTTATTATTAGTTACCATTGGGGTCTTTTGGCGTCTCTGGTGTCTCCTCAACATCTTCAGCAGTTATATGGAAAGCTCGCGCCTTAGCTGTTGGCATCATTGTAGTACCCTGTTGGATTGCTCTGTCAACTGGTTGTTCCTGATTAATAAGCACGCGTGTATTTGGGCAATGTTTGGCATAATGTCCACGCTCACCACAGTTGTAGCATACGTCGTTTCTTTCTGGGCACTCATCGCTTCCATGTCCAATCCGGTTGCAAGTGTAACAGGTCACATCTATAGGGTTGCAGCGTCCGCTATGAAATTTGTTACAACGTTTACACGGTCGTGCTCCTGACTGTATGGAATAATCTCTAGTCTTCTGAGGTGTAGAGGATGCTTGTGACTGCTGCTGACTGGACTTTGATGAACTGAAGAATCTACTGGATTTTTGTTTCTTAGGTGGAGATGGACATGTAGGACTTATAGCCATCATAACGGGTTCACAACTCGAATCTGTGAATTCTCGCTCCACCATCCTTGCTGCTTCCACTATGCTGAGATACGTCGTGAACTTGATGCTGCTCATTTGTCTTCTATATATTGGATTCAGACCCAGTCTGAATCGGTTTATCTTACGCTCTTCTGTTGCTACTTGATATGACGAGTAGCCGCAAAGTCTCGAGAACTCATGCTCATATTCATCAACGGTCTTAGTTCCTTGTTTCAATTGCATCAACTGCATCTCGAGTTCGTCTTGTTTGTATGTTGGACAGTATTTGGCATTGAACATCTCCAAGAACTGTTCCCAGTCCAGTGTCATAATTGCTTCCTCACCATAGATGCTTCTTTGTGTTTTCCACCAGGCTCTAGCAGCTCCAACGAATAGTGCTGTAGCAAACTTAACTCTATTGCTGTCCAGACATTCTGAGATACTGAATATCTCTTCAGTATGACTTATCCAATCTAACGCTTTTATTGGGTCTACTGTGCCTTCAAACGTTAAGGCACCACTCGCTTTGAAATCTTTAAATCTACAGCCTTTTGGCTGCACAACTCGTTTATTGACATGCTCATCATCAGAATCGGATTCGCTTGACTGTTCAGTTTGCTTCTTTTTATGTTTATTTCTCTTTTCAGTTTTCTTTATTGATTCAATTTGCTCTAGCATAAACTTGTTTTGTTGCTCATTATTCTGGGTTATTAGTTGTTGCATCATTTCCAGGACTTGCTCTGGGGTCATGCCACCTGATGGTCCACCTTCTCCTGACATAGCTCTGAAATTCAAATCACTAAACATTTAGATCATTAGCCTAGCACATTGTACCCTTTCATGCCCCATCCTACTAGTCTCTGAAACCTATCTTAGTTCAAGCCATCCTGTCATGATTGATACTATAGCATTGCACAAGTTTGAGATCATGTATTACATGTAATACAATGATTCACTCAAACTATTGCTCTGATACCATCCTGTGAGACCCTCAGATTTCTCAAAGGTCTCAAGTCTAGGCCCAGTAGCAACGCAATATCAATTATGAAACTAAGATAAAATTAACAGTGCGGAAATAAGTTAATTACAAACAGAGACAGAATTTTTAAGTAGAAAAGTACAAACATCTAGACTATTACATCAAATCACATAATATAAACTAAACCCGAACCCCAAAGCTCTATTATCATCCAAATACCAAGATGTTGAAACAGGTTCTAATGCACTTCAAGCTCTTTCAAGTCCCGACCTAAGAACTAGGTCCAGCCAATCCTTTGCCTTTACCTGAAAAATAATGCAACAACGGGGTAAGCTTAATTGCTTAGTGAGAATGTAGAATTTCACATTTAACATGCAATTATGAACGCGGAAGCACATGCACTGCACTCGGCTCATGCACGGCTCAGCTCTATATGCACTGCACTAGGCTCATGCACAGCTCAATCTCGAAGGGTCATTGGCCAATTAATTCACTTTTGATGCGCGAATTTTGCTCAGCTCCCAGTTATAAAACTGTTGTTGCTCTTGAGACTTTTAGACAAATTCATAAGGAATGCTCGGATGATGATAAATCCATACACACGCATCATTAGTGGGGATCAGCCACGTACTGGGCTAGCTACCAGTAAAAGCTCTATATGGATATCATCGGAATGCTCAGCTCTAGCTACCCTCTGTTCTTTCATCACGTAAATCAGCACATCATAAGCCTAACATTAACCCAACACCGAGCAAGAGTGATGGAGTTAAGCTTAACAATCAAATGACTCATCAATGAAATAGATTCTGGTAGAATAAATGCTCAGCTCAACAAATCATAGTAAATATACTATGATAATTTAAATCAATAAGCTCAAGATCAGATTATCAATAAATCAGAATCATTCAACAAAAGTCTCAATTCACATAATATGCAGTTAAAATGAAATCTACAACTCACAGTTACTGGCTATTTGTGCTCTTTTAGTTTCTGGCTCTGTTGCTCACAATCTGTAGTGGATAGAACCACTATCTGATTTATATCAAACTTTCAGATGCTCGCCATTTTGCTCGTTGCTCAATCTGTTATTAATATCATTTTTGATATTTATTAGCTCTTATATCATCTGAATAATATATATATTCAGTGTTCATCATTTATGCTCAAGATTCATTCGTTGGTCTTTGATATCAAAAGCTTATATTTTGATCATATTACCATCAATCTCTTAAATGTTATCAGAATCTTTCTGTTCTTTGTCAGTAATAATCTCAAAGTCTTATAAAGTTACATTTCTGAAATCTGATCATTCATATTTATATAAGGAATTCTGTTGTTTATATTTTGAATCATAAAAACCACATCCAGATTAGGACCATCCGAATTCGGACCATCCGAATTCGGATCATCCGGATTCGGTTCTAGGTCATCCGAAATAGGCTATCCGAAGTTGGTCCGAAATGATTCATTCGAACTAGCACCATCCGAAATGGGCCATCCGAACTCGGGTCATCCGAGTTCGGACCACCTTCTGTCCGAAATGGTGCTTCATCCAAAATAGCCAAAATATCTGAATTTAAGTTTTTTGTCCGAAGTACAGATCCGAAATGGGCTACATCCGAATTCGGTCTCATCCGAATTCGGATCCCGAGTCTTCATAATTTTCCAGAAATTGTTCTTGGTGTTCTTGGTGTTCTTCATACGGATTTTATTAATAATTATCAAACTTTCATCTTTATCAACATGCAATGAAATATATTGATGTAATATCACTTTTTGAGTGTTTTTATACTAATTTCCCTATTAATAACATCATTAATTTGTCAAGATCGTCCAAAATAAGCAAGTTTTTTGTCAAAAACATATATTTTCATAAAAATCAAATTTCTTGCTTATTCGAACGATCTAACCTCAGATTTCTGTTTCTGTTTCATCTATTATCATAAATTTATCATAAACTACAAAATTCTTATACATGCAACAATAATTTCATAATTTAATTTCTTTGGCTTCGGTTTTTACATAAAACCGAACCAAATTTCGAAATTACACTAAAGATTACCTTGAAATCTTGTAAATGCTTGTTGTTTGCTTCTTGTAACCTTCTCTTGACTTCAATGTATCAATTAATTACAAATTTATAAACCATTTTGATGAATTCTTGAAGGACCGAATGTAGAGAGAGAAAGAAGAGAGAGAGAGTTAATTGTTTTTAATGATCTTAAATGATCATTTTCAAGGTTTATATATAAACTTTGGTTAAATTTGCTATTTAACCCATTAAACTTTTGTATTTTACATATCTTTTAATTTACTCATCTTTAATAATTAATATCATATATATAATTTTAAATAAATATTTTCAAACTAAAATAACTTACATCATAAATAATGTAATAAAATTACATTATTATCTCAAAATCAGATATTTAGTTGGGCTAAAAGTTGGGTTGTTACACACCGTTTCTCTAACGCATCCCACAGCTCTTTTGCTGTCTTCTGATTACGGAAGGTGTGTAGTATTTCCTGAGGTAACGCCATCCCAATGATAGCGAATGCACGGTTTTCAGCCTCATAAACTTTCTTATCTTCATCTTTCATCCTTGAATATGTTAATACTCGTTGACGACCTTCAACCTCTGCAGTAGGTGGAATGTATCCCTCATCGATACAGATCCACATTCGCATATCATTAAATCTTGCGAAGTCGGCAAACCTATGCTTCCACCAGTAATAATCCTCAATTTTCATTAACTTCGGTGCTGAATTCGCCTTTCCAACCTCGTGATCCATTTCCATAAACCTCTATAGAGTTGTCATTGTTTCAAATATTTTTGGATTTAAATTTAATTAATTTAATTCGAAATTAATTTAATTCGAATTAATTTAAAATAATTCTTTCGAATTTGGATAAATTCGAACTTAATTAATTTTAAACTGTTTTTTAACTAAATTCAAAATTAATTTTTAAATCAAACTATGTTCGAAATTAATGGCAAAGTCGTAGGTCACTTAATCTCGAGATTTAAATTAAATTCGAAACCCCACTAAACTCGAAATTTCCTAATTCGACTTTAGAGTAAAGTCGAAAACCCCAAGCAAATTCGAACGGGCCAAATTCGAAGCAAACTATAAGGAAACTCGAATGGAGCGTATTTTGGTCAAACTCGAAAATAAGCAAACCCTAATTTCTCCTTAACAAACTAGAGCGCCGCAAATTCGAAAAACGGCTAATACTTCGAGTTTTTCAAGCTTTTTCAGATTAAATCAATATTTTTACAAGTAAAAATATTGATTTTGATAAAAAAACGTGAACTACAAGAAAGTATTTCCCAGAATCTAATTTGATCAGCTCGAAAACCTCAAAAATACGTGATATTAACCGTCTAAAACGTCAAGAAACCTAGGATGTATCTTATGAACACGAAGAACACCCCAAAGGCTTTGATAACACTTGTAAAGTCTGCACACTACGGATCTATCTAGACGCGACACACACCAACGAGTGTGGAATCCTCGTTAGCGGCTTGACGGTAAGATCACACGCACGGAACACGGAGACTACCAAGATGTTATACGAACAACGATGTACGTACCTACACGTTGATTCTCTCCGAAAGCACTCTCTGATTACTGGTAAACTCGAGATCGCCTTTGCTTAATCACTCTCGGAATTCTGCAAAAGTCTCATAATTATTCGAGTTAATCCCTAATTATAGTGACCAATTCGAGTTTGTCATAGGACAAACTCGAAACAGGCCCATAGCCCATTCGAATTTGTCCACATGACAAATTCGAATTTGACTTCATGCTAAATTCAAATTTACCCTAAATTCGAATTTCACATTTCAAACTTCTATTTCAATATATCTTTTAACTTATGTTTAAATTAATATTTGGACTTTATGTTTGAACTTCTTGTAATACGTTACACCAAGTTCAAACATACGAACAATAAATATCAAGCACATAAAATCACATATATCAAACACTAGTTAATATTCAATACCTTGTAACATGACTTACCCAAAATGCTAACACAACTTAGACTGCTATCGTCACACAGGGTGTACCAACATTTTATTCAAATTTGAATTCTCGTAACATTCATTTCACTACAAAGATATCCAATATGGATTGAAATCGTGAAAATTTCAAAACATGCATTGTGATTTTCGTTAGAACCATGCTGCCCTGAAGAGTCACACACAACTTAGAAACTAACCTATAGTTAGACCGGATCATACACCAACACATCCGTGATGTCATACCAAACATTGGCACGCAAGTCACTGCAAGCATCAATTCAAGACAAGGAGGACAAGGAAGAGGTCATTGTCCTATTGCTGGAGACTATAATGAAAGGGGAAATCTTCCTAACAAGACCGAGGAACCCACTTATAAGTCCTTTATGTCTTGCAGCCCAAGGAGTTGTATGGCAAAGAGGGCACTATCGACCTACTAACTTGGATTAAGAGCATGGAGTCAGTGCTCCTCCAAAGCCAATGTCCAAAAAATACTATGGTGGAATATGCAGCAAGTCAACTTCAAGGAAAAGCACTAAGTTGGTGGAACCTTCATATTCATACTTGCGGAAGAGATTCTGTAAATTAGCTAACATGGGAAGAGTTCAAGGCACTCTTAATTAAGGAGTTCGGTCTGAAAAGTGGGATCTAGAATTTGGAGGTAGAATTCTGGAACCACAAAATAGTTGGGAAAGACATTGATCAATATTCCTCACGGTTCCACAAACTCTCTTGATTGGTTCCTCACATGGTAACCCCGAAAAGAAAAGAATTGACAGATATATGGGTTGATGCCGAAGATAAGGGGATATGTTATCTCAGCACAACCAACCATTCTAAGCGTGATAACATTGGCAATGAGTTTAATAAATGATGCAGTGCGAGCAAGGAATCTTGGAAAAAATAGTTCGAGCAGCAAGATAAATCAGCGAACCAACAGGACAACTTGACAAGGGACATGGAGGAAGATTGGGTCAGAAATAGAGGAGAGGAACCAACTATGAAGTGTCAGTGTATGAGCCAAAGTGGTAGACATGGAATTTACCAAAGCGCAATAGATGAAAATTTTACCACGAGGGACGATGTCCTGTTTGCGATAAATGTGAGAAGGTTGGATATTTTACTAAGTATTCTGGAGAAGTTTAGGAGGTGAAGGTGTAAGGTCTTGAACTACACAGATCTATCTAGACGCGACACCGTCAACGATTGTGGAATCCTCGTTAACGGCTTGACGGATATGATACTCACTAGGAACACGGAGACTATCACAACGCTGTACGGTCGATGACGAACACACCTACGAGATGATTCTCTCCGAAATAACACTAACAATGCTGATAAACTCGAAATCGCCCTTTTGCTTAATCTCACACGAATTCTGCAAAAGTCCCCTAACGATTCGAGTTAATCCTTATTTATAGAGCATCATTCGAGTTTGTCATGGGCTAAACTCGAATCTGGTCAAAGGCCGATTCGAGTTTGTCCCCTTGAGAATCTCGAATCTGCCTTCTAGGATACATTCGAATTTACTACAAATTCGAAATTGATCAAATGAAAATTCGAATTTATTCTAAATTCGAATTTCACATATTAAAATTATATTTGAACTTATGTTTTAACTTAAGTTTGAATTTATCTTTGAACTTTATGTTTGCACTTCTTTTAATACATTACATCTCTTTCGGATTTGCTTGAAACCTAGCATAAATACACACAACAAACATAATGTCAGGTCTTGAAGCAGTTAAATACATAAGTGACCCAATCATGGCCGATATAATGTCGGATCCACATCGGTATCACTTTCAGTACCCGGTCCGAGATTCTGATTCACTTGAATCGGCGTGCTGAAATGAGCTGTCAGTTTTGTCCCTTCCATCCCGAAGCGCTCCAATATGTCGTAGACATACTTCGTCTGATGGATAAACATTCCCTCCTTCTTCTGGTCAACTTGTAAACCCAAAAAGAAATTCAGCTCACCCATTGCACTCATCTCGAATTTTGACTTCATCACCTTCTCAAAATCCGTGCACATTTGCTTGTCTGATGATCCAAAGATGATATCATCGACGTACACTTGTACCAAGATGAAGTGTTCTCCCTTTCGCTTAACGAACATTGTACTGTCTATCCTTCCTCTTTCAAACCCATTTTCTAACAGATGGTTAGACAGAGTCTCGTACCACGCCCTTGGTGCTTGATGCAATCCATATAGAGCCTTATCTAATCGATACACTCTGTCTGGATATTTCGGATCTGTAAATCTGGGCGGCTATTCTACATACACCAGTTCCTTCACTTTCCCATAGAGGAAAGCACTCTTCACGTCTAGCTGATATACTTTAAATCCCTTGAAGGAAGCAAAAGCTAGAAACAACCGAATTGCTTCCAACCTAGTTAGTGGTGCGAACACCTCATTGTAATCGATTCCCTCCTCTTGGTTGAAACCCTTTACAATAAACCTAGCCTTGTTGCGAGTCACTATACCCCGATCGTCTCTTTTGCACTTAAAAACCCATTTGGTTCCTATTGCTATTTCCCCTCGAGGTAATGGAACTAACTTCCATACTTCTAGTTTCCTAAATTGTGAGAGTTCTTCCTGCAGCGCTTCAACCCAAGAAATATCTTTTAGTGCCATTTGCACATTTTTCGGCTCTACTTGTGAGATGAAACATGAGTAGAGGCAGGTGTGAAAGGCCTCGGAGTCATTTATCATCGATAATAACACTGTGTTGTTATTTAAACTACTCCTAGTCCTCACACCTGCGTTAGGACTTCTTATGATGCTTTCTATAGGATGGTTCTTGTTGATCCTAGATGTCTCTATCTCATCAACTCTCAGATTATCTCCTAAATCAGATCCTATTTCACCTAACGGGGGAACAACCTTGGAATCCACATTTTCCTCCTCGTGGACAGTTTCCTCAGAGTTGGACTTTGTTGTCTGAGTCTGATTCTCATTTGTAGGCGCTTCTGAATCAGTAACTTCTGGAGATCCATCTTCAGTTGAAGTAAGCTCGGATGTGGATTCAAATGTGGTCCTCGGAAAGCTATGACCGTCGTCATTCAGATTCAACGTCGCCATGTCCTTTTCGATGGTACCTGCATGTTCATCCAAAGGAATGTTAAATGACTCAAACAATTTGTCACAGTCAAAAATCCATTCCGGACCTGTTTAGGGTTCATGTGTATAACTTGTGACTTCTATGTTATACACAATCTCTAATGTAACATTTGTTTTGTTAAAAACCCGTTTGTTTCGTGAGTTCGGCACATAACCTAGGAAGTACCCTTCGTCAGCCTTTTCACCAAACTTAGGTTGATGTTTTGTTCTTAATAAAGTACATGGTACCCCAAAAGGTTCGAAGCCAGTTAAATTAGGTGGCCGTTTATTCAAAATTTCATAACAGCTTTTGTTCAAAGATTTGACAGTAAGGACCCGGTTTAAAATATGACATGCGGTATTCACTGCCTCCCCCCAAAACATGGTAGGAAGCTTTGAATCCGAAAGCATGGTCTTTGCTGCCTCAATCAATGTCATGTTCTTACGTTCGGCCACCCCATTTTGTTGTGGCTCATAGGGTGCACTAAATTGATGCACTATGCCCTTTGATAGAAAAATATACACCAAATACAGTGTTTTTAAATTTAGTTTCGTTATCACTACGAAGCCGTTTAACCCTTGTTCCATAGGAATTCTCCACTTTGTCTAAGAACCCGATGAGCTTGGAAGCCGTCTCGTCCTTGGTACCTAGAAAGAAAACCCAATAAAATCGTGAGTAATCGTCAGTGATAACTAAACAATACCAACTACCACCTATACTCCTTTTGTTGATTGGTCCGAAAAGGTCCATATGCAGCAAATCGAATGTGGTAGTGATGGAGTTCTAAGTCTCTTCGGTGATAACTAAACAATACCAACTAACATAGAAGTCACAAGTTATACACATGAACCCCAAACAGGTCCGGAATGGATTTTTGACTATCACAAATTGTTTGAGTCATTTAACATTCCTTTGGATGAACATGCAGGTACCATCGAAAAGGACATGGCGACGTTGAATCTGAATGACGACGGTCATAGCTTTCCGAGGACCACATTTCAATCCACATCCGAGCCTACAAATGAGAATCAGACTCAGAACTCCATCACTACCACATTCGATTTGCTGCATATGGACCTCTTCGGACCAATCAACAAAAGGAGTATAGGTGGTAGTTGGTATTGTTTAGTTATCACTGACGATTACTCACGATTTTATTGGGTTTTCTTTCTAGGTACCAAGGACGAGACGGCTTCCAAGCTCATCGGGTTCTTAGACAAAGTGGAGAATTCCTATGGAACAAGGGTTAAACGGCTTCGTAGTGATAACGAAACTAAATTTAAAAACACTGTATTTGGTGTATATTTTTCTATCAAAGGGCACAGTGCATCAATTTAGTGCACCCTATGAGCCACAACAAAATGGGGTGGCCGAACGTAAGAACATGACATTGATTGAGGCAGCAAAGAGCATGCTTTCGGATTCAAAGCTTCCTACCATGTTTTGGGGGGAGGCAGTGAATACCGCATGTCATATTTTAAACCGGGTCCTTACTGTCAAATCTTTGAACAAAAGCTGTTATGAAATTTTGAATAAACGGCCACCTAATTTAACTGGCTTCGATCCTTTTGGGGTACCATGTACTTTATTAAGAACAAAACATCAACCTAAGTTTGGTGAAAAGGCTGACGAAGGGTACTTCCTAGGTTATGTGCCGAACTCACCAAACAAACGGGTTTTTAACAAAACAAATGGTACAGTAGAGATTGTGTATAACATAGAAGTCACAAGTTATACACATGAACCCCAAACAGGTCCGGGATGGATTTTTGACTGTGACAAATTGTTTGAGTCAGTTAACATTCCTTTGGATGAACATGCAGGTACCATCGAAAAGGACATGGCGACATTGAATCTGAATGACGACGGTCATAGCTTTCCGAGGACCACATTTCAATTCACATCCGAGCCTACTTCAACTGAAGATGGATCTCCATAAGTTACTGATTCAGAAGCGCCTACAAATGAGAATCAGACTCAGACAACAAATTCCAACTCTGAGGAAACTGTCCACGAGGAGGAAAATGTGGATTCCGAGGTTGTTCCCCCGTTAGGTGAAATAGGATCTAATTTGGGAGATAATCTGAGAGTTGATGAGATAGAGACATCTAGGATCAACCAGAACCTTCCTATAGAAAGCATCATAGGGAGTCCTAACGCGGGTGTGAGGACTATGAGTAGTTTAAATAACAACACAGTGTTGTTGTCGATGATAAATGACTCCGAGGCCTTTCATACCTGCCTCTACTCATGTTTCATCTCGCAAGTAGAGCCGAAAAATGTGCAAATGGCACTAAAAGATAATTCTTGGGTTGAAGCGATGCATGATGAACTCTCACAATTTAGGAAACTAGAAGTATGGGAGTTAGTTCCATTACCTCGAGGGGAAATAGCAATAGGAACCAAATGGGTTTTTAAGTGCAAAAGAGACGATTGGGGTATAGTGACTCGCAACAAGGCTAGGTTAGTTGTAAAGGGTTTTAACCAAGAGGAGGGAATCGATTACAATGAGGTGTTCGCGCCAGTCGCTAGGTTGGAAGCAATTCGGTTGTTTCTAGCTTTTGCTTACCTCAAGGGATTTAAGGTACTGGTGTATGTAGAACAGCCGCCCAGATTTACAGATCCGAAATATCCAGACAGAGTATATCGATTAGATAAGGCTCTGTATGGATTGCATCAAGCACCAAGGGCGTGGTACGAGACTCTGTCCACCCATCTGTTAGAAAATTGGTATGAAAGAGGAAGGATAGACAGTACATTGTTCGTTAAGTGAAAGGGAGAACACTTCATCTTGGTACAAGTGTACGTCGATGATATCATCTTTGGATCGTCAGACGAGCAAATGTGCAAGGATTTTGAGAAGGTGATGAAGTCAACATTCGAGATGAGTGCAATGGGTGAGATGATTCTTTTTGGGTTTACAAGTTGACCAGAAGGAGGGAATGTTTATCCATCATACGAAGTATGTCTACGACATATTAGAGCGCTTCGGGATGGAAGGGACAAAACTGATAGCTCATTTCAGCACGCCGATTCAAGTGAATCACAATCTCGGACCGGGTACTGAAAGTGATACCGATGTGGATCCGACATTATATCGGGCCATGATTGGGTCACTTATGTATTTAACTGCTTCAAGACCTGACATTATGTTTGCTGTGTGTATTTGTGCTAGGTTTCAAGCTAATCCGAAAGAGATGCACATGAAAGCTGTGAAGCGGATTCTACGATACCTCAAGTCGAAACCGAAGCTGAGACTTTGGTATCATGCGGAGGGAGATCTGGAATTGGAGGCGTTCACGGATTCAGACTACGGAGGATGCAGCTTGACGCGCAAGTCAACAACTGGAGGTTGTCAATTCCTAGGAGGGAGACTCGTTTCCTGGCAATGCAAGAAACAGACGTCGGTATCCGTGTTAACGTGCGAGGCCGAGTATGTTGCTGCCGGTAGTTGTGTTCACAAGTTCTGTGGATACAACAACAATTGTGGGATTACGGTTTGGCTTACACTCAAACTCGTATTAGGATAGATAACCAGTCTACAATTGCAATAACCAACAATCCAGTTAAACACAGTAAAACAAAGCACATAGACATAAGACACCACTTTATACGTGATTGTGCTGAAAAGAATTTAATTAAGTTGCTAAAAGTGGCAACGGATGAAAATAATGCTGATTTATTTACCAAAGCTTTTGATAAGTCGCGGTTTGAGTATTTGATTCAACTAAATGGAATGCGCAACCCAGAGTGAATCGACCTTATTAGAATCTTATTTCCTTTTATAGTAGGAGTCTTTCTTTCTTTTTATAGTAAGCCCAGTAAATTAGGATAGTTTCTACTTTTTACTAAGTTAGTAGGTTATATTATTTTCTTGCTATTGCTTATGAAAAACAAAAAGAAAAAGAGAGAAAACCATTCAAATATTCAAAAAAAAAAAAAGAGAATATCAGAAATGGAGTTAAGTCTTAGATATATAGGTTCAAAGTGACGAAAATTAGCACAGTCGTTACAAACTCTAACTGTTTAGGCTTTCACACATAATGCACTTAAAATTGTAAGTGTTGTACATTATCTAGTTTGATATGTTGGTAGGCATAATACATATAGGGAGTCTCAAGGCTAATAAAATATTCAAGGAAAAGTCAAACGTGTCACTAACTTAGATGTATGACCAATCGGTCTTAATTTTTATGTTAGAGACATACAATCTTTGAAAATAAATGAGGTATTCAAACTTTCTGGGGATGTATAGCAACATCAGATACATCTTAAAATGGAAAGCATAGAAAAATCATACTGAGTCGAGAGTCAAAACAAGTAACTCTGTTGTACGTAAGTACAGACCTGTTGCCTCTGTTTTGATTCGGGCTAGCAAGATAAGTCGCTTTGTTCTACGTCGGTACAAACCTGTCACCGCTGTCTTGCTAGCTTTAAAAATAAACCTTAAGACAAACTAAGACACTTTGTTGTATGTAAATACAGACCTGTGTCCGATGTTTGCCTTTTATTGAAAGTTTGCAAATACCAAAAAGTTATAATCGTTGTCTGTATGCCTTGATCATAAAAGTATGTCTATGTATGAATCACGTAAGGTAATTTCTTGATTAATAAAAAGGCCAAGGGATATTCCGAAGTGTAACATGTTTAAAGGGAAAATAATACCAACAATCGGCTAGAAATGTATGTCACGACAAACCATCAAAGGAATCAAAAATTCCTAAGTGTGAAAGTTTAAATACTGAAAGTGAGTAGTTGACACCGCTATCTGATTGAACCTTTCTTTGACTATGCTCGTCAAAAATATTTTGTTAAGTTTTTAGTATAGGTAGTAAACTTTAATTAATGTAGATTAGGGTAAGTTTAATTTTTGTTCAGCCTTTTAAGCGTTATTTTAATTTCATTTTATTTTATTTTATTTTTTACTTAGGAAAAAGGTCAAAAATTACTGAGGGTGCATTCCTAGTTGAGTACAATAAACATTGCGTGAAAATCTTGTGCTTAGCATAAAAGATTTGGCATAGTTTATTCCTTTACACGAAAAGGTTGAAAAAGTTGAATTCATTTCAAGGATTTTCAAATTTTCAAAGTTAAAATTCGACTGTAACCAAAGTCGAATATATATTCGAATTTGGCATGTGTTTCGAATTTGCTGTTAAATTCGAAAGCTGTCTCAAACTCGAATGTAGTTGGTATAAATAGGTCAACAGTGATGGTCATTAATCACTTTCCTTCAAGTTTATTCCTTCGAGTTTATCTGAGAGATTTCGAGTTTGTCGCTTTTCGAAATTCATACTATTCCTCGAGATTAGTTGGTCTGGGTTCGATTCTACTAGTAAATATAGGTATAATCAACTGAGTTATACAAGATTTAAGTGGTTTTATACTTCATTTAAGCCAAAATTATCAGATTTTGAACTTTTATTGGTAGAATGTTTGTTTTTCAAAATTACAAACTTTGAACCGGTGAAAAGTCAAATTGATCACAAATATCCTTGATTAGAACCTATTAGGACTAATGAATGTGATTTTCTACGTCTAAAATGGTTAAAATCTTGGATTTTAGTGATGAGAGTGACCGACATTTTCGAGTTTGTTCATATTCTCGAGTTTGATCGGGGTCTCGAGTTTGTCACTAAACTCGAATGCCCCACTAAACTCGAATGAATGTGTCTTCGAATCTGTTGTTCGAATTTGACATTATATTTGAATTATTTAATTAAAATATTAATTAAGCTTGTAGAAATTCATAAGTGTTGGATTTTGTCCTTATACAAGTTCAAAATAAAACAAATTTGAATTTATACAAGTTTATTGCTTTTTTATAATTCTAATATTTTATTTGTTGTATTGTGCAGACATGGCTGATAGAATATTTGTTCCGAAGCATAACATGGTCATCTCTCCTGACCATGCTTTTCCTGAGGCTCAAGGTTTCCGCCAGATGGTGGATTTTTTGGTAGGATCCAGGATTTCCTACGCGCTGTCTCACAACATCCAGATTGTCATCCCGTATGTTCGTCAGTTCTGGGATCACCTGCAAGTGGATTGTTCTGTTACTCCAACGGTTCTGAGGACAAGGATTGCTGGTAATCTGTTAGTATTTTCAGCTGACATGCTACGCCAAGTGCTACAGCTAGGCACTCAAGAGCAGGAGGATGGGCCAGTTGACTTTCCGTTGTCAATTAGGCAGGCCGCTTTTGTCAGAATGGGGTACAGTCTAGATGTAACGAAGATATCTTATATGAAAAGTGGGCTTATCGGCCAATGGCGATACCTAGAGCATGTCTTCATGGTTTGTTTTGCTGCGAAGAAAGCTGGCTTCGATTACATAGTATCAAAGATTCAATCTGGGATGATTGCCTTGGTTTATAATCAGCGTTTCAGCTTTTCGGCAATGTTCTTTTCTGAGTTTGTTCATCAAATAACGGCTCCAGAAAGAGAAAGATTTTTGCTATACCCTCGGTTTGTGATGATGCTGATCAGGCATTTCCTGCCAAATCTGCCACCGCTCAATGAGATTCAGAGTGTTGCGGTCATCGACAAAAGGATATTTGCTGATTTCTCCTCTCATCGAGGAAGATTAGCTATTCCAGTTGAAGAACCACTGTTTGGTGCTGTCATCGATCCTAATTTTGTAGTTCCTGAAAATGCCAACTGGGCAGGGGAGGTGTAGGGTCCGCAACGACAGCAACAGCAACCACAAAAACAGCGACCGCAGTAACCATGGCCTCAGCAACAACGAAGGAGGCAAAGGCCATCAGCGAGACAGATTCAGGCTGATAGGCCTTCTACAAGCCAACCTCAAGAGCCGGAAGAGGCTGGACCTTCAAGTGCACCATCTGAATTAGATCCTAGACTTCAGACATTGGAGGAAATATGGGCTTCAGGGCCAAATGCGAATGAGGAGATTACGGCTGAGCTTGTTGGAGAACTTCTGGAACCTCCAAAAGGAGAAGTTGATGTGTTTAGACAAATATATGAATACCAACCTGAGCAAGCAGGTGATGACAAGTCAACTTCTGCTACAGATTCTGAGGAAATGGAAGAAATAGAAGTTGAGAAAGAAACAGAAGATCCGTCCATCCACATACGGACATATGGATCGAGAATAGTGGTGATAAATGAAGAAGCTACGAGGAGACGAGCATCGAGGGAGTCTGACGACTCAGATTTTGAGGAGGACGAAGTTGTTCCGTTAGTGACCAGACAAAGGGCCAAACGACATAGGTTCATGCAGGGAGCTTCCTCGACCTCTGCTTCTGAGCCAGAAATACCTCAACCTCCACCCGTTCAAACTACCATTCCACCACCACCACCACCTGTTCAATCATACATCCCCTCGCCAATCGTTCCAACTCCCATACAATCCATACCATCCACATCATCATCCTTCGCAGACAATCAACGGTTTTCTGAGCTTCGGAGCAAGGTTGAATTCCAACAAGTCCAAATCTTTCAGTTGACAAAGGCTCTCAGCAAAATACAGACGCATAATGCTCGTATCGATGTCGAGAATGCTGAGTTGAAGAAAGTTGTGGGCAAGATCGAGGAAAAAATCTGGAGCTTAAAACGTTTGTTGCCGATCAAGCTGCCGAGATTCGATCAATGCGTTCCCTCATTGAGCAATTATTGCAAAATCTAAAGGCTCAGGGGGAGACGAGTTGTCGACATCAGGAGGAGCTTCCAAGGGGTGGAGATGATGACGACAATGATCCCATTGCACAAAAGGATAATGAGCCAGTAGATTTTTTTGCTGCTCAGCATGCTGACGTTCAGGGGGAGCCGAGTCAGTCGGGAGTTGCAGTAGGAGAAGCTAGTTCCTCAAAAGTCACTGAGTCTGAGATACATGAAATGATTGAATCATTAATGGATATCGATGAAGACCCTCTAGACTTTGGTTTTGATTTTGAGGACGAAATGGAAGATTTAGAAGAAGGGGAGTTTGTGCCGGATGTAACTGATTGGAAATCTGATGATGAAGTTTATGTTGATGAGGATGATGAAGCGAATGAAATCATTGTTCAACAAAACCCCATCACGGATACATACGTAACAGAAGGAAATAATGTGATGGACATGGAAGTAGTAAGAGCCGCTTTAAATGTTGAATCATCAAGTGAAGAGCCTGCCAGAGAGCTTACAAATGAAGAAAAAGAAAGCTATGGTTCAGGGCAGAGAAGAAGGAGTTAGAGCTGAAGAAGAAGATGCGTGTGCTGGGTGCTGGAGAGCTATCAGGAAATATTTTGAGCTGGTTCTTTGATCGAGAATTGCAGCTATTCATTATCAAAAGAAAAGATGGCCTCCAGTATCTCATAAGAAGTCTGAAAGTCTTCAATTCCTTGCCAAAGATTGAAATAAAAGCATTAGCATGGAAGGAGCTTATCAACATCGGCAACGACCCTTACGCTGAAGTAATAGCGAAGATCATCAGAAAAGAAGGGAGGTCGAGGAAATTCGAGCGGCTCAATCAAGGATGGGTAAGCAAGTGATGGACAATACTCGAATTGACCCTCTAACTGGTCGTCCGTGGATGAAAATTCAATAAAAACCTGTTAGATGTCTGAAGAAGGTTCCTCTCAAGCCAATGCCACAGGACGTCATGAAGAATCTAAATTGGTGGTACGTGGAAACTGAGACAGGAGAAGCAATGATGGAGGACTTCGAAGAAAAAGAAATTCTTAGAGTCTACGATCCACTACACCTAGTGAACCTTTCCAAGGATGACCTGCAAGTGCTTTACGCTCATAAAATCTCAAGCGATGCACATATGGAAGGTGAGGCTAGAAAATATCAAAATGTAGTAAAAGTATGTATTGAGCAAGGTTTGTATGCCGACATTAGTTTAAATAAACAAAATACTTAAACAAGATGTAAATAGTTAGAAGCTATCGTCAAGGGGGAGCCTGTTGGTACACCCTGTGTGACGATAGCAGTCTAAGTGTATTAGCATTTTGGTTCAAGTAATATTGCAAAGTACTGAATATTAATGAGTGTTTGATATATGTGTTTATATATGTTTGATAGTTATTGATTGTATGTTTGAACTTGATCTATTGTATTACAAGAAGTTCAAACATAAAGTTCAAAGATAAATTCAAACTTAAGTTAAAACATAAGTTCAAACATAAGTTTAATATGTGAAATTCGAATTTAGAATAAATTCGAATTTGTCATTTGATGAATTTCGAATTTGTAGTAAATTTGAATGTATCCTATAAGGCAGATTCGAGATTGTCAAGGGGACAAACTCGAATCGACCTTGGGCCAGATTCGAGTTTAGCCCATGGCAAACTCGAATGAGGCTCTATAATTAGGGATTAACTCGAATCATTAGGGGACTTTTGCAGAATTCGTGGAGATTAAGCAAAAGGGTGATTTCGAGTTTATCAGCATTGTTAGTGTTATTTCAGAGAGAATCATCTTGTAGGTGCGTTCGTCGTCGACCGTACAGCGTTGTGATAGTCTCCGTGTTCCTAGTGAGTATTATATCCGTCAAGCCGTTAACGAGGATTCCGCACTCGTTGACGGTGTCGCGTCTAGATAGATCTGTGTAGTTCAAGACCTTACAGAAGGAAGTAAAGGAAGGAGTAAGGCTTTGTTATAAGTGTGAAAATCAGGGTCACTTTTCTAATGCTTGCCCGAGATTAAACAACAATATTCGGAACCGAAATGGTCAAGGTATGGGAAGAGATTTTGTGATTGGGGCTGTAGAAGCGATGTAGGACCTGAACATTGTTTTTTGGTACGTTTCTCCTAAATAACCAGTATGCATTTGTATTATTTGATTAAGGAGCCAATAGAATTCTGATGAGACTACATTATAGTGTGTTTTTGGTAGTCTTTAAGGCTTATATTTGCATTTTTACTTTTTAACTTTAGTGCTTTTACACGCTATTTGTGTT
This sequence comes from Centrapalus pauciflorus, assembly GCA_020465985.1. Taxonomy (NCBI): domain Eukaryota; kingdom Viridiplantae; phylum Streptophyta; class Magnoliopsida; order Asterales; family Asteraceae; genus Centrapalus; species Centrapalus pauciflorus. The sequence continues at coordinate 111,705 of JAANYP010002126.1, read as the reverse complement.
TCAGGGCCAGGATGTCAATTGGAAGCAGCTCGGAAAAATTCGGCTCGAGATGTGCATGTAGGGGCGCAGGCCTACCCTACCCTACGCTGCCAAAATAATGAGTTTGAGAGCTAGATGAAGTTCCAGCGTACCCCAGCGTACACCTTGTTGTACCCCCCCCCCCCCAACGCAGGGGCAGGCGCAGGCCTGCGCCTAGGTTTGCACCCATACGGCGTAAAAACCCTAGAGCTTCTTTCTGACGTCCAAAACCCTAAAGACCTCGACCACTATAAATAAGGGGCTTCTGTCATTCGATTTCCAAGTCCGATTTTATTAAAAACACTAGCGGAGACCTGCTGCGGTCAATTCACGAATCAAGTATGGAGTATTGGAGTGCCGATCTTTCATAGTTTACAAGCCAGAAGATGATTTCAACGATCATTGCCGGTCAAGAACACGCGATGGAGGGCTAGACTCTTCATAATCAGTTGCGGAGGAACTACGACTAAATTTTACTATTTTAAACAATAATATTTGTATTGATGTGCTTATGTTTAATAGTATTTGTATTGATGTGCTTATATTTTGAATAATAGTATTTGTGATTGATATTATGAATGAATGATTTGATTTTGATTGGTAAAAGCAATATATTTCGTCGTAGTGTTATTATTTGTGTCGAGTCCATAGCATAGGGATTAAGAAAAGTAATGAATATTGCATGCGATATACCGATATTTATTGATTAAGTTATTTATGATTAATATGATAGCAAAGTTGGTTATGTCTACGTGACCATCAAACTATGTTCAATTAGTAATAACTTGCGTCGTAAGGAATCTGTAATGGTTATCTTTCCAACTTGATTTGTTAGTTACTCGTCTTTTGGTATGCTATTGTTAGAATTAATCTTAGTTTTAATCACTTCGTCAACCAATCAATTAAACCTTGTAATCTCTTTCTAGTTAAAAAAAATTGACTAGCAAATTAACCCTAATAGACCTCCAAGATCCCTGCGGATTCGACCCTTACTTCTCTACACTAGCAGGTAGTTTAGGTTATTTCTACGAGCCGCAACGACGGCTAGTTATATTTTGGCGCCATTGTCGGGAGTAGTAAGCGCTTTGTTAGGGCTAGTATAGTTAGTTTTTGCCATAGTTTAAGTTAGTGCTTTGTTTTTATTTTCGTACTTTCATTTCTATTTATTAAAAGCCAAAAAGATCATACTCAAAAAAGTAAGTGTTCGTAGTCACACTACGCTTACCACAAAAAATAATTGGTTTAGTAAGTTCCCTCTTAGTTTATGCACACACGCTGTTCGAGTAGGGTATCACTGTAACAATTCGAAACTAAGATCGAAAAAGTAGCCAACTCCAATCGGAAAGTCGCTAAGGTGCAGAAACGACAAGGAGAAACTACTGAGAGTTCAAGCAGACGTTTAAGGTGCGCGTATGACGAAGTTCAGGAAGAAGAAGAAGTTCCAATTTTCGAGGAGTCAAATCCAGCGAGAAATCTCGAAGCTAAAGTACTGGAACCTGTAATTGTCGAAATGGGTGAACAATTGAGAAGGACCGTTGTGTCACATTATCCCCCTGGTGATGTGCCCGACCCCTCACCTATTCGATATCTTGAAATGAGAACGAACCCGAAGTTCAACCTCAGTTATTTCAAATTCTTCCTATCTTTAAAGGATTTCCTAGTGAAGAACCCTGTGAGAATTTAGCTGAATTCACATCAATTTGTAAAGCCAATCATCTTCGAGGTATAACCACCGATGGTTTGAAACTTAATTTATTTCCATTTTCGTTGAAAGAAAAAGGCAAAAAATTGGTTTGTGTCGCTACCCACCAATAGCATCACAACCTGAGATCAAATGAAGTGTGAATTTCTCAATGAGTATTACCCCATAAGTAAAACCACTGAGAAACTAAAAGAGATCACCAGGTTTCAAACAAAAACCTGGTGAACAATTCTATGAGGCATTTAAATGGATGAACGAATTGTTAAAAGTTTGTCCATACCATGAAGTTCCAAAATGGATGCTCATCAAAACTTTCTTTGATGGTGTTAGTGAAGAAAGCCGGAAGATGATCATCGCCGCTACTGGTGGCACATTCTTAGCCAAAGAGGATGATGAAGCTTGCGAATTACTGAATCAACTCGGTAAAGGTCTCAAAGTTCAAGCCAGTTCTGAGAATAGTACGGAGTTCAGGTGATGGGTATAGACAATGCCTGGAAACGTGAAGTCAATAGTGAAATCTCTGATTTCAAAAAGAAGATGGATCAATTGATGAAGGGTTTAAGCCAAAACCCTGTTGGGGAGGCGGTTAAGGATCAGGATACCACAAATCCTCTTCCTTACCCCGCCGCTCTAGAAAATCCGAAATCATCTCTGTATGGTAAGAGAGGCCCATAAACCGAGGATTAATGGGACTTATTCAATCAGGTCAAGATCAATATCCCATTGGTCAAGGCTATTCAACAAGTACCCTCTTATGCCACATTCTTAAACTGTAAGGTCACCTACCTACGGATCTAATCTTGACGCGACACCGTCCAACGAGTGCGGAATCCTCGTTAGGGGTTTAACGGATCAATCACACACACAGAAACACGGAGACTAACACAATGATAGACGTCAACAACAAACGTCCCGACACGTGAATCTCTCTAAACGGCTCTCTGAAATACTCACAAGTCCGTACGTGCACAATACGAGATCTAGGTGTTAATCTCTGCGAAAGTCCTTAATCAAAACTGTTAATCATTAATTATAGAGCATAAGTTCGAACTTAGCTCAGACAAGTTCATGAAGGCCCAAGCCCACGAACTTGTAAACTAAAAGTTCGAACCTAACATTTGAACTTATTCTTGAACTTGTCTTTGAACTTGTTCTAGACTTATTCTTGAACTAATTCTTGAACTTATGCTTGAACTTATCTTTGAACTTGTGAACTTAAGTAAACATCAATCACAAACAAGATCAAACATATATAACCAATATCAAACATATGTACTAACTTGTAATTACAAAGCCTGAACTATTACAAGAGACTATCCACATTTAGACTGTTATCGTCACACAGGATGCACTAACAGACTCCCCCTTGACGATAGCTTTTAACTAAATATTCATTTAATCTATAGTACTAGGCTTATTTAAACAGCTACGAGCATACAATCCCTGTTCAATACAAACCTTAACAACCTTCTGGTACTTCCTGCCTTCACATCTCCAACCTTCATGAAAGTAGATTGGTTGCTTATGAAGTTTCTGCAAGTCGCCCTGAGATAGGTTTACAAGATGTACAGGGTCATATACTTTCAAAATGACTCTGTCGTCTTGATCGTCCATCACTACCTCTGTTGTTTCGTTGTCAACGAACCACCACTTCATGTTCGCGAGAACGTCGTGTGGCATTGTCTTCAACGGAAACTTCTTTAAGCATCAAACTAGTTTATAGAATATCTTCATCCAAGGTTTTCCAGTCAATGGATCTATTCTTGATTCATCCATTACTCTCTTTCCTTCCCTCGTCTTTATCCTCTCAAACCTTCCAAATCGACCTTCTTTTCTTATAATTCTCGCTATCACTTCACCGTATTGGTCATCTCCTAGGTTTATTAGATTCTTCTATGCCAGTTCTTTGACTTTGCATTTCGGCAGTGTATTGAAGACATTTAGCTTTCTCTTCAAGTACTGCAGCCCGTCTCTTCTCATAAGCACAAAAAGTTGCAACTCTCTATCGAAGAACCAACTGAGAATGCCTCCAAACAGTTTTCCTGGACTTGGCAGTCTCATTCTTTCTTTCACGGCTAATTCAATTTTCTTTTCTTCTTTTCTAAACCAGAGCTGCCTCTTCTCTTCATTCGTTAGTTCATTATCCTTTTCTTGAGCAGTGTCATCGTCCGATTCATCATTTATCTTTGACTTTAGAACGTCTAAGTCTATCGGATTTTGTTCGGTGTTTATATATTGCTCAGTGACAGTTTGACCCTGAATGACAAACTCGTTAGCTTCCTCTTCTTCGTCTGCAAGAACTTTATCGTTTGGGCTCCAATCAGGAATATTTTCTGGGATAAACACTCCTTCCTCGAGTACTTCCAACTCATCTTCCAAATCAAAGTTTATCTCATCGTCATCATCTATATCGACCAAGGCTCAAATTATTTCTTGACCAAATGACTCTGACACCTCTGGAGCCTTGCCTATGTCCTGATTTCCTCCTTCTCCTGTACCCGATGACCCAGGCTCCCCCTGAATGTTAGCTTGCTGAGCAGTCTGTTGACATCTATCTACTAGCTCACTATCTTTCTACATGTCGGGATCACCTTCTTCATCATCATCTCTTCTTCTACCCCTTAATTCATCTCCTCGACAACTGCTCTCCCCCTGAGCTTGTAGATCTTTTACAATTTGCTCCACCAGGGTCTGCAGAGTCAGGATTTGAGAGTGTTGAGCTGAGACTGTCGCTTGTAGCTTCTCATTTTCTTGTTCCAGCCTTGAGTTGTGCTGTTGCAACTCGTTAACGGTTTGAGAAAGCTGGAATATTTGGACTTTCTGGAAGTCTACCTTGCTCTTCAACTCCGTGAACCACTGATTTTCAATGAATGGAGTGGAGGTGGATGGAATGGAGGCGGTTGTGGATGGAGCGGTGACGGATGTGTATGGTGTGGCGGTTGTAGAAGATGGAATAGCAGCAGAAGTAGACGGAGCTCCTTGCATAAAGCGATGTCTTTTTACCCTTTGTTGAGTGGCAATTGTTGCTTCTTCTTCTATCACAAAATCAACATCTTCTACCTCTTCGTCACAAATTACAGGACGTGACATCTTTCTTCTGCTAACAACAACTCTGGATCCATATCTTCCAATAGTAACAGCTGGATCTTCAGCTCTGTCTCTTCTGAGCTCGATTCAGATTCAGAGGCGGTCTCGACTTGACCTTCAACCTCTTCTCGAGCCTCTACTCCTTCTTCACGGCCTTCTGTGCCTTCAGTTTCGTCAAAACAGGAGGTTGATACTCATCAATTTCCCTAAATATATCCTCCATGCCAGTTGGTGGTTCCAAAATTCCGTGAACCAATTGTTCAGCTACACTCTCTTGAGCAGTTGCTCCTTGTTCTCTCTGATCAGGCTCGGCAGCTGATGTTGACGGCTCTCCTGCCTTTGTAGTGGAATGGGGACGGGGAATGGATCGCGCAACCGGAGTTCGCCTGGCCGGTGCTTTTGCTGTTGGGGTTCCTGCTGCTGCGGTTGTTGCTGGGGTGCTTCACCAATCAAGACATCCCCTTCGGGAGCAACAAAATCTGGATCTATGACTGCACCAAAAAGAGGAGCCACCTGGGGCCTGACATCCTCAGCCCTTCGAGCATTATGGGACTGGCAGTCGGGAAATATTCGCTTATCTATTATAGCAACGCTAGTTTGCGCAGGCAGCAGTGGCAGATCTGGAAAGAAGTGGCGAATAATCATCATGATGAAGCGGGGGAGCATTAAGAATCTTTCTCTGGCGGGGGCAGTAATCTGATGAACAAACTCCCCAAAAAACATTTCCAAGAAGCTGAGCACTTTATTGTAGACTATGGCAATCAATGGTGACTGCAGCTTTGTCACCATCGTGTCGAATCCTGCTTTCTTTGGTGCAAAGCACACCATGATTACGTGGACCAAATACCTCCATTGGCCGATTAACCCGCTCTTCACATAGGACGCCTTTGTGATGTCCTGAGCATAGCCCATTCGGAGAAAGGCAGATTGCATTATTGGCATCGGAAATTCTATACGGCCAACTTCTTGTTCCATTGTCCCTAACTGCAAAACCTGTCGCAAAAGATCAGCTGAGAATGCGATCGGACATCCTGCTACTCTTGTACGCAGAACGGTAGGAGTGACAGTGTAGTCCACTTGAAGGTGTTGCCAGAATTGCCTCACGTAGGTGAGAACGACATGCAAATTGTGCGTAAGCGCATACGACACCCTTGACTGTGTAAAATATTCTATCATCTGCCGGTATGGCTGAGCCTCTAGAAGCTGCAAATCGACAGCCATTACCATATTGTTATATTCGAACTTGTATAACTTCGAACTTGATTAAGTTCTAAGTCTAACACATTCGAATTTAATTAAGTTCGACACAACCATTCAAACATGACTCACTTCGAACTTATAGATATTTCAACGAGTTCGAACTTTCTGACAAGTTCGAACTTGAAGAACAATTTCGAAGTCGGTCACTTTCAACATCAAAATCATGATTTTAACCATATTTGACTTAATTAACAGTGTAATCCAGTCCTATTAGGTTCTAATCAAAGTTATTTATCATTAATTTTATGTTTTTGCTTTTAAAACTTGTGATTTGAAGTCACATAGTTTTGAATGAAATAAAATTCAAAAATGGTCGATTTTAGCCACAAAAAATGTCCTAAAGTAACACTTACTTAGTATCATAATGTTCACTATACTCAAGTATGTGTATATGTTTGAGAACCAGTAGAAAGATTCAAGAAACAGTGGGAAATTCAAAATCGACAAGTTCGAACGATAAGTTCGTGATCGCCCAGACAAATTCGAGGGAATAAGTTCGAATGAAAGTGCAATAAATGAGGCACTGTTGACCTATTTATATCAACCACCTTCGAACTTAGCTTAAGTTCGAACTTCCAGCAAGTTCGGCGGTAACTTCGAACTTTTCTGGTATTCGAACTTAATTGAAAATTTTGAAAATTCTTGAATAAAATCCGACTTTTTCATTTAACGGAATTTTTCCAACTTTGCAAAAACATTCACACTAAGCAACAGATTTTCATGCAATTTTTTGTTTCTCCAACTAAAAATGCATCCTAGTAACTTTGACATTTTTCCTATTTAATAAGACTTAAAATAAAATAAAATAAAATAAAGAAATATAAAATAAAATAAAGAAAAATAAAATAATGTAAGGTCTACACAACACGGATCTATCTAGACGCGGAACCGTCAACGAGTGCGGAATCCTCGTTAACGGGTAGACGGTAACAACTCTCACTAGGAACACGGAGACTATCAATAAGCTGTACGAACTACGACGGACGCACCTACGAATTGATTCTCTCCGAAACAACACTAACAGTGATGATAAACTCGAAATCGCCTTTTGCTTAATCTCTTTCGAATTCTGCAAAAAGTCTGGTAATTATTCAAGTCTATCCCTAATTATAGAGGCTAATTCGAGTCTGCCATGGGCCAAACTCGAATCAGGCCCAAGGCCCATTCGAGTTTGTCCCATCTGACGCTCTCGAATCTGCCTACTGGAACACATTCGAATCTGCTAACAGATTCGAATCTGATTAACTTGTGAATTCGAATTTAACCTAAATTCGACTTTCACATATTAAACCTGTGTTTGAAACTTATGTTTTTAACTTATGTTTGATTTTATCTTTGATCTTTATGTTTGAACTTCTTGTAATACGTTACATTAAGTTCAAACACACAATCAATAATAATTATCAAACATATATAAACATATATATCAAACACTTGCTAATACCACAATGTTGGATCACTTAGACTGCTATCGTCACCCAGGGTGTACCAACAGACACCCCCTTGACGATAGCTTCAAAAAATTCACACATTTGAGTAAGTACTTTGTCTATTATTTATTCAAACTGCTGCCAGCATACAGACCCTTCTCAATACACACTTTAACAACATTTTCATACTTTCTAGCCTCACTATCCATATGAGTGTCGCTTGAGATCTTATGAGCATGTAGTACTTGAAGGTCATCTCTAGAAAGTTTTACAAGGTGAAGGGGATCATAGACTCTAAGAATCACTTTTTCTTAAAAACCTTCCATCACAGCTTCTCCCGTTTCACTTTCCACATACCACCCGTTTTGGTTTTTCATGACGTCCTGTGGCATTGGCTTGAGTGGCACCTTTCTCAGACATCTCACTGGTCTGTATTGTATCTTCATCCATGGACGCCCAGTCAGAGGATCAATTTGAGAATGATCCATTACTCGCTTACTGATGGAACGCATTTCGGATATATATTTGCATCACTTTTACCTCTAGTTTTTCCGGTTTTTATCTAAAACACATTTATGTCGCATATATTTACGCTATATTCGTGTTTTTAGGTTAGTTAAAGCCATTGTTGCCAATTCGGAGAGTTTTCCCCCTTCACACGACAAGAAAGGAAAAGCAACAAAGTTCAGCCGATATATTTCAGTGTCGTGGCATACCCATGACTCGAGCACAGTGTACAATGCAAAAGAATTGATCCAGGCCCATATTTCAGGTGTCACGCCGTGATCAGCAGCAGCTCAAAAGTACCAGAATTACAGAGAGTTTGTCACGCCGTGACCAATGCCTTGTCACGACGTGACTGCTGATCCAATCAGATGCATTTAAGTCCTTTTGATGTCAGTCACGACGTAACCAAATAGAAGGTCACGCTGTGACCTTCCTGTTCGATTGGGTGCCATATTTAAACTCTTTTTCTGCATTTTTGAGAGAGAGGATGGTGGCTAGGGTTCCTAGAGCTAGAAAGGAGGCTAGAGACGAATTTTGAAGGAGATAATCATTGGGAACAATATTCCCTTGGATTTTGAAGTCACATCAACCATTGGGGGAGTTATCTTTGTCATCCTTGTCATGTTTATTTTGAGTTTGTTAGTTATCTCTTTGTTTGAGTCTATCTCCATGGCTATGGAGTAGATTTCATTGTAATCATTCGGGTTTGTCAACCCCCAAACATTAGTTGCACATTTGTTAGCAAGTTTTAGGTGTTTAACAATTCGATTCCTTGTTAGACTTATCTCTTGATGGATGTTTTAAGTACATGTTTTATTTGGTGATTAATGAGTTGTTTAAAAGCGAAAGCTAAAATTAATTTGTTAGTCATTCTTTATGAGTTTGTCTATGGATTTGTTTGGCCTTGAGCTAGAAATAGTAAAAGGATTTATTTCATGTATTTTAGTATTATCAACGAGAATATTTTGCTTGGATGAAAGTCTAGCATTATATGTGTATTTGCGAAAGTAAATTCACCTTTCAAGAAAACGATTTGTATGAATATTTTCTTGTGTAATTAATTGGTTAGTTTATTAGGAGATTTCCGACTATCTAATCTTTTAATTTAAAAGCAAACAAGTTGAAAGAGGAGTTTGTGACACTTGATTATATTTTCTTAACCTTTAATTATGCTATGCTTAATTTCTAGTCATCTAATGTGCGGGGGGGAGTAAACTTGAATGATTACCTTTTATTCTCTGATTTTAAACATTCGCAATCGTCTAATCTTAGTGCATTATTTTATATTCAAGTAGCATTTAGTGAAATAGTTTTTAATTGAGTAATAGTTTCTAAATTTGGTGTTTCGTTTTATCAAAAATCAAATCATTTTCATTTAGACTAATTATTGACAACGAGTTTATTATCATCATTCTACATTGTGTCCTCGAGATCGATAACTCGGTTCTTGCCATTTATATGCTAGTAAATGATAGGTACACTTGCCTAATTATCTATTAGTTCTTATTTTTGGTATATAACCATTAAGACATCAAGTTTTTGGCGCCGTTGCCGGGGACACGGTGATTTTGAGAACAACTCTTAGTCTCTATATTAGTCGATCCTTGCGTGTTGATTTATCATCAAGCAAGTTATATTTTTGTTAAATTTCTTGTACAAGCTCACTTGTCGTTTTTCTCGTGTGTTGTAGGTGTTTATGAAACGTATCTCGGATCCGGACCTTGTCGAGCCATATTCCGACCCGGAAACGATCATTCACAGAAAGAACCGACAACTTCACATAGATATACCGGGCCCTAGTTTCGGTGAAAGGACACCAATAAGTGCATCTTCTAGGACTTCCAAAGAAGGGTGTTCGGAACCTCAAACTCCCGTCACACCTTTTTCGGAACCCAAAACCGAGTCACCTCCTGAATCTCCTCCAACTACTCCAATGGCGGATAGACGATCTATTCGGGAAAGAAAGAAACCATCAAATGCGGGTACGGGATCCGCAATTGTGAATCCGGCGGTTCAAGTGGTTCACTATGAAGTTAAATCTCACTACCTCACGTATCTTAACCAAATGCTACCATTTGAGGGGTATGAGACGGAAGATCCTAATGACCATATAACCGCTTTTCTTGATGTTTGTGATATGATAAAGATTCGAGAAATGCCGGAGGAGGCGCTTAGACTTAGGTTATTTCCTTATACGCTCCGGGGTGAAGCTAAAGAATGGTTTAAGTCATCGGATCCGAAATCTCACGACATGGGAACAACTAGTGGATGAGTTTTTGATGAATTTTATTCCGCCTTCCAAGACTTCAAAGCTTAAGAGTGACATCAACAATCTTGTTCAAATGACGGATGAAACTTTACACGAAGCATGGAAAAGGTACAAAGGTCTTTTGAGGCGATGTCCACATCATGGGTTGGACTTAGATGATCAAATCCAAACATTTTATGATGGCCTTGATGTGGGCACAAGAAATTATTTGGATGCGGTGGCAAGGGGGGCAATTTTAGATGAAACCCCCGAGGAAGCTAAAAGGTTGATTGAGAAAATGGCATGAAATGGGAGCCATTACAATGCCTCTCGACGGAGGGCTGTTCCTAGTGCCTTTCGTCAACTCGATGCATTTGAACAATTGACTACAACCGTGGCGGATATGGGCAAACAAATTGCAATCTTGGCTAAACCTCAATCGGCGAAAAATGTAGAGGTTACGTGCCAACTATGCGGTGGTCCTCACACCACAAGTGATTGCCAACAAAAGATTAGTCTTCTTCAAAGACCATCTTCGGCCAACGTTGTTCAAGAAATTTGTCAGTTATGTGGGGGGCCACATTCGGCTAGGGATTGCAATAACGAGGAGATCTATGCGATGCATGGGCAAGCAATGTGATCTCAAGGGGACAAGTACGATTATCGGCCGCCATCCCAATTGTATTATCATCCGAACAATACGAATCATCCCAATTTCCGATGGAGGCAACCACATGACCAACAAGTATCATCATCGGGAATGGGAGGCGCTAGTTCCTCAAATCAACACCAACAAATGAACTCCCACCCATCATCATCCGCATACAAACCATCAATGGAAGAGCTTTTCATTCGGTACACCGAGAGCAACGATAGTCTTATGCGAAACCAACAAGCCACCATCCAAGACCTAGTTAATCAAATGGGTCAATTGCAAAAGACGATGTCGGATCGAGAGAAAGGGAAATTGCCATCTTCTACCGAAGACAACCCGAGGGGTCATGTTTGCTTCTAACAATGTTGTTTCTGATGATGGACAGATTGAAGAGGAGGCGGTGACGGACAAAGCACAAGATCAATGTCAAGAAAGTATCGTGCAAGTCCCCACTCCTGTTCAAATTCAATCCAAAGCACCGGTGACACCTTACAAGCCACCGATTCCATATCCTCAACGCTTGAGGAAAGAGAAGATGGAAGAGCAGTATGGTAAATTTCTTGATCTTTTCAAGCAATTACATATAAATTTACCATTTGTTGAAGCTCTTAGGGAGATGCCGAAGTACGCTAAGTTCCTCAAAGATCTTCTCACAAACAAAAAGAAACTTGAGGATCTTTCAAGCGTCACGATGAATGAGGAATGTTCGGCCATTCTCCAAAATAAGATCCCCGAAAAGATGAGTGATCCGGGTAGCTTTACTTTACCTTGTTTGATTGGTGATTCATCGATTCGTAATGCACTTGCCGATTTAGGCGCTAGCATCAATTTGATGCCATTCTCTTTATTTAAAAAGTTGGGATTAGATGAATTAAAACCAACGAGAATGAGCATCCAATTAGCGGATAGATCGGTAAAGTATCCGAGAGGTATTGTGGAGAATTTGTTAGTGCGTGTTGATAAATTCATTTTTCCTGTTGACTTTGTGGTGATGGATATGGCCGAGGATAGTCAAGTTCCTCTCATTTTGGGACGTCCATTTTTGGCCACCTCAAGAGCTGTTATCGATGTTTTTAACAAGAAACTAACTTTAAAAGATGGTGACGAGGAGGTCACATTTGACCTCGATCAATCTATGCGTCACTCGGCTACTAATGATGACTCTTGTTATTTCGTTGATACCTTACACTTGTCTTTTGAGAAAGATTATGTGCAGGAATTATTGGATGAACAAACGTATGATTCGGACACAGATGGATCTCATGCAAGTTTAGGGGATGTGGATTTCGACCCCGATCAAGACTTGCATGAAGTGATTAAAGTGATGAAAGAGGAGCCAACTCCAATGAATGATGAGTTTATTGAGGTTACGAGTGAGGTGGATCAAGGGCTGAAATCATCAATTGAGGATCCACCCACGTTGGAATTGAAAGATCTCCCTCCCAATCTTGAGTATGCCTTTCTTGAAGGCGAAGATAAGCTTCCGGTTATAATTGCAAAGGATTTAACCAACGAGGAGAAGCTTAAATTAGTGGAGATGTTGAAGGGGCATAAACGAGCCATAGCGTGGAAAATCACGGACATCAAAGGTTTGAACCCATCGTATTGCACTCACAAGATCCTCATGGAGGATGACTACAAACCGGTGGTTCAACATCAAAGGAGGCTCAACCCTAAAGCTTTTGGATGCGGGAATGATATACCCGATTTCTGATAGCCCATGGGTTAGCCCCGTGCAAGTTGTCCCAAAGAAGGGGGGTATGACAGTTGTCACCAATGACAAAAACGAATTAATCCCGACAAGAACGGTCACCGGATGGAGGGTGTGTATAGATTACCGAAAATTGAATGACGCCACAAGGAAAGACCACTATCCATTGCCTTTCATTGATCAAATGCTTGAAAGGTTAGCGGGTAACGAATTCTATTGTTTCTTGGATGGTTTTTCCGGGGATTTTCAAATACCCATAGCACCGGCGGACCAAGAGAAGACGACCTTCACATGTCCCTATGGCACGTTCGCATACCGAAGAATGCCCTTTGGGCTTTGTAATGCACCCGCAACATTTCAAAGGTGCATGGTTGCCATATTTCACGACATGATTGAGAATTTTATGGAGGTATTCATGGACGACTTCTCGGTTTTTGGTAACTCTTTTGACTCTTGCCTTGCAAATTTAAAATTCCATGCTTTCTCGTTGCGTTGAGTCTAATCTTGTTTTGAATTGGGAAAAATGTCATTTCCTGGTAAAAGAGGGCATAGTGTTGGGACATAAAATTTCAAATGTGGGAATGGAGGTCGACAAAGCAAAAATTGAAGTGATTTCAAAACATCCTCCACCCACGTCGGTTAAATCCATTAGAAGTTTCTTGGGTCACGCCGGTTTTTACCGACGTTTCATAAAAGATTTTTCAAAAATTTCTAGTCCAATGACTCAACTTCTGGAAAAAGACGCTCCATTTGTGTTCTCTAAAGAGTGTCTAGAAGCATTTAACTCTTTAAAAGAGAAATTGATGACAGCTCCAATTATGGTGGCTCCGGATTGGAGCCTTCCTTTTGAATTAATGTGCGATGCTAGTGATTTTGCAGTTGGTGCGGTCTTAGGGCAAAGACGAGGAAACCGATTTCAACCCATCTATTATGCGAGCAAGACCTTAAATGACGCTCAAGAAAACTACACCACCACCTAAAAGGAACTACTAGCGGTGGTTTTCGCTTTTGACAAGTTCCGGTCTTACTTGATCTTATCCAAGACGGTGGTGTTTACGGATCACGCGGCGCTTAAATATTTGTTCAACAAGCAAGATGCGAAGCCAAGATTATTGAGATGGATCTTGTTACTTCAAGAATTTGATATCGATATAGTCGATAAGAAAGGGGCCGAGAATGTGGCGGCAGATCATCTTTCGAGGCTAGAGAACCCTTCTCTAGAAAAGCTTGACGAGTATGAGATCAACGATCAATTTCCAAATGAAGCACTTATGATGGTGATAAATGAGGAGGTCCCATGGTTTGCCGACTACGCAAACTATTTAGTCGGTGGTGTGTTATTAAAAGGGATGACACACCAACAAAAGAAAAAGTTTTTCAAGGATTTAAAATTTTATTTTTGGGATGATCCTTACGTATTTCGTGTATGTGCAGATCAAATCATCCGGAGATGCGTGTACGGGGAGGAAACAAAGAAGATCTTGCATCATTGCCATCAAAGAGCGACTGGCGGCCACCATGGAGTAAACACCACCGCAAAGAAAGTCTTCGATGCCGAGTTTTATTGGCCAACCATCTTCAAGGATGCCAGTGAATGGGTAAGGACATGTGATGCATGTCAAAGAGCAGGTAATATTTCTTCCCGGAATAAGATGCCTCAAAACTCAATCCAAGTGTGTGAACTATTCGACATTTGGGGCATCGATTTCATGGGACCATTTCCCTCGTCGCATGGTCATAAATATATTCTTGTTGCGGTTGATTATGTGTCGAAGTGGGTCGAAGCACAAGCGTTACCAACGAATGATGCCAGAGTTGTGGTCAAGTTTTTAAAACGACTCTTTTCACGCTTCGGTGCTCCTAAAGCTTTAATAAGCGATAGGGGCACTCATTTTTCAAATGCTCAACTTGACAAAGCATTGCGACGCTATGGGGTAACTCATAGATTTGCAACGGCATATCACCCACAAACGAGTGGGCAAGTTGAAGTAACAAACAGAGCGTTAAAAAGAATTTTAGAACGAACCGTTGGCCAAAACAGAAAAGAGTGGGCGGATAAACTCGATGACGCCCTTTGGGCTTTTAGAACCGCCTACAAAACCCCAATTGGCACAACTCCTTTTCGGTTAGTATATGGTAAGGCTTGTCATCTTCCCGTGGAACTTGAACACAAGGCATTTTGGGCCTTGAAAGTATGCAACTTGGACTTAATTGAGGCCGGAGAAAAAACAAAGCTCCAAATAAATGAGTTGGATGAATTGCGCGAAGAGGCATACGAGAGTGCCCGTATCTATAAAGAAAAGACAAAAAGATTACATGATAAGCGCATTCATAACAAACAATTCAAGGTCGGAGACAAAGTTTTGTTATTTAATTCAAGATTAAAATTGTTTCCCGGGAAGTTACGCTCCCGATGGTCCGGCCCATTCACGATCGCCCAAGTGTTCCCATATGGAACCATGGAACTCGCACAACCCGAGGGCGAAAATTTTAAAGTGAATGGACATCGGTTGAAACATTATTTGCCGGACCGATCAAGGGATGAGGGTGGGGAGATCATTAATTTGATCTCTAACCACAGTTGAAGTAGCGAGTGTCAGTCGAGCTTGGGACTCGTTAATAAACAAGCATCCTATCCCGTAGTTTATCATTTTTGTTTTGTTTGTTTAAATTGTAGTTTCTCGTAGTTAAATTGTTGCAAATAAAGTTTTTCTTGCTCATTTTAAGTTGAAGTTCCTTTTGTTTAAATGTTTAGGTGTTTAAAAAAAAAGAAGAAGAAGAAAATTAAAAAGATTTTCAGTTCTAAGGGTGAGTTAATTGTTTTAGCCGATGGATAGCAGAACTGCAGTGGTCACGCCGTGACCACAAGGATTCACGCCGTGAAGAATGACAATAAAATTTCATTTTGCAAACAGAAAGTTCGTCACGCCGTGACCAAATTCACACTCACGACGTGACCGTTTTGGTAAGTGTACGGTTAATCAGACAAAATAGGGTTTACAGGGCTATCAAGTGACAGTCACGCCGTGACCCTTTAGGTGTTCACGCTGTGACCTTCTGCAATAACTTCCCCTGCGATTTTATTTTAGGGTTTCACTTGCATTTCTTTTCTCCTTTCTCCCTCTTCTCTGCGGCGGTTCCCTCTTCTCCTCACCAACATTCCTAATTTTCTGCAATCTCTCACTAATCCAAGGTATGTTCTTCATAATCTTTAAGTTTTGGCATAAATTTCATGAGTGGTGAAGTTCAAATCCGATTTTCTTGAGGATTGGAGTCTCATTTCGGGTTTTGCTACTAGTGTTCATATGCGGGCATAATCTCCATTTCTCATTGCATATTTATATATGGAGTTCATGTTTTTGAAAAAAAAATGTGTATGGCCAAATATTTGTGTAGAGTAGCAAAGATTTAGGATTCACTCTCATTATGCTTTAAACTACATGTTTTGAGTATTCTTGCAATGTTTCATGTTTTGGTGTAATTATCTCTTGTTGTTATTAATTTGTTGTAAAAAATAAAAAATAAAAAATAAAAAATAAAAAAAAATAAGTAATTTCAAGTTGCACATAGTTTTCATCATTTGTGTATGCAAGATTTAGTGAAAAGAATGATCTTGGGAATAATTTTGTTGTGAATGTTATCATTTTTGTGCTATGCATTAATGCTTTCCTTGGGTTGTTTCACTTAAATTCCACCATTGCTATTTGAATGCATGATTAAGTTGAACCGCTACGCTTTTAAATTGTTAATCGCTTGGGTTTGAGGATCGTATTGGTGAATTCTTGTTGATTAATCTAACTCAAGGAATTGATGGTAAATTCACAAGTGTGTGGAAGGGGGGTAATTGAAGTTAGTATATGTTTTGAACATCATTTTGTGTAGTCATGATTTTATTCCTTGATTGATGTTCAAATAATCATGGAATATGCGTTTTGTTTTCGATGCATGGGTTTTTAAATTGTTGAGTCCATTATGGAGCATTGTGGTGTTTTTAGTTTCTCATTCGCTTAGCTTTTGTGTTGCAGGATGGCTAAACGTTACCGTGGTTCTAGCTCCCGAACAGGAGCTAACGAGGAGGACGAACCGGCGCTAACCCAAACGCCGGCATTCGGATCAAACCACCGTTTTTTAAAATTCGACAATGTCCGTCCCGCCGCACGAAAGATTACTATCCAAAGAAAATTTGCGACAATCCAAAAGCGAACCATTAACCCAGGAAGACTGGCAAATTGGACATTCTTGAGTAATATCAACGTAGGAGATATGGTACCATCTATTGCTGACCAAATCCGGTCACATTTAGTGGTTGAGTTCCGCGGCTTCAAATCCAATGCCTGGGTTAATTTAATGACAACTCGTGAGCCGATTTATCTGGAGTTAACCCAAGAGTTCTACTCCATGTTTCGGTTCTCCGAGACTACGGAGGATATGTTCGATGAGGATGCGGTGCGTTTCCGTCTAGGTGGTGTCGACCGTTCCATCTCGGTGGTCGATCTTGCATATAGAATGGGGCTTTATTCTTCTGACGATATGGATCATGACGATTTCAACGACTACATTCAGGCGGGTTTGTTGGGGGTTCCGGATGAATTTAGCCAAGATTCCTTCTGGAGAGACTTAACTGGATTAGAGGCTTATGACGTAAAGCATGCAAAGGAATCGGAGCTGAACGATCGGATAGTCCGAATTGTGCATCGTTTCATTGCACTTTCCACACCGGGCCGTGAAAGCGGTAAAGACAGGGTGTCGCTCCACGATCTTTATCTGTTTTACCTTATACTAACTCCAGGGATCTTTGCTTGTCTTCCATTTTTTGCAGCATGCCACTTTCTGACCGAATCCAACAAGCAGGAGCGGAACCCTCTAAGTGGGGGCCAATTCGTAACCCAGATTGCAAGGTCCTTTGACCTCTTAACTCCAGCAAATATCCGCTCCATGCGAGAGTGTGGGCCAATGAAATCAGCTGATGGGAACTTCTTGACAAAAATGGGGGTAGTATGGTTCGATGACCTATACGGTTGTTAGTACATGACCGCAGACAACCAGGTCAACCGACCACGACAACGAGCTCAGCGTGCTCAGCAGCCACCACAACCTCCCATACATCTGCAACAGTAAGAAGAGTGGGACCCCCGGTTGACAGCCCTTGAGCAACAAATGTCAAATTTTGGTCTCTCGATGAATTCTGGGTTTGAGGACATGAGGCAAGGGTTTGCTTCCCAAGGTCACAAAATAGGAGAACTTCGCACGGAAGTTAGAAGTTTCGGCTCACGGTTCGATCAGGTCGATAGTCGTTTTGACACCTATGGCGCTCGATTCGACAACTTCTACTCCCGTTTCGACCAATACGCCATGGCCGCTCAACGGAACTATGAGCACTTTTCTACATTCATGCAAGGCCATGGGTATGTTCCGCCGGATCAAGCGGGTGGTAGTTCAGCTTCTCATAAACAAACTCCCTTCCAGCAAATGCCAGACACGTCATTCCAGCAACAATTCCCCGATCAGCAATTCCAAGACCCTTCATCCCAGTTCCATGACCACCACTTCCACCAGGATCCACCACCAGGGGCCCTTTGAGGGGCTGTTTGCAATTCCCTATCCTTTTAGCTTCTTTTTATTGCATTTTAGTTTAGTCACGTTTACATTTTTGCATATTTTTAATTTATCTTACGTTTTCTTTCTTTTTGTAGGTGCATACCCCGTGTGTTGACGCAACTTAAATTCATCTTCCGTGCCATTTCATGCCACCTCGGACGCCACAATAGGGGAGTAATTCTTTTCCCTTTCTTCGTGCTTAAATTGCTATTGCTTGACATTGGGGACAATGTCATGTTCAAGTGTGGGGTGGGGTTAGATTTTTCTGATTGTTTGTTGTTTGTCCTAAGCTGCTAATTGGAAGTTAGGCCTTTTTGTCAAACTTTTTCTCTATTTTTGCAAGCTAGACTGTTAGGCACAAAAAGGCCTCAGTCAAACCTGTTCTACATCTGAGGGGTAGATTTATAATCAAACCTGTTGATGCATTTGAAGGTTGAATTTAAGGCCTGTTATATGCCTTATTGAAGCCTGAAATGATTTGCAATATTAGTCATAAGCTGTTCTATGTGTTGCATGTGTTGCAACTAAGACAGTTTGTCCAAGCTGCTCTGTCTGCTGAACAGGCTGGACATAAACTGTCTACGCTGCTCTACACTGGTGAGCAGCTTGGGCACTTTTAAAGTGTTCTGTTCTTTGTGAACAGCACCTGTTCTTTGTGAACAGGCTAAACACTTTATGGAATATGTTTCCAAGTCATCATGTATTGTTTTTTACTACAAGATCAGTTTACAAAGTCGAAGACAAAGTGGAAAACAGAACTGCTCAGCCTGCCCAAGCTGTTCTGTAACATGAAGACAAAAGGTTATTTGAAAAAGGGTGACAGACCTTTTTCTTATATCAAAATAGGCCTTTACAGGAAAGAAAGACGCAAAGTTGACATTCCTAAATTAGTTAAAGGCAATGCAACAGTAGACAAAGTAAAAAGACAAAAGTTCTGCACATGTGAAGACAAGTCTGCTTTTCAGAAAAGTGCAGAAAAGGTTATGTTGTCTTTTCAACAAGACTTCTCCTTTTCATTCCGTCCAATGAAGATGTTTCTCTTAGATCCTCTGAGTGAGTATAAAAGGAAGCTTCTAAGGACAGAAAGAGGTGTGAAGAAAGCTAAGTGCTGAAACCAAGAGTGAACGTGCAAGTGTGATTTTCATGCATGCAAGCCTTCTGTGTAAACCAGTATCTGTGTGTCTAAGCTGTTTTACACAAGCCGTTCCCTTAAGTCTTGTAAACACAGTGAGTGCTTCTTAGTGAGTGTATTCATTGTATTCTAGTTTGAGTTTGTCTTAGACTAGTGAACATACTGTTGTATCTGTCATCTCAGCTTGAACTATTCCGCATTCAAGCTTGTTTGTAATTAACAAATTGTTGATAATACATACAAACATTGAGAAAAGAGTGTGTAGTTTTTTTAAATAGCTGTATTCACCCCCCTCTACAGCTTAAAGCTATATACTTTGGGAACCTTTCGGGACCTACACACTTTTTATATTTTCTTGAGATCGCGGCGGCGCTGGGTCCATCCCGGTCTCGATAAATAGCATGGGTGCGACCCAGCGCGATCGCGATGAGGTGGTCGCAACCGCGATCAGAGCAGTTGGTCTAGGTCAACAAAAATCCAAGGGAGACCGGCTCAATTCGTAAATTTGACTCTTTAGCTCCAGAATCTGTTCTTTTCACAATCAGGCAACCTTCAAATTGCAAAATACAAAAGTAAACAAATGAGGACCGTATTCAAACAATTCGAGGCAAAAATAACCCAAATCTGGGGCAGCATATGACGGAAAATTATGTACAAAATACGTCATAACACTTTTTTTCTATTTCATTATCTCTTTCTATCATGATAATTGATATTTATATTAAAAAAAGTTTTTTATAAAAAATATTTTTTTTTCTATATTAAAATTATTTAACTGCTAAAAATTTAACATATTCTATATAGAAATGTTATCTAATATATGTAGAATGTTATATAATTCTATATATTTTTATGTATATTAACATTACTATTTATTATATATGTAGGATGTTATGTTTCTTATACATTTCATATGTTTTATACAAATAAATTAATTGGTACAACAATAACAATATTTTACGTAGAATGATATGTAAGATATATAGATACAACAATAACAAATAATATGGTGAACGGATTCTATGTATATTAACATGTATTCTATGTAGATTATCACATATTCTATGTAAAAATACATTAAAAACATAGTTTTAACAAATTAACTGACAAACATATTTTATGTAGATTACCATGTATTCTATGTAAATATCATGTATTCTATATTGATACGACGATGACAATTTACTAGTATGACAATAACAATATTCTACACCGATACAAACTAGCTACAATCAATTCTGTATAGAATATCATGCATTCTATATAGATACAACAATAACAAATTACTAGTACAACAATAACAATATTCTACATAGATACAAAATAGCTACAATCAACTTTGTATAGAATATCATGTATGCTATATAGATATAATAATAACAAATTACTAGTACAACAATTACAATATTCTACATAAATACAAACTAGCTACAATTATATATATATATATATATATATATATATATATATATATATATATATATATATATATATATATATATATAGGATTGGGTTCACATGAGAACCCCTATATTTCGTGAGAATGTAAGAACCACTCTAAAAATTTGTGCATGCACTGTATAAAATTGTGCATTTGATACTAAAATTAAATGTTTTCGATAAATTTATGCATCTCATGTAAAAAATTACGCATCTCATGCTATAATTTATCCATTTTATGTACGAATTGTGCATTTAAGAAAATTTGTGCATTTGATGTTCAAATTTGTGCATATACTTTATAATTTAATGAATGTAAGTTTTGAATGTAATTTTAGTGTTAGATTATGATATTTATTAATATTTAAGACTAATAATGATTTTAAGTAAAACTTTTAATTTTAAAATTTGTGCATTTGATGTACAAATTTGTGCATTTTGGAGTGGTTCTCATGTTCTCACGGTAACAAGGGTTCTTACCGGAACCCAACCCTATATATATATATATATATATATATATATATATATATATATATATATATATATATATAATTCTTGTAGGTTAGCAAAAACAAATCATGTTTGGTTGGCTAAAAATGGAATTGGAATCCAATTTTATAATTCGTTGGTAAGGGTAGGTTGGGATGGATGGGTAGAGGTGAATAAATCTCTAAGGTAGGACCGTAGAAATAATATGAGATGGATAGGGTAGTGTGGGTGGGTGGGGTGAGTGAGGGATGGGTGGGTGGGTCAGTGGGTGGGTAGGGGTAGATATGTTGGGTAGTAAGTAAGAGTAGGTTGGATAGCGTAGGTAGGGTAGGGGTAGGTGGGTTGGGTGGGGTTGGGTCAGTAATGTATGATGGATGAGGTATGGGTAGGGGTAGGGGTAGGTATGGTGGTAGTAGGTAAAAGTAGGTTGGATAACGTAGGTAGGGTAAGGGTAGGTGGGTAAAGGTGGGTGGGATGAGGTAGGTTAGGGTAAGGTGGGTGGGTGGGGTATGGATGAGTGGGTAGAGGTGCATAAGTCTCTAAGATAGGAACATGAAGAGATAGATAGGGTAGAGTGGAGTGGGATGGGATGGGGTGGGTGGGTGGGTAGTAGGTAAGAGTAGGTTGGATAACGTAGGTAGGGTAGGGGTAGGTAGGTTGGGTGGGGTGGGGGTGGGGGTGGGGTGGGTAATGTATGATGGATGAAGGATGGGTAGGTGGGTAAGAGTAAGCATGGTGGGTAGTACGTAAGAGTAGGTTGGGTAGGTGGGTGGGATAGGATGGGATAGGGTGCATGGATAGGTAGGTAGGTAGGTAGGGTGGGTATGTAGGTAGGGGTGGGTGGGTGAGTGGGGTGGGGCAGGGCATGGTGTAGTGTATCGTGTTACACGTAAGAGGTATTTTTGTAATCAATTACTTTCTATTTTTAAAAGGAATTGAATTTCATCCATAGTATGAAGGAATGCTATTTTCCTTTATTCATTGAAAAATTTCAATTTTGATGGAATTCAATTCAATTTTATAGTTGAACCGAACACATGAATTGACTGGAATTGATTCCTTTCCTCTCCATTTCCTTCGGATTCCAGTGAACCAAACATCACCTAAGGTTATTTATTTGGTAAACGGTCAAACACGTCAAATGTACACTTTTGAATAAGACAAAAATAGTTTAGGAACTTAAAAAGCAACAGAAAAGTTGAAGTACCTAATCACAAAAAAAAAAATAAATAAATAAATAAAATAAAATTGATGCGGTTTTTTAATATTAACCCTTGGTTAAATATAAGGATCGTTTATATTTTAAAGTTTCTTTAAAATTTTATAATCTGTTTCATTCTATAATTTT
Organism: Centrapalus pauciflorus; assembly: GCA_020465985.1. Lineage (NCBI taxonomy): Eukaryota > Viridiplantae > Streptophyta > Magnoliopsida > Asterales > Asteraceae > Centrapalus > Centrapalus pauciflorus. The sequence goes on along the minus strand of JAANYP010002126.1, from coordinate 89,080 downwards.
TTACGGCATTCTAAATTCTTTATGTTTTGATCAATAATACTAATATTTCAATTTTTTTCTTCATTTAGGTCATATAATTTTTTAGAGTTAGTTACAAAAATGGTTCCTGTGGTTTGTCCTAATATTTAGAATTGGTCCTTGAACTTTCAATTTTGCAGAAACGGTCCTTATTTTCATAGTTTGTTTGCAATTTTGGTCCCTCACACTGTTAACTTTTCTAATATGACCAATTTACCCTTATTTTGATGGAAACCACAAGGACCATTTCTGCAATTGATTTTTTTTTTTAACTTTTTGAGTAAATTACATAAATGGTCCCCGTGGTTTATAGCAAATTACAGGTTTCGTCCCTAACTTTTAAAAATTACGCTGATGGTCCATATTTCTAAACTTTGTCACGCTTTCAGTCCCTAAACAATTCAATTTTTTAAAAATACCAATTTTGCCCTTAAAAGTTAAAATTGAATTTCACATATGGCCGCTAATCAATTAATTTAGTTTATGATTTATAAATTATTATTTGTATTTTTATAATCATTCTTATTGATGTAAATATTTATTTCGTTTATTAATTTTTGTTTTATAAATTTTTTCTATATATCTATATATTTAATTAATTTATCCTTCTTATTTTCACATACTAATTTTTAAATGATATTCATATTGTTTTGGAATTTTATACATGTAAGATATGTACATTCATTTATAAATTTTAAAAAGCATCCATTCTTATTTCATAAATGTTATTAGATAACATTATAAATTCTACATATGAAATGGTATTAGTAAAAATATATTATTTTTAATAATCTTTAACAAGCTTGTAATTTATAACATTCTAAATTTTTTATGAGTATATCAATATCATTCTTTTCTAATGTTTGAATAGTATAAAATATATGTTCATTGTTACATATAAATTCTACTTTACTTTTTTTCTATTCTTTTTTATTTTTATTTCATAAACAAAAAAAATATGAGAAATTTTTTAAATTATTTCTAAAACACATTTGATAGTTCTAAATAAGATTTTAATATATATTTAAAATCATTAACTAATATTTGTTTTTTAATATTAAAATAATGCTTTATTTTTTAATTTTAAAATAGTGTTTTTAAAAAAAAATATTTAAAATTATCAATAGATTTTTTGAAATAATTTAAAAGTTTCTTACATGTTGTATTTTGTGAAATAAAAATAAAAAATAGAAAAAAAATAAAAGAATGATGTATATTTAATAATTGAACTAGTATTTTATACTCTTCAAACATTAGAAAAATGATATGTTACACCCAAAAAAATTTTAAAAATGCTAAAAAAGATTATAATCTTGTTAGGTTTATTAGGAATAATACAATTTTACTTACACTATTTCATATGTAAAATATACAATATTCTACCAATAAAAATCTATAAATTAAGAGTAGATAATTTTTATAATCTATAAATGAGTGTACATATTTACATGTTTAGAATTTCAAAAACACCTTTAATATCATTTAAAGTTAATACATGAACATAATAATGATAAATTAATTAAATATATAAATAGATTGGAAAATAGTTTATAAAACAAAAATTAATAAAAAAATATATTTTTCTTCGAAATGAACGAATGTAGAAATAACTAAATATATATTTAAAATTAATAGGTATGAAACTTGTTAATATATAGGTAAAGTACATAAATAAATTGTAGATAAATTCTTATAATAATAAATAAAATATTACTTATTTATTAAGCATTTATGAATATACAAATAATTAAATATGAAGTAAAAAAACTTAATTAGTTCATATAGGACCATAAGTGAAATTAGTTTCTATGGGCAAAATTGGAATATTTAAAAAATTGAGTTGCTTAGGGACTGAAAACGTAACAAGGTTTCAAAATATGGACTACCAGTGTAATTTTTAAAAGTTAGGGACGAAACCTATAATTTGCTATAAACCACAGGGACCATTTATGTAATTTACTCTAACTTTTTTTACTCTTAATTAAATGATTTATTTTATAGTGTTAATTAACTTTAATAAATTATAAAGAAGAAAAGAATTTTTTATTTATGTTGGTTCCTAAATGATTTTAATATTGTTTAAGTCCCTAATATTTTTTTGTATTATTCAAAAGTATATATCTTTGACCGACTACCGGATGAGAAGGTAAAACAAAACCAATAAAACAAAAAGTGTAGGGACTTAATCGCTAAAACATGTAAAGATAGTGAGTTTTTTGAATATTACAAAATTAGTTAAGGGACTTAAACAATCAAAAAAAAAAAGTTTAGGGACTTAATCACAAAACTAAGAAAAGTTTATGAGGTTTTATCAATATTAACCCTAAAATATTTATGTAGATCAAACCACAAATAATATTTATGTAACTGACTCTACTTTATTTTTAGTGTTAATTAACTTTAAAAAATCATAAAAAAAAATTATTTATGAGCCAACAATTTAATTAAAGTTAAAAATATTAAAGAACTTTAAAAAATAAAAATTTAACGTTTAATTTGACCGAGTTAAAAAACTTCCAAATAGTCTAAGACAACTCAAAATTTTTTATTTAACGTATCAATTATTTTATCGTTTTAATTTTTGACTACATCAAAAACGATTTAAAAATTTAGGTCCATATAACATCTTTGAGATTCATGATTAACAACTTTAATCATCAAACTTTGGTTTGTCAGACCTTTACATAAAATCGAGAAATATTAATAGGTTTTTAATCTTTTTCGCCTTTCAATTTGACTTTTTATTTTAATCCGATTTAATCGACACCTTAAAATTTAAACCATTTAGATTTATCACTTTACCATTATCACCTTGCTTTGATACAAATGTGAACGAATTATAAAATAGAATCTTTGGATGATTTTATTTAAGAAGAAAGTAATATATATCTGACCAACAAACATATTTTTATTATAAATTTATGAACCAACATAAATAGTTATAGAGTCAAAATAACTTTTTTAATATTTTATATATAAAACCTCAAGAAAATAGTTTCTAAACATAAATGATTTTTTCGATTATAAATTTTGATTGGTTTACACTTTGATTATAGTAAATTAAAATTAAGAGTTAATTACAAAAATGGTCCCTGTGGTTTGTATCAAATTTTGGATTTGGTCCCTGAACTTTTAATTTTGCAAAATTGGTCATTATCATCAAGGTTTACTTTCAAGATTGGTCCCTCATCCATTAACTTTAATTTAAATACCCATTTTGCCCTTGCTTATATTTATGCTTTTGAGCCTTTTAGTTTCAATTTATTAACAACTCTTTTTTTATATATAAAACAAATAGATATAAAATATATTAAAAGTATTAATATCATTAATCAATTAGAAACAAAAAAACAAATACAATAAATAATATCTACACTTTTATATATATATATATATATATATATATATATATATATATATATATATATATATATATATATATATATATATATATATATATATATATATTTATATAATTTTAATTTCGTTTCGCATAATTTTATACTTTATACTATATATTTTTTATGGTATATATATAAATATACCATTTGTTTGAACGAAAACATTTTGAATTAAATTGGTTCATCATTTTCCTTTTCATTAAATTGGAAATCGGAACTGCTAGTCATTAAATAGAAAAAACAACCACTAAATCTAGTTTTAATGTTTTTTTTATCAGTTAAAACAATTAAAAATTTCAATTTTTAATTTAACCAAACAAAAAAATGGTCAACCAGTATAGTTTTATAAAATTTTCGCTCGGAAAAAACAACGAACAATTTCGATCTTAAATTTAACCATTGAAAATGACGTCAACTGATTTAATTTTAAATGTTTTCGCTCTGAAAAAACAATCAATCAATCTATAAAGTTTTTAAATTCAAAAAATGACGAATTATTTCATTTTTTAATTTTTCTTTAACGGATAGAATAACAAATCATTTAGATTTTTAATTTAACTTAATATATATATAATTACGCAAACCAAATAATAATTTATTTTTCGGAACGAAAAACAAAAAATTATAGAATTGCAAATGCTTATTAAAATTATAAAATTTATGAAAACTATATATAATATAAACAAAATGACGCAAACCGATTAAAAGATATTATATATATATATATATATATATATATATATATATATATATATATATATATATATATATATATATATATATAACATAAAAATAACTATAACTAAAAATAAAAACTGGAAAAAATAATACTTTTTTTGTTGTATTTGTTTCTAATTAATTAATATTAATATTTTTATTTTTCTAATGATTTGTTTTATTAAAATAAAAGGTTGGTAATGATTTGTAATTAAAAGAATCAAAAGTGTAAATATAAGCAAGGGCAAAATGGGTATTTAAATTAAAGTTAATGGATAAGGGACCAATCTTGAAAGTAAACCTTGATAATAATGACCGATTTTGCAAAATTGAAAGTTTAGGGACCAAATCCAAAGTTTGATACAAACCACAAGGACCATTTTTGTAATTAACTCTAAAATTAATTAAGACTAAAATAACTAAATCATTTATGAACCAACATAAATAATTAAATAATTTTTTTATTTTTTTATAGTTTATAAAATTTAAGTAACACTAAAAAATAATTTATTTATTTAAGAATAAAAGAGAGTTATAAAAACTAATTATAGAAATGGTCCCTATAGTTTGCATCAAAATAAGGGTAATTTGGTCATATTAAAAAAGTTAATAGGTTGAATGACCAAAATTGCAAACAAACCATGAAATAATGACCGTTTCTGCAAAATTGAAAGTTCAGGGACTAAATACAAAGTTTGGAACAAACCACAGGGACTATTTTTGTAATTAACTCAATTATTTAATATGTCAATTATTGTTGATATTTTAAGAAATTTTATATATGAGTGAGCCTATATAATACATTGGTTTCTAAATGATTGGTTTAATATATTTTCATAAACTTCGCAAGCACTTAAATATAGATTTCTATTTGGGTTTCATGAAATACCGTTTTTTCACATAATGCCGAAAATATCACTCAGAATTAATTTTAAGAAATATTTCTTAAAAATAATCAAGGTAACATATTATAGGTATTAATATCATTTGGATTTCATGAAATACAATTTTTTCACATGGTGTCAAAAGTATCACTCAAAAGTCAAAACTAATTTTAGAAAATATTACATAATAATAAACAAGATAACATTATATATAAGTGATAAATTGATATAATGATCGAGTTTTTTTTTATAAATTACTGTGTGAATTTAATGATATTAATTAACAAAATATATCACATATTTACATGACTTATTTTTTTAATATTACTTCATAAAAATTAAGAAAAACATATTATATAAACTTATAAGGGTAAAATGTTATCGTTTCTGAAGATCTAATATTTAAACATTTACATATAATATTTAAAGATAAATGCAACTATGCAAGTCTTAACTGCTAATTAACCGGATATGCCGCAAGACTGAGCTAGCAATCAACCCGAATAACCAGGAATCCCACAAAACTTGACTAAATATAAATTTTCGGTCTATCAGCATTCATGCTCACAATGACACAGCTGGCTGCCGGATCCGCCAATCGTAAATCTTCCATTGTCTTTCTCTTTCTCGCCGGAGTTCTCCTTGCACTTCTTTTTCTTCCGATCATCTTCACCCTCTCATCTTCCGACTTAATCCCAACTCTTTCCCAATCACTATCCACCGATACATGCAGCTGTAACGGCAAAACCCCACCGCGATTCAACCGCCTATTCGATCCGCCCGTTTCAACCTTTTACGACGATCCAACTTTTGGGTACACTCTTGACAAACCTATCAAGAACTGGAATAATAATAGACAACAATGGCTAAAGCTACACCCTTCGTTTGTTTCCAGATCCAACGAACGGATTTTTCTGGTGACGGGATCGCAATCGAAACCATGCCAAAACCCTAAAGGAGATCATTTTCTATTGAGGTTTTACAGGAATAAAATAGATTATTCTCGGATTCATGGTTATGATATTTTCTACAACAATGTGTTGCTCGAATTGAAAATGAAAAACTGTTGGGCTAAATTATCTGCGGTTAAAGCAGCGATGGTAGCGCACCCAGAGGCTGAGTGGATTTGGTGGATTGACGAAGATGCTGTGTTTACAGATATGGATTTTAAAGTGCCGTTAGAACGTTATAAAGATCGAAACTTTGTGGTGCATGGGTGGCCAAGAGAAGTGTACGAGGCAAAAAACTGGCTTGGTTTGAATGCAGGATCGTTTCTTGTTAGGAATTGCGAATGGTCGTTAGATTTCTCGGAAGCATGGGCAGATATGGGTCCTCAATCGACGAACCACGAGAAATGGAGGGAGACTTTATTGGAAATGTTTAAGCATGACGCCGATGATCAAACTGCGCTTGCGTATTTGCTTGTAAAAGAAAATGAGAATAATCAAAATCAACCAAGCAAAGTTCATATCGAAATCGAGTATTATCTTGAAGGATACTGGATGGTTATTAAAGATACACTCAAAAACATCACAGACAAATATGATGAGATAGAGAAAACAGCCAAGATTTTAAGAAGGCGCCACGCTGAATTGGTAAGTGAGCAGTATGCCGAGCTCTGGGAACCGTATTTGAAAGATGCAGGTTATGGGTACGGGAGCTGGAGGAGACCGTTTGTGACTCATTTCGCGGGTTGTCAGCCGTGTAATGGGCAGCACAACCCATCTTTCTCACAGCAAAGATGTTGGGAAGCCATGGACATGGTTTTGAACTATGCTGATAATCAGGTGATCCGAAATTACGGGTTTATCCATCCTGATTTATCGGATTCGTCCATGGTATCACCATTGCCATTTCGATAAAACAGACGAAATAAGTGTGTTGCTTGCTTGCTGATAATCAGGTGATCCCAAAGGATTAATCTTTTTTGAAAAGAATACATATCCTTTAATCCTACTCTGAAATCTTTTTTTTTTTCACCATTTAACTCGACCCCTAATCTGTAAATCTGAAACAGGTTAACACCTTGATACGGATAAACCTATCTTACTCTCCCCAACGTACATTGCATTTTTGAATCATTTATTACCTATAAATTAAAGGGTCAAATTAATTACGTTGCCTATATAAAGTAAGGTTTTTTAATTTTCAAGTGTAACTATGTGGTTAGTTATTGTAGTTTTAGAATTTTTCATATATATGGTTTTTATTCATTTCACTATTTGAACTTTTTTTTTATGGTTTAATACTTTAACTAGTATATTACCCGTGTGTTACACGGAATAGTAGACAATTTGTTTTTTCAAAACTATATATATCTGAAAAATTATTACAGAAACAACAAATAAAATAGCAATATTATATTGTTAAATTGATTATAAAAAATATATAAAATGGGTCAAAAGTAAAATACATAACTAAAAATTAAATAATAAGCAAAAGAGGGAAAAAAAATATAGAATCCAAGAAGTTTGGATAAGAAGCCAACAAAATACGTGAGTTGTAGACTCAAATTTTTAAATTTAAAATCCAAAATAATAGGAGTTATAGACTCAAATTTAAATTTGAAATCCAAATTAATAGGATGATATTTTATTTCTAAATTAATTTAATCAATGTAACTATTATTTTAATATTATACACGTATCGTATTTACGTTATGCCAAATGACATTCTAGTTAGGTGTCATGTGGCATTTAGTTACTCTTTTAATAGTATAAATAGATTTGATAAATAATGATCTTTGATCAAATATATATGATAAAACATCAGTATTTAAACCAAATGAAAAGACAACACAAACGGCAATACCCCTAGCTAAATTGACAAAATTGAGCCATATATAGTATAAATACCTTCAGTTCAATTCCCCCTTTGTTCATCTAAAATGTGCTAATACAATGAGGCAACGACCAAAAAGTTAAATTTATAAAATGCATATATAATAATATAGTTCAATACAACTTATAAAAATTTATTTTTTAATAGCTTAATTAACATCTATATTTTAGATTGTTGAATTCGAATTGGGCTTCTAAAATTTTACTCAATCTTATAAATAATTATCTACAAAACTGATATGTTTAAGGTTTTACCGTCCAATTAAATCTTTTGTAGCAAATTTCCTTGTCGTTGGTTACAATACAACAAGGTATGGACTTTCACTACTAAGAAAAGCCTAATGAGCCACGTTAAAAAGAAAATATACCCCACTGGCTTGAATAGAAGGTGGCTTCATTGTAAACTGAAATAAAGTCTAGTTACGGATCCACTACAAGAAAATTTGGTTACAGTGTGAACAAAAATACTCACATATGTCAAAATGTCCTCAGCAAATCTCTACAGTGAGGACATATCCTCACGTCAGTTTCCCCACTAAAGCACCGTCCCTGTATATCTATGGTGATATAGCCCTATAACCTGGTCCAAAAAGATTTTTTTTAAAAAATAGTTTTTGTTTACAGCAGCCCTATTCAAGAATATACAAGATTCTAGAAATCTTAATTTAATAGTAACCTGTACGTGCAGAAAATTCAAGATTCTAGAAATCAATCCTAAACTATTTTAATGTACATAACATTCCATTCTTACAATTTCTAGCTCAAAAACATATATTTTAAGTCTATAAAAAAAAGACTTCAATCTTTATATTTCAAAAACTAAGTCCAAAATATTTAAAGATCTCTCATCCACGCTCCAACTCCACGATGCTTCGTTGTCCATCGCACACCATTTTTTGACCATTCAATCATGTTATCCCTCTAACACTTCATTTCTTGCCTATATAACATAACCACATTGAACTTTAATTAAAAAAAATTCTATTATCTAAATATAAAGTCTATTGATATTCACCACATGTTTTCTATATAGAAAGTGAATCAATATGGGTTCCTTATATTATTGACAATATTTGTGTGGCGGACCTACCTTTTAAGAAACTCGTATATGTCTCAAACAGATACATGTATTATAAGAATGCATGTCCGCAAGACTTTATTTCTCTTACAATATGAGATACTACGTAAATCATGACATCAAATATGAATGAGGAAAATACATTTCTAGCTGATAGAGAGTAACGATAATATCACGTTGTCATTAATCCAATACTTCGGGATCTATAAATTTTGAATGAATCATGTTAAAAAACAGGCAGAGTTTAGTAATTGTATGGCAAATACGATCTGTCAATATTCCACGAATGGTGAATGGTGATAGGAATCATCTGTGTCTTTAAACATGACAGTCATGAGACTTCATACCGAGTAATTTCAAATCTTTCATAGACACCATTTTTTTATGTTAGCAGAATAACCAGATGTAACCTTAACACCATGTAAGCATCGACAAAATTGGGTTTTCTCATCTTTTGACATCGTAAAACATGTTGGAGGCAAAAATGTACGTCTTCCATTGTTTTCAACAGGAGCAAGCTCATTTCGACCATATCCTTTCTAACATTAATACCATCATTTGTTTTTTCGATTATGTTTAATAACAAACCTATTAAGTTGTCACATATATCTTTTTCAATATGCATAACATTGTGAAGACCTTCCCTTACGGGGCAGTCCTCAGAGTCTAGGTCCCACATCATGCAACACGATATCAATCATAACTAAGATAGAGTAATTTAAGTTGCGGAATTTCATATTACAAGTACAAACATTAGGATAAGTTTAATACAATTTTAGTTCAGATTACAATTTTTAAAATAAACTAATAAAGGGTACCATCTAATCTAATACATGTCATCATATGATCAATTCAAATCTACCCAGACCACCACAAGTATCTTCTGCCAATCAGTACCGAAGGGTTTTGTTGAGTAGTGGTCTATAGAATACTTCAATCTTGATCTTGTAAGACCTAAGAACTAGGTCCTGCAGGTGACTTTCCTTTATCTTTTCCTGTAAAATATTAAACAACAACTGGTAAGCAAGGCTTAGTGAGAATATAGATTTTCAGGTTACATGCATTAATCAAGCGGATCATGGGTCAAAGCGTGATATGTCTGGACTGCCGCTACAGCCACTCAATGATTGAGACATAGAACTCAGGGAATCGGATGATGTTCAGCCCACGCTCACGCTTTTAGTGGAAGCTATCCACTCATGCTGGGCTAGCTACCAGCGGTCTTCATGGGGGAACATCGGAATATCAATACCAAGTTCAATAGAACTGGTGACATAGCTAGGTCTAGAACAATAGACCGATAAAGCTAATTATTCTGAGCTGAATCAATATGTCAAATGATGCGATCAATAAAGAAAGCATAGTGATCAAAGTCATGATAGCAATAACATATGAAATGAACTATAAGTACAATGTCATGTGAAATGATAAGTCAAATTAGCTATCATGATCCACAGGGCATCACCGAACCATGGTGTGCACAGGTCACAATCCAGCTGAACATTCATGAATGTCAAATAAACTGTCATCAACAATATATCTCAATCGGAAGTCTAGCATGAAAAACTGAATATCTATAACTCACAGTTTCTGTAGTCTTTATCAAGCAGATTTATAATCCACCACCTGGGTTATCCCAGGATTTATCTTTAATCTTTCTGAACTCTGGCTTTGCCTTTTCAATCTTTAATTCTGTAATTCTTTAACTCTTTGTTCAGAATTTATCTGAACCTGTCCAGAATAATATTACATCATTGTCAATTTCATAATCTTTTGACTTTAAAGTCTTTATATTCTTATTTTCATCTGATTCTGACTGATAATTCTTTATTCTTCCATCTTGGATTAATGATTCTTGTGTTTAAAGAATATCAAAATATATATATACAAATTCGGACCAACCCTCATCTGGATTCGGATCTAAGGATCATCCGAATTAGGATCAGATCCGAAATGCACAGAAAATTGGGGAACTCGCCGAGTAAGCTCGGTGAACTCGCCGAGTTCACATCCGAACTTCGGATAGAGAACCGGATTTCGGACACAACCGAATTATGTTGACCCATCCGAATTCGGGTCCATCCGAGATCGGTTCTAATTTAATTTCGGTCCAAATCTAATTTCGGTTTTCATCCGAATTCGGGTCCCAACCGAATTCGGATCCGATACTTATGAATTTTTTAAGAATGTTCAAGCTGTTCTTGGGAACTCGCCGAGTTCACTTGCAGATATGCAAGTCGCAACTTACGGGTTTTATCAAAAATTCATCAATCGTCAATTATACTAACATGCAATTAAATCCAACGTTATATTATCAATTTTGGGGTGTTTCTACACTATTTTCCCTATCTCTAACACATTAAATCGTCCAGATTTGTCCAAAATATTGAAATTTTTTCAAGAACACAAAAGTTTATAAAAACTCAGATTTTGATCTTTTTGGACGATTTAAGCTACGATTTCTGTTTCTAAATCATTTATGGGTTTCATTACATGATTTCTAACCAATATTTCAAGCATGCAACATAATTTCTACAGATTTTAAATCCGAATTTGATGCATTTTAAACTCTTAAAATACAAAATAAAAACTTAGAATTAATTGTATTACCTTAATATTCTTCTGATTCTTGATAATCTCAGTTAGTCTCACGATTTCCTCTTCAAATCTTGAAGTTCTAGCAGATTTTTTTAGAGATTTTAGAGAGAGAGATTGAGAGAATTTGAGTGTTGTAAGATGATGAAGATGAAGAAATAAAGACTTATGGTCTTTTATTTCTAAACTTTCGAATATTGACACATTTGGTCCCTCCACATCTAATTTTCATTCAAATACTGATTTATCTTCATTTTATCATCACTAACTTTATGTATCTTAATTAAATATTTTCATTACTTAATTAAAATTACAATACAAATAATGTTATAAAATTACATTATTGAATCAAAACAGAAATTAACGTTAAGTCAAAAGCTAGGTTGTTACAGAATGGGCTCCACCACGCATAAACTTCGTCCCCGAAGTTAGCTATGTTCGAACAGACTTGGATACGTTGCTTTCATGACATCTTTTGATTCCCAAGTCTAATGCGAACCCTTGTGGTGTTTCCACTGGACGAGCACCATCTGTATTTCTTTATTACGAAGCTTTTTGGTCTTCGAGTCCAGAATGCATTCCGGCTCTTCAACCACTCGAAGCTTCTCATCAATTTGCACATTAACGTGTGGTATCTGAACTTCTCTTTCATCAGCTAGACTCTTTCGTAGATGACTAACATGGAATACAGGATGTATTCCAGCTAAGTCAGTTGGCAGTTCAAGACGATAAGATTGATTTCCTATCTTTTCAACAATCTTGAACGGACCAATGAATCTCGGAGCTAGCTTGTTCCTCTTTATGAACCGAACCACATTTTTCATTGGGGATACCTTCAACATCACCCAATCGTTAACTGCAAAACCGATCGATCTGTGACGATTATCATAATACGACTTCTGCCTGCTTTGAGCTTTAAGGATGTTCCTTCTGACAAGCTGAATCTTATCATGAGTCAACTGTAGAAGGGCAGGACCTGCTAAAGGCGATTCACCTGTTTCGCGCCAACAGGTGGGAGTTCTGCACTTTCGTCCATATAAAGCTTCAAAAGGAGCCATCTTAATCGTGGAATGATAACTGTTATTGTATGAGAATTCGACCAAGGGTAAATGGTCATCCCAGTTACCACCCAGATCAAGAACGCAGGCACGGAGCATATCTTCCAGAGTTAGGATAGTGCGTTCACTTTGGCCATCTGCATTAGGGTGATAAGCTGTACTCATTGAGATTCGAGTACCCAACCCGTCTTGCAGTGCTTTCCAAAATCTCGAAGTGAAACGACTATCACGATCAGAGACGATAGATTTTGGCACACCGTGACGTGAAATAACCTCAGTGATGTACATCTGTGCCAATCTATCAAGTGAATATGTCTCTTTCATCGGTATAAAATGCGCTGACTTCGTTAATCGATCCACGACTACCCAGATGGAGTCGTGTTGTCTCTTGGTCTTTGGCAATTTCGTGACAAAGTCCATGGTTATATGCTCCCACTTCCACTCGGGAATTGGCAGTGGTTGCATATCCCCGAAGGGCTTCTGGTGTTCTGCCTTAACCATTTGACACACTATGCAGCTTTCAACGAATTGACCGATGTCTTTCTTCATTCCTGGCCACCAATAATCCGCTTTCAGATCGAAATACATCTTTGAGCTGCCAGGATGAATGGATAACTTGGACTGATGGGCTTCGGATAGAAGAGTGTTGCGAATAGAACCATATTTAGGAATCCAGATTCGGTTTCCCTTGAGACATTGAAGTCCCAAATGATTCATAGACAGAAATTGAAGTTGCCCTTTGAGATTTTCAAAACAGATGTTCTCTTCTTTTAATGCTTCGACTTGAGCAGATTTAATATCTTCAATGAGATCAGAAGAAAATACAACTGGAGTCAGGGCATAGCAACACTTTCCGGATAGACTTTTCTACTCAATGCATCCGCGACCACATTGGCTTTGCCGGGATGATATAGGATCTCGCAATCATAGTCCTTGATAAGCTCCAAGGACCGACGCTGTTTCATGTTTAGATCCTTTTGAGTAAAAAGATGTTTGAGACTTTTATGATCGGTGTAAAGCTGACACCGAGTCCCATAAAGATAATGCCGCCAAATTTTTAATGCAAAGGTAACGGCAGCCAACTCAAGATCATGAGTTGGTGCACTTTTCTCGTAATCCTTCAATTGCCTTGAAGCGTAGGCAATGACTTTTCCCCTTTGCATGAGGACACAACCTAAACCTGTACCAGATGCATCGCTATAAACGACGAAGTCATCATTGCCCTCTGGTAAGGCTAGGATTGGCGCTTGAATGAGTTTCTGCTTCAGAGTTTCAAAGGTCTCTTGCTGTTTATCAGCCCATACGAAAGGTGTGTTCTTTCGTGTTAGCATCGTAAGTGGCACAGCAATCTTCGAAAAGTCCTTAATGAATCGCTGGTAGTAACCAGCCAATCCAAGGAAACTTCTGATTTCGGAGGCATTGCGAGGCGTTTGCCATTTTTGAACGGCCTCGACTTTGGATGGATCAACAGAGATGCCTTCGCCAGATTCAACATGGCCAAGGAATTGAATCTATAAAGAAATCAGAACAGAATTCAAGTTTTTGAAACAACAAACGCTTTAAGAAATAACTCGTGACAACGTAAGATTTTACCTGTCTGAGCCAAAACTCGCATTTTGAGAATTTTGCATAGAGTCTTTCATTTCTCAATAACTCTAGCAATTGACGTAGATGAACAATATGATCAGCCTCCGTTTTGGAGTAAATCAGAATATCGTCTATGAATACGATAACTGACTTATCCAGCATTGGTCTGCACACTCGATTCATGAGGTCCATGAACGCCGCTGGTGCATTCGTTAATCCGAAAGGCATTACGAGAAATTCGTAATGACCATATCTTGTTCGGAAGGCTGTCTTTGGAATATCCTCCTCTTTAACTTTTAGCTGATGATACCCAGAACGAAGATCGATTTTTGAGAAATAGCTGGCTCCTTGTAGCTGATCAAATAGATCATCAATTCTGGGCAGAGGATATTTATTTTTAATTGTGACTTTGTTCAACTCACGATAGTCAATGCACATTCGGAGAGTTCCGTCTTTCTTCTTTACGAACAAGACAGGTGCACCCCACGGAGATGAACTCGGTCGGATAAATCCCTTCTCTAACAGATCTTGCAATTGCTTTGACATTTCCTGCATTTCTGCAGGCGCAAGTCTGTAGGGAGCTTTAGCGATGGGAGCCGCACCAGGAACTAAGTCAATCCCGAATTCAACTTGTCGTTCCGGTGGCACTCCAGAAATGTCATCAGGGAATACGTCTGGGAACTCACAGACGATCGGAATATCATACACTGATTTCTTGTTGGCTTCCGGGGTGGATTCAGACGAGACATAACAAAGATAAGATTCGTGACCCTTAGAAAGATATTTACGCGCTTTCTCAACCGATATAAAACAATGAGCACCTTTACGCTTGTCGCCTTTAATCTCTAACACTCGGCCGTCTGAAGTCTTGATTCGGATGATTCGGCGGTTGCAGACAATAGTAGCCTCGTTGTTCGTTAACCAATCCATGCCGATGATAACGTCGAACTCTTTTAGCGGTATCGGGATAAGATCGAGGTTAAATACAACGTGATTAACGAGTAATGTGCAATTTCGATAAACGGAATCAGCCACAACGTAATTGTTACTGGCTGTCTCTATGTCAAGTATAACAGGAAGCTTTGAAGGAAACATAGATAATCTTTGCGCAAAAGTAGTCGAGATGTATGAACGGCTTGCACCGGAGTCGAATAACACACGTGCAGGTATTGAGTTTAATAAAAACGTACCGGTAACCACATCCGGGGTTTCTTTCGCTTCCTCCGCCGTTATTTGGAAGGCGCGGGTCCTAACAGTTGGAGTTGCAGCAGAGCTTTTCATTGTAGAACCTCCAGCTGATGACTGTGATTGACCTCGTTGTCCACTGTGGCACTGATACATGAAATGACCACGCTTTCCGCATTTAGCACATCCAAGACCTCGTTGGGGGCATTCTTCTCTACTATGACCGATTCTGCTACACACATAACACGTGACATCGTCTGGATTACACAATCCCATATGCGATTTTCTGCATCTCTTGCAGAACCGTGGTTCGTTTGTAAGCGAATAAGCTTGGACTTTCTGTGGCGAACTGTATTGCTGAGATTGTTGGGGTTGCTGAGTCTGAGATCTATTCGGCTTGAAGAATCTGCCAAATCTTTGCTTCTTTGGGGGAGATGGACAAGTCGGGTTCATTGATGGAGCGTAGAGTTGATCGTCGTACTCTAAATATCCCCTTTCAATTTGCCTTGCCGCTTCAACCATTTCGAGATACGAATTGTACTTTATTGCGCTCATTGGGTGTCGATATTTCGGGTTAAGTCCTCCACGAAATCGGTTCATCTTCCTTTCTTCCGTAGCTACCTGATATGAAGAATATCCACAGAGCCGTGAAAATTCGTGCTCGTACTCGTCTACAGTCTTGGTGCCTTGGGTTAACTGCATCAGTTGAACCTCCATCTTGTCTTGTTGGTCAGCAGGACAATACTTCGCGTTGAACATTTCAAGAAACTGGTCCCATTCTAGAGTCTGGATGACCTCCTCACCATAAATACTTCTCTGGGTTTTCCACCAGGCACGGGCAGCACCCACGAACAGAGCAGATGCATAACTCACTTTCTTGGATTCCAAGCAATCGGAGATTCTGAAAATTTCTTCAGTGTGACTTATCCAATCCATCGCCTGGATTGGGTTGACTGTACCCTCGAAGTTAAGGGCACCGCTAGCTTTAAAATCCTTGAACTTACAGCCTTTCGGCTGCTCAATTTGGGCATTCGGAGTAGAGTTATCAGAATCAGATTCATCGTTCTGGATTTGTTTATCTTTTCTTTTGTTCTTTTTGTCAGCGCGTCTTTTTGCTTCGGCCTCATCTCTAGCCTGAAGCTGTTCTTGCATATACTTATTTTGTTGTTCAGAATGTTGGGCTAATAGTTGTTGCATCATTTCAAACATTTGCTGAGGGTTCATGTTGCTTGGTATGTCACCTGATCCTGATCCTGACATCTTCTACTGAAAATTAAAATCAATTAACTATCAGTTTATAGACTTAGATCTATGTACCCTTTTTCCCATCCTAACAGTCTGTACATCCTATCTCAGTTCAAACCACCTAGATGATTGATACATATGTATTGCTTCAGTTTGAGACCAAGTATACTCACGTAATACTTGATTCACTCAAACTATGGGCTCTGATACCATCCTATGAAGACCTCCCCTTACGGGGCAGTCCTCAAAGTCTAGGTCCCACATCATGCAACACGATATCAATCATAACTAAGATAGAGTAATTTAAGTTGCGGAATTTCAGATTACAAGTACAAACATTAGGATAAGTTTAATACAATTTTAGTTCAGATTACAATTTTTAAAATAAACTAATAAAGGGTACCATCTAATCTAATACATGTCATCATATGATCAATTCAAATCTACCCAGACCACCACAAGTATCTTCCGCCAATCAGTACCGAAGGGTTTTGTTGAGTAGTGGTCTATAGAATACTTCAATCTTGATCTTGTAAGACCTAAGAACTAGGTCCTGCAGGTGACTTTTCTTTATCTTTTCCTGTAAAATATTAATACAACAACTGGTAAGCAATGCTTAGTGAGAATATAGATTTTCAGGTTACATGCATTAATCAAGCGGATCATGGGTCAAAGCGTGATATGTCTGGACTGCCGCTACAGCCACTCAATGATTGAGACATAGAACTCAGGGAATCGGATGATGTTCAGCCCACGCTCACGCTTTTAGTGGAAGCTATCCACTCATGCTGGGCTAGCTACCAGCGGTCTTCATGGGGGAACATCGGAATATCAATACCAAGTTCAATAGAACTGGTGACATAGCTAGGTCTAGAACAATAGACCGATAAAGCTAATTATTCTGAGCTGAATCAATATGTCAAATGATGCGATCAATAAAGAAAGCATAGTGATCAAAGTCATGATAGCAATAACATATGAAATGAACTATAAGTACAATGTCATGTGAAATGATAAGTCAAATTAGCTATCATGATCCACAGGGCATCATCGAACCATGGTGTGCACAGGTCACAATCCAGCTGAGCATTCATGAATGTCAAATAAACTGTCATCAACAATATATCTCAATCGGAAGTCTAGCATGAATAACTGAATATCTATAACTCACAGTTTCTGTAGTCTTTATCAAGCAGATTTATAATCCACCACCTGGGTTATCCCAGGATTTATCTTTAATCTTTCTGAACTCTGGCTTTGCCTTTTCAATCTTTAATTCTGTAATTCTTTAACTCTTTGTTCAGAATTTATCTGAACCTGTCCAGAATAATATTACATCATTGTCAATTTCATAATCTTTTGACTTTAAAGTCTTTATATTCTTATTTTCATCTGATTCTGACTGATAATTCTTTATTCTTCCATCTTGGATTAATGATTCTTGTGTTTAAAGAATATCAAAATATATATATACAAATTCGGACCAACCCTCATCTGGATTCGGATCTAAGGATCATCCGAATTAGGATCAGATCCGAAATGCACAGAAAATTGGGGAACTCGCCGAGTTCACATCCGAACTTCGGATAGAGAACCGGATTTCGGACACAACCGAATTATGTTGACCCATCCGAATTCGAGTCCATCCGAGATCTGTTCTAATTTAATTTCGGTCCAAATCTAATTTCGGTTTTCATCCGAAATCGGGTCCCAACCGAATTCGGATCCGATACTTATGAATTTTTGAAGAATGTTCAAGCTGTTCTTGGGAACTCGCCGAGTTCCCTATGAACTCGCCGAGTTCACTTGCAGATATGCAAGTCGTAACTTACGGGTTTTATCAAAAATTCATCAACCGTCAATTATACTAACATGCAATTAAATCCAACGTTATATTATCAATTTTGGGGTGTTTCTACACTATTTTCCCTATCTCTAACACATTAAATCGTCCAGATTTGTCCAAAATATTGAAATTTTTTCAAGAACACAAAAGTTTATAAAAACTCAGATTTTTGATCTTTTTGGACGATTTAAGCTACGATTTCTGTTTCTAAATCATTTATGGGTTTCATTACATGATTTCTAACCAATATTTCAAGCATGCAACATAATTTCTACAGATTTTAAATCCGAATTTGATGCATTTTAAACTCTTAAAATACAAAATAAAAACTTAGAATTAATTGTATTACCTTAATATTCTTCTGATTCTTGATAATCTCAGTTAGTCTCACGATTTCCTCTTCAAATCTTGAAGTTCTAGCAGATTTTTTTAGAGATTTTAGAGAGAGAGATTGAGAGAATTTGAGTGTTGTAAGATGATGAAGATGAAGAAATAAAGACTTATGGTCTTTTATTTCTAAACTTTCGAATATTGACACATTTGGTCCCTCCACATCTAATTTTCATTCAAATACTGATTTATCTTCATTTTATCATCACTAACTTTATGTATCTTAATTAAATATTTTCATTACTTAATTAAAATTACAATACAAATAATGTTATAAAATTACATTATTGAATCAAAACAGAAATTAACGTTAAGTCAAAAGCTAGGTTGTTACAAACATCAAGACAATGACGAACTTGCAAATGCTTCCAATACGGTAAATTCCAAAAAAATTGACTTTTTTCCGAGAGGAGTTGTACCATTTTTTCCAAACATGATATTAAAATTTGCAACTCGGGAAAATGTAGATTCTCAATTCAATAGTGGCCTTATCACATTGTGATCAATAAGCATGCAATCCAGAGCTATATTAAATGAACAAAACAAATGAGAGAACAATTATGATTGAAGAATTAAGAAGAATTACAAAAGAAAAATAAGGTGATCAAGTGATCACATACGAATTACAAAGGTGGTATTTATAGACAATACTCACCATCCAACTTCATGCAACAAACTAACAACTACCTAACTTCTTAACAAACTATGAAACAAATCTTTATTATACCTCACAATCTTCACCTTAATAAAGACTTTGATTCTTTATCTGAAGATCAACCAAACACTGCTTGAACTTAACTACTGGAAATGGCTTCGGCAACATATCAGCACTATTATCATCGGTACTTGATCACCTTTTCCACTTCTACTTCTTTTGCTGCTATAACATCTCTAATAAGATGTAACTTTACATTGATGTGCTTTGTCCTCTCATGAAACATGTGATTGTTTGATAAATGTAGAGCTCCTTGATTATCACACAGCACCAAAGCTCTTTCTGTTTTAATACCCATTTAAGTAGTAAAACCTCTCAACCACATAGCTTCTTTAACAGCATCAGTCAAAGTATATTCAGCTTCTGTCGATGACAAAGCCACCACCTTGTGCAACGAACTCCTCCAACTCACATTCCAAGCACCTTAAAAACATATCCACTAACTGGTCTGCCTTTATCCATATCCTTTGCATAATCTGAATCAGTATAGCCCAATACTATTGCATGATTATCTTTCTGTTGCTCCCCATAAATCAGACCAACTTCTTTAGTACCTTTCAAATACCTAAAAATCCATTTCACCACAGCCCAATGAATTTTCCCAGGATTAGATAGGAACCTACTGACTAAACCAGTAGCATAAGCAAGGTCTGGCCTAGTACAAACCATCAGATACATAAGACTACCCACTGATCTTGTATAAGGCACCTTTAACATGTCTTCTTCTTTTTCATTCTGAGGACATCCTGCAGCTGATAGCTTTATATGAGAGGCCATAGGAGTGATAACAGCTTTAGCACTTTCCATACTAAACCTTTTCAGAACCTTTTTAACATACCCTGTTTGACTAAGAGACAGAATTCGTTGACTTCTGTTTCTACTTATCTCCTTCCCCAATATCCTCTTAGCCTCTCCTGGTTCTTTCATGTCAAAATTACTCCTTAAAATCTCTTTCACTCTATGTATTTCAACTTGATCTTTACATGCAATAAGCATGTCATCCACATAAAAGAGCAAGTAAAGTACTGCACCACTGCCACATTTTTTGAAATAAACACAATTATCATACTGGCTTCTGCAGTACCCATTGCCAACCATACATTCATCAAACCGTAAGTACCATCTTCTGGGAGCCTGTTTCAATCCATATAGAGATTTGAGTAGTAGACAAACCTTATTTGGATACTTCTTATCAACATAACCAAGTGGCTGAACCATGTAAATCTTCTCCTCTAGACTACCATGCTATAAAGTTGTCTTTACATCTAACTGCTCCAGCTTCATATCTTCATGTGCGATTAATGCAAGCAACACACGTATAGAAGTGTGTTTAACCACATGGAGAATATATCAGTATAGTCTATGCCCTCAATTTGACTGAAACCCTGAGCTACGAGCCTAGCTTTATATATTGGCTTGGACATACCTGGTACCCCTTCTTTAAGCTTGAACAACCACTTACATCAAACCACCGTTTTACCCTCTCGTTTATCTACAAGAACCCAAGTATTATTCTTCTTTAAAGACTCCATTGCTTCATTCACTGCTTCAAGCCACTTAGCTTTATCAATAGACCTTTTTTCTTCTTCAAAACTCATGGGCTCACAATTTGCTTCAAACTCAGCAACTGAGAAAGCAACAGCATTAACATCTCCTACATCTCTCTAAACCTTACTGGTCTATAAATTTGACTTCTAGCTCTATCTCTTGCTAGCTGATAATCTTGGCTTGCTGGTTCACTTCATGATCACTATTGTGAAATTCATCATCAGCATGTTCTATAGTTTTAAACTCCACCTCAATTTGAGGATTCTTTATCTTCGAAGTATCACCTTTAAGCATATTCTTATATAGCATTCTTTCATTAAAAACCACATATTTGTTGCACATTATCTTCAGGCTGTTTTCATCACACCTGAGTAGTCTATACCCTTTTGGCCCTTCTGGATACCCAAGCATAACACATTTCACAGCCCTATTCTCCAATTTACCTTGACTTGTCTGAGCGTAACATATGCTTCCAAACACTTTAAGATGACTATTATCAGATTGTTTCCCAGACCAAAACTTCCATAGGAGTCTTGTTATCCAAAGCAGTTGATGGAGACCTATTGATTAAATAGGCTGATGTGGCTACTGCTTCACCCCAATATTTCTTGGGCATCCCTGAATGTCAGCATACACCTCACCTTATTCAGCAAAGTTTTATTCATTCTTTCTGCTAGGCCATTTTGCTGTGGGGTAAGGAACCGTATAGTGTCTCACAATTCCCTTTGAGTCAAAATACTTCTTGAACACATTGTTGCAAAATTCAAGACCATTATCTGTTCTCAACTTCTTGACCCTCCTTTCTATTTGATTTTCCACCATCTGAAACCACTGTTTAAACTTCTCCAAAGCCCGATCCTTGCCTTTCAAAGTATAAACCCACACTCTTCTTGAAAAATCATCAACTATGGACAGAAAATAAGAAGCTCCTCCTTGTGAGTCTGTTCTTGTAGGGCCCCATAAGTCTGAGTGAAGTACATAGTCTAAAACTCCATTAGACTGGCTAGAACTTCTTGCAAACCTGAATTTGTGTGCCTTTCCATACACACAATCTTCACAAAATCTTAGATCATTGATCTTGCACTTACCAAGAACATCTTTCTTTTCTAGTTCTTTTAGTCCTTGAAGACTCATGTGGCCAAGTCTGAGATGCCAGAGCATACTTAGATCCTTATCACTTTCAGTTCATTTACAGCCTTCACTTGTGAGACACATTCCAACACATATATGTTATTGTCTTTTCTTAGTCCCTGTAGCACCACTAAGGACCCCTTTATTACTCTGACCTTTCCACCACCCATTCTCACTTGAAGTCCATCTTGTTCTAAACAACCAAGTAAGATTAAATTTCTCTTCGGTTTACGCACATACTTGACATTTTCAAGTATGAACTTGGTTCCATCACTCATTTGAAGTGAAACTCTCCCTGAACCAACAATCTCACAAGGGTTGTCATCACTAAGCATCACACACCCCAGATGGCATTCTTGATAATCTAACAACAGGCCTTTGTTAAATGTCATATGATGAGAACATCCAGAATCCATTATCCAGTCTTGAATTTTTGCATTGGTGGAAACTACAAGGACATCACAGCTATCATACCCATCTGACTGATTTTCACTAGATTAGACATTCTGATTTTTGGCATAACTGTCATTAGACTTCTTCTTTCTCCATTCTGGGCAGTCCATTCTAAGGTGATTTTCAGACTGACACTCAAAGCACCTTCTTCTCCCCTTTGAATTTGATCTTGTCCAACCTCTCTTCTTGTAATCTCTTCTTTCTGGCCTGCCTCTTACACTTAAACTTTCCATTGTATCCACCTTAGTTTCTGATGTTATCTTGAGTTCCTTAGAGTTAATGGCAGCTAACACTTCCTCCATTGACAGACTTTCACGCCCATTAAGGTATCCACAAAATGTTCATAAGAAGGTGTTAAAGAAGTAAGAAATATAATGGCCCTATCCTTTTCATCTATCTTTACTTCAATGTTCTCAAGATCTAGAACCAACTTATTAGGGAGTTTCCAGTTACCATTTGAAAAGTATAGAGCCTCTTCTTGAGGTAGAGGCGAATGGTTAGTGACTTTGTCATGTACAAACTCTCCAATTTGGCCCAAACACCTTCTGCAGTATCCTCTTTTGAGACTTCTCGAAGCACCCTATCACCAAGACTCATAATGATTGCGTTGTGAGCCTTTTCCATAATTTCATTATTTTCTTTCTCTGACAAAGAATCATGTAAGCTCTTAACACCGCTTAAGGCCCCTACAGTTCCTTGACGAACAAAAAGAGCTCTCATCTTCATTCTCCAGAGACTAAAGTCATTCTTACCATCGAATTTCTCCAAATCAAACTTGGCAGAAACCATTGCAGAGGATGAATCTTGAACCAATTTCTTGAGGCAGAACAACTCAAGGTACAAGAAACGAAACTTACTACGGAAAGAGCTTGCTTAGAAGTCTCCAGGGAGGGAACCAACAGATCCTAAACGCACCGCACCAGAGAAATTATAATTGAGCCAAAAGTAGCAAAACCCGATTGCAATAAATAGCAATTTGTCTCTGTCTCTGTCTCTCTCTCTCTCTCTGATACCACTTGTGATCAATAGGAATGCAATCCAGAGCTATAGTAAATGAACAAAACAAATGAGAGAACAATTATGATTGAAGAATTGAGAAGAATTACAAAAGAAAAATAAAGTGATCAAGTGATCACATACGAATTACAAAGGTGGTATTTATAGACAATACTCACCATCCAACTTCATGCAACAAACTAAGAACTACCTAACTGCTTAACAGACTATGAAACAAATCTTTATTATACCTCACACACATCAAGTTCAGATTTGCCGTCAAAAGCTTTCTTTTGTCTGTGATATGGATGAATCTTTGGAAGTGATCTGCGATGTCCCATGTAGACCATTTTTCTACAATTTTTCAACCATGGCGAACATGTGTCATTTTCACAAACACGACATGCTTTCGCCCCTTTCGTTTCATATCCTGACAGTTGGTGTATGCTGGAAAATCACTTATGGTGCAAAATGTCATGGCTCATAACCAGAGTATGCATCATAAACCTTGACACCCGGGTTCCATAACTTTTTCATGTCGTCAATTAACGAAGCAGATACACGTCAATGTCATTACCGGGTTGTTTTGGACCTTAAGATAACAATGACATCATGATGTATTTCCATTACATGCATGACCAAGGTGGAAGATTGTATATGCACGAGAAAACTGGGCAGGTGCTATGACGACTACTCATATTTCCGAACGGATGAAATCCATCTAAACTAAGTCCCAGCTGTATATTTCTCAATTCTACACCAAATTCTGGAAAATACGTACCAGATTCCTCCATTGAGGGGTATCAAACACGTGTCTTGTTTTTTCATCATTTTTACGTTCTTTTACATGCCAACGTAACCATTTTGCATGTTTGACATTTGCAAATAATCACTTCAATCTTGGCATGATGGGCAAGTACCACAATACTTTAGCAAGTGGCCCACTTTTCAGCACGTCATTATTTTCTTTTATATATTGCTTCTGTTTATACCTAGATGCACCACATATAATACATTCATCTAGATTCCCGTATTCTTTCAATTTTCAATCCTATTGGACACAACATTTTCTTTGCTTGGTATAATGAAACAGGTAACTCGTTATCTTCCGGAAGCATTTCATGCAAAATCTCTAATAAACTCGTGAAACTTTTGTCACTCTAACCATTGTTGGCTTTTAAATTAAACAATTTTCTCTGCTGGGTGTGTGTGTTTATATATATATATATATATATATATATATATATATATATATATATATATATATATATATATATATATATATATATATATATATATATATATATATATATATATATATATATGTGTGTGTGTGTGTGTGTGTGTGTGTGTGTGTGTGTGTATATATATATATATATATATATATATATATCAAACACACACACGTGGGTTCAATGGAAAAGAAATGTGCATCCCGAAACCTCAAGAAACCAATATGCATCATAAACATTCTGAAATGCATATAATCAAGGGCATTGTAGGAATATTCATTTTACATTAATTTGATACAATTTTAAAAACATATGTATGTACGTACATATATATACACATGCATATACATATACCATATGTAACATCCTCGGATTTAAATTATTGTAATTGGGATAATTAGATGAATTTTTGTGTTAAGTTAAATTATTAAAAATGTTCATGTATCTGGATATTTAGAAGTTGGTTGCTATTTTGAGAAATTATGGAGCCTTGGAATTTTGAAATTATTATTATGGAATATTATGATTTATTATTGTTAGTAAGGATAAAACTAAGACAAAATCAGTATTTAGTGGAACCGGATAAGTTGAGGGGCTAAAAGTGTCAATACCCGAAACCTTGGAATAAAAGACTCTTTGAGTCTTTCATTCTCATTTTATTTCAAATCTAAGAAGCTCTCTCTCTCTCTCTCTCTAGAAGTCTCTCTAAAATTTCTGTTGGAATTCGAACTTGTGGAATCAAATTCGTGGATTTCATCTGAAAATTAACAAGATTCAAGAGGAATTAAGGTAAGAAACATTATATCTCAATTTGGGGTTTATTTGGAGGTTTTTAATATTCAAAATTCGGATTTTAATTTAAGAAAAATGTTGATGCATGTGTGTAAAATCAGTGGGAAATCAATTGTTGAACATCCTTGAAGGTTCAGAAACAAGAATCGTTAGTTGAATCGATCCAGAAGGTAAGAAATCTGAGTTTTTATGAAATTATGTGTTCTTGAAGTTTTTGCTCATTTTTGGTCAAAACTGGAAGAAACTGGATGTTAATGTTATGGAAAATGATGTAAAAATAACCCAATAATGTTAATAAAACATTAGGATTGATTGCATGTAGCTATAAATTGAATTTGGAAATTTTTAGTGAAAATCCGTAAGTTTCGAAGGCAAAACCTGCATGAGAACTCGGCGAGTTCAGGGGGAACTCGGGGAGTTCTCAAGAACATTTTGAATAAATCTTCAAAAATTCATAAGTGTTGGATCCGAATTCGGATGAAACCCGAAATTGGATAGGACCGAAATTAATTTAAGAACCCAATTCGGATGGACCCGAATTCGGATGGGTCAACCCAATTCGGATGGGTCCGAAATGTAGTTATGGATCCGAAATTCGGATAGAACTCGACGAGTTCTATGGGAACTCGGGGAGTTCTATGCTGAACATGGTAATTCGGATGGGTTTAAAAGGACCCGAATTAATGGACAATTAAACACACTTTTGGGATATCTTGTGTACTATAATAAGGCATATAATGGAGGGTTAATTGGGAATAATAAAACCTTGAATAACGGTTTATAATATGAGTTTCAGATGACGTTTCCGAATGTTGTAACACTTCCGTTTATATAAGTTGATGTCAAATTGTTAAGGAGCATGTAATGATGTGTTTACCTTATGGAAATGAAACAGGTCCCTTGTGGTGTTGTTTAACCCACAGTGGGGTACTTTGTGGATCCGGTTGAAATTCCGAGGAGAAATAATATTGCTTAAAGATTAATAACGCACCCACTGTGACTACCTTTGATTTTAACATTGCTGCATCTGCATTATGTTTGCATTGCCTGCTGAGGCATGTTGTTTCATATTCGTTTGGCACTCTACTAACATGCGTATATGTTGATGCACATTCATACTTGTTGCATGTCCGTTCATTTGTTGTGCATCCTTTCGATGGACCTGCGTGGTCGCATCTGTACTCTGATGTTACTGTGCTATATGACCAAGAGTTTGACACCTCTGTGGTCAGGATAGACAGTAGGTCATCCCCGATGTAATGTCTGCCTCAGATGGTTGGTTTTTTTTATGCCGAGTGTCAGCTCGAAGGAGCTGCGGCTCGGGTTTGCGTACCTTGGGTACGTATGGAGTATACGGTATGTGTTACCGCGGTTACTCTGGGTGGCATCATAATGATTTGTAGAATGTGTAAAATCATATGGTATTCACTAAGCTTTAGCTTACCCCTTCAGTTGTTGTATTTTTACAGGAAAAGGGAAATCCGCTGCGGGACCATCTAGCTAGGACGCGTGTTGAAGTATTTGAAGACTACTATTGTTTTATCTTGGTATTTGGATTATGGAATTATTGTTATATTAAAATTTGGGATGATGTAATTCTGTCAAGTTTGTAGACTTAGACGTGTAACCTATGTAGCACCGTAGGGTGATTG
Source organism: Centrapalus pauciflorus (assembly GCA_020465985.1). Taxonomy (NCBI): domain Eukaryota; kingdom Viridiplantae; phylum Streptophyta; class Magnoliopsida; order Asterales; family Asteraceae; genus Centrapalus; species Centrapalus pauciflorus. Next base: position 61,717 of record JAANYP010002126.1, on the reverse strand, counting down.
ACAAATTTGTATTATTTTATTTATGTACTTTATGCTTCCGCACTTTAATTAAGGTATCAGTTCATTATATAACTGTTTGTTGGTGAATAATCCTGGGTGAATTGTAATTGGTGGTTAATGTCGCAAGGGTGTCACATCGAGATGGTATCAGAGCAGTAGTTTGAGATTCAAGTGTCCGTGAGGTCTTGGTCTCAAACATTAAGTGATGATATGTAGTCGTTTAAGTAATGATCTGAACTAAGATAGGTTACGATCTAGTAATCATAAGAGATTGACTATCATACGGGACAACTGGGTGGTGTCTTTAAATTAATGACATGTTACTAAACAAGTTATATATTTTATATTTCAGAACATGTCTGGAGGAGGAATGACACCAGAGGAAACAAGGGAAATGATGCTAGCCTTGATGGCTGAGCAAAATCAGATGATTCAGGACCAATTTCGGGCTCGAGATGAGGCCGAAGCTAAGCGGAGAGAAGATAAGAGGAAGAATAAGGAAAGAGAGGGAAACAATGACGAGCAAGATGACAACACTGGGTCATCTAATAAGCCCAGGGGTTGTCGTTCCAAGGACTTTAAAGGAAATGGAGCAGTCGAGTTCAATGGACTGGGTGATGCTATTGCCGCTTTGGAATGGATAACAGCCACAGAACGGACATTCCGAATCAGCGATTGTGCTGAGAAGGATATGGTCCGGTTTGCTACTGCAATGTTCACCAAAGATGCAGTTATGTGGTGGAATTCGATGGTGAATGCTTTAACTTTGGAGAAGGTATCTGTTATGTCATGGGCTGAGTTCACGGAAGTCTTTACTCATCAATACTGCCCGGCCGATGAGCGTCGAAGACTAGAAGCTAAGTTCATGACACTGATTCAGGGGACTAAGTCTGTGTCCCAGTACGCGGTAGAGTTCACGAGGCTGAGTTTGTTCGCGCCTCATCAGGTGTATACTGAGGAAAGGAAAGTGACCAGGTTTGAGGCTGGTCTTGACTTGGAAATCCGAAGGGTGATGAGTAATGTACGCTATCCCACATTTGCTGGTCTATTGGAAGCCGCCAGAAATGTGGAACAGATTCTAAGTATGTCTGGATACGTGATGGGGTCCGCTGCCGCTTCAGTTAACCCAACTCAACCTTCACCACCGAAACGTCAACGTGAAGGAGGCTATTCTGGTTCTTCACGATCATCGCAGTACTCGCCGCAACAGTCCTTCCGTCGACAGTCTAGTTCTTCTGGTCGTGCACGTGCTTACTCTATCAATACCGAACCACAGTACTGTAATAAGTGTCATCTGGAACACTTCGGCAAGTGCACAAACGGGCGTGCGTGTTTTTGCTGCGGAGAGTTGGGCTACTTTCAGAATGAGTGCCCAAGGAAAGGTGATGCTTGCCATAAGTGTGGTGTATGGGGGCATTACAGTAGAAACTGCAGAAAGAACGCTCCAGCAGCTGCTGCTCCATCGACAACACGATCATCTGGAGGATCTAGTGGTGGTTCAGTCAACCGCCGGAACCAGCCACAAAGGGCACCGGCTCGTGGTTTCCAGATAACCGCAGAAGAGGCTAGGGAAAACCCGGAGGTGGTCACGGGTATGTTTATTGTAAACTCTTTACCTGCAAGAGTGTTATTTGACTCGGGTGCCAATAGATCGTTTGTATCTACTATGTTTGCACAACAACTTGCCATGCCATTGTCTAAGCTATCTGCTGTATTAGATATTGAAACTGCTAGTAATACTTTAGTCAAAGTAGATCATGTATACCGTAACTGCACCTTAGTGATTGAAGATGTAGTCTTCAATTTGGACTTGATTCCGATCGAGTTTAGTGAATTTGACGTAATTATCGGGATGGATTGGTTGATAGAGAACGAAGCCCACATAGTATGTAAGAAACGGATGATAAAGATAACTACTTCAGAGGGGCGTGAGATTTGTATTTATGGGGATAGGAGGAGCGGGGATCTGTGCTTATTGACCATTGCAAAAGCCCGAAAGCTTGTTGCAAAAGGTTGTGACGCCTACCTGACATATGCTATTGATGCCAAGGCTGAGAAGAAGACTTTGGCCGATGTGCCTGTTGTTTCACAATTCCCGGATGTGTTTCCGGAAGACTTGTCTGGCGTGCCGCCTGAGAGACAAGTGGAATTTAAAATTGATCTGATCCCTGGAGCTACACTAGTAGCTCGTTCTCCGTATCGCCTTGCTCCTACTGAAATGAAAGAGATGATGACACAACTCCAGGAGTTGTTGGACAAGGGCTTCATTCGACCAAGTTCATCGCCGTGGGGAGCTCCGGTGTTATTTGTGAAGAAGAAAGATGGCACCATGAGGATGTGCATCGATTACCGGGAGCTGAATAAATTGACAATTAAGAACAAGAATCCGCTACCGCGAATAGATGACTCGTTTGATCAGTTACACGGGGATTGTGTCTTTTCTAAGATCGACTTGAGGTCGGGGTATCATCAGTTAAAGGTTCGAGAAGAAGATGTGCCAAAGACAGCTTTCAGGACTCGGTATGGTCACTACGAGTTTCTGGTAATGCCTTTTGGGCTAACCAACGCCCCGGTAGTGTTTATGGATCTAATGAATAGAGTATGTAGACCGATGTTGGATAAATCGGTAATTGTATTTGTTGATGACATATTGGTGTATTCTAAGACTGAAGCTGAGCATGCTGAACATTTAAGGGAATTGTTGGAACTATTGAGAAAAGAGAAGTTGTATGCAAAATTCTCAAAATGTGAGTTTTGGCTGCAACAGATTCAATTTCTTGGACATGTTATCTCGGGAGCTGGGATTTCTGTAGATCCGGCTAAGGTAGAAGCGGTAAGGAATTGGGAGCCGCCTCGTTCAGCTACAGAAGTCAGAAGTTTTCTGGGGCTGGCGTGCTATTATAGAAGGTTCATCAAGGATTTTTCAAAGATCGCAGTTCCTTTGACTGTTTTAACGAAGAAGAATGCACCTTTTGTCTGGGAAACCGTGCAGCAAGAGGCGTTTGATGTTTTGAAGAAGACGTTAAGCGAAGCACCGATACTTGCCCTACCAGAGGGAAATGAGGACTTTGTTGTATACACGGATGATTCGAGGTTGGGACTTGGTGCAGTATTGATGCAACGTGGAAAGGTAATCGCGTATGCCTCAAGACAACTTAAGCAGCATGAAAAGAACTACTCAACTCACGATCTTGAGTTGACAGCTGTCACTTTTGCTCTGAAATTATGGAGACACTATCTCTATGGAACTAAGTGTCAGTTATACACGGATCATAAGAGCCTGAAGTACATTTTCAGCCAGAAAGAACTTAACATGAGACAGAGACGTTCGATGGAACTAATTAAGGATTATGACTGTGAAATCCTTTATCATCCTGGAAAGGCTAACGTGGTAGCAGATGCTTTGAGTCGCAAAGCATATGCCAAGGATTGTTGTTATATGCTGACGTCTACTATGTTGACCTCCACTATTATTGATGATGTTAAGGCCGCTCAAGAGGAAGCCTTAAAGGATGAAAACGTTAGTGATGAGGATATAAGGGTGCAACTGAAGAATATGGAAATGAGTGAATCTGGGTTGAAAGGCATTTATGGAAGAATCTGGGTGCCAAAGTATGGAGGCATGAGGAATGTGATAATAGAAGAAGCTCACCAATCGAAATTTTCTGTACATCCCGGGAGCACAAAGATGTACAACGAGCTTAAAGCAGATTTTTGGTGGCCCGGATTAAAGAAAGACATAGGTCAGTACGTGGAGAGATGCAGAACTTGTCGGTTAGTGAAAGCCGAACATCAGCAACCATACGGTAGTTTGCAACCGCTTCCCATTCCGGAATGGAAGTGGGAACATATTACAATGGATTTTGTCACGAAGTTGCCGAAGACTAGGCGTCAACACGATGCAGTTTGGGTGATAGTCGATAGGTTAACTAAGTCCGCACACTTTATTCCGATTCGGGAAGGCTATTCTCTGGAAAAGTTAGCACAGATTTATGTGGCTGAGATAGTTTCTAGACACGGGGTGCCCAAAGTCTATTGTATCGGACCGGGACAGCCGATTTACTTCCAACTTTTGGTCGGCACTACAAGAAGGGTTGGGCACGAGAATAGCAATGAGTACAGCTTATCGTCCACAAACCGATGGTCAAAGTGAAAGGACCATCCTAACACTTGAAGATATGATGCGATCGTGCATATTGGATCTCGGTGGCAATTGGGATGATCATTTGCCACTGATCGAGTTTTCATATAATAATAGTTACCACGCGACGATCAAGAAAGCGCCGTTCGAGTCATTATATGGGAGAAGGTGTAGAACTCCTATGTGTTGGAGGGAAACCGGAGAGACACCGATTGCTGGGCCAGCATTGTTGCAAGAAACGAATGAGAAAATACAACTGGTTAGACAAAATATGAAAGCGGCCCAGGATCGTCAGAAGATTTATTACGACAGGAGGCACAAACCAATCAGTTTTGATGTGAATGATTGGGTGTATTTGAAGGTGTCACCTATGAGAGGCGTTACACGTTTTGTAAAGAGAGGAAAGTTGGCTCCGAGATTTGTTGGGCCATTCAGGATTACTGAGAAAGTAGGAAATCAGTCGTATCGGTTGGAGTTGCCGGAAGAAATGTCGGGCATACACCCGGTGTTCCATGTGGGGAACCTTAGAAAGTCGTTCACAACCGAAAACGAGGATTGGGCAGATCACACTGAATTGCAAATTGATGAAAGGCTCTGGTATGTGGAAGAGCCGGAGTGTGTGTTAGATATGAAAGTGAAGAAATTAAGAAGAAAAGAGATAGAAATGGTGCTTGTACGTTGGAAGCATCACAAAGGAGCGAATCATACCTGGGAGACTAAGTCAGAAATGATGAAGAAATATCCACCACTGTTCGAGTCCGAGTAACTTCGAGGACGAAGTTGAGCGTGGTGGAGCCCATGCTGTAACATCCTCGGATTTAAATTATTGTAATTGGGATAATTAGATGAATTTTTGTGTTAAGTTAAATTATTAAAAATGTTCATGTATCTGGATATTTAGAAGTTGGTTGCTATTTTGAGAAATTATGGAGCCTTGGAATTTTGAAATTATTATTATGGAATATTATGATTTATTATTGTTAGTAAGGATAAAACTAAGACAAAATCAGTATTTAGTGAAACCGGATAAGTTGAGGGGCTAAAAGTGTCAATACCCGAAACCTTGGAATAAAAGACTCTTTGAGTCTTTCATTCTCATTTTATTTCAAATCTAAGAAGCTCTCTCTATCTCTCTAGAAGTCTCTCTAAAATTTCTGTTGGAATTCGAACTTGTGGAATCAAATTCGTGGATTTCATCTGAAAATTAACAAGATTCAAGAGGAATTAAGGTAAGAAACATTATATCTCAATTTGGGGTTTATTTGGAGGTTTTTAATATTCAAAATTCGGATTTTAATTTAAGAAAAATGTTGATCCATGTGTGTAAAATCAGTGGGAAATCAATTGTTGAACATCCTTGAAGGTTCAGAAACAAGAATCGTTAGTTGAATAGATCTAGAAGGTAAGAAATCTGAGTTTTTATGAAATTATGTGTTCTTGAAGTTTTTGCTCATTTTTGGTCAAAACTGGAAGAAATTGGATGTTAATGTTATGGAAAATGATGTAAAAATACCCCAATAATGTTAATAAAACATTAGGATTGATTGCATGTAGCTATAAATTGAATTTGGAAATTTTTAGTGAAAATCCGTAAGTTTCGAAGGCAAAACCTGCATGAGAACTTGGCGAGTTCAGGGGGAACTCGGGGAGTTCTCAAGAACATTTTGAATAAATCTTCAAAAATTCATAAGTGTTGAATCCGAATTCGGTTGGGACCCGAATTCGGATGAAACCCGAAATTGGATAGGACCGAAATTAATTTAAGAACCCAATTCGGATGGACCCGAATTCGGATGGGTCAACCCAATTCGGATGGGTCCGAAATGTAGTTATGGATCCGAAATTCGGATAGAACTCGACGAGTTCTATGGGAACTCGGGGAGTTCTATGCTGAACATGGTAATTCGGATGGGTTTAAAAGGACCCGAATTAATGGACAATTAAACACACTTTTGGGATATCTTGTGTACTATAATAAGGCATATAATGGAGGGTTAATTGGGAATAATAACACCTTGAATAACGGTTTATAATATGAGTTTCGGATGACGTTTCCGAATGTTGTAACACTTCCGTTTATATAAGTTGATGTCAAATTGTTAAGGAGCATGTAATGATGTGTTTACCTTATGGAAATGAAACAGGTCCCTTGTGGTGTTGTTTAACCGACAGTGGGGTACTTTGTGGATCCGGTTGAAATTCCGAGGAGAAATAATATTGCTTAAAGATTAATAACGCACCCACTGTGACTACCTTTGATTTTAACATTGCTGCATCTGCATTATGTTTGCATTGCCTGCTGAGGCATGTTGTTTCATATTCGTTTGGCACTCTACTAACATGCGTATATGTTGATGCACATTCATACTTGTAGCATGTCCGTTCATTTGTTGTGCATCCTTTCGATGGACCTGTGTGGTCGCATCTGTACTCTGATGTTACTGTGCTATATGACCAAGAGTTTGACACCTCTGTGGTCAGGATAGACAGTAGGTCATCCCCGATGTAATGTCTGCCTCAGATGGTTGGTTTTTCTTATGCCGAGTGTCAGCTCGAAGGAGCTGCGGCTCGGGTTTGCGTACCTTGGGTACGTGTGGAGTATACGGTATGTGTTACCGCGGTTACTCTGGGTGGCATCATAATGATTTGTAGAATGTGTAAAATCATATGGTATTCACTAAGCTTTAGCTTACCCCTTCAGTTGTTGTATTTTTACAGGAAAAGGGAAATCCGCTGCGGGACCATCTAGCTAGGACTCGTGTTGAAGTATTTGAAGACTACTATTGTTTTATCTTGGTATTTGGATTATGGAATTATTGTTATATTAAAATTTGGGATGATGTAATTCTGTCAAGTTTGTAGACTTAGACGTGTAACCTATGTAGCACCGTAGGGTGATTGACAAATTTGTATTATTTTATTTATGTACTTTATGCTTCCGCACTTTAATTAAGGTATCAGTTCATTATATAATTGTTTGTTGGTGAATAATCATGGGTGAATTGTAATTGGTGGTTAATGTGGCAAGGGTGTCACACCATATATATATGTATGTATATGTATGTATGGGTTGGGTGTGTTTACCTAACTAATGAAGTTCTTTGAAAACAGTGGACAGATGTAATGCTACTGTGTAATCTTGGATCTTGAATTTAATTTTGATGAACTTTAGTGTGGGCAAAGTTATTCATAAATTTCTTTAGAAGTTTGGAACGAGTTAAAAGAAATGTATGATAAAGTTGATGGAAGTGTGATTTTAATATTCATCACCAAATAAATTCTTTAACCCAAAGTGGATTTAGTGTATTTGATTACTACCACAAACTGATTTACTTATGGGAATAGTATGATACTATGTTACAATTACCTAAATGCACTTATGAGGCCTTTAAAGAAAACCAATGATGGAGAAAAAACTAACAGAGAATGCTAAGGTACCTGGACTAGAGAAGAGCCTAGAAATGAGTCGGAAGACTTCTTTGAAGATTATTTTGCGACACCACAAGATGGTGATGGCAATCATCTTCCCTCTCATCTCCCATCTCATCACATAACTAACCTAGAGTCTGAGTCTAGTGCTGGTGCAACACCTAATGATATGAACAATTCTTAGGGTATATCGAATTCTCTTAATGCTGGAAATGACCCCACAAGAAGGTCTTCTAGACAGCCGATGTTTCCTTAAAGATTTAATGACTATTTGGTACAACGGAATGTTAAATATGGGATAGAAAAAATAGTTAGCTACTCCAAACTTAGTCCTTGTAACTTTTGTTTTGTGACTACTTTAAATAAAGCTATTGAACCTTCTGCTTATTGGGAATTTGTCTATGAATAGTGAAATGGAGGCCTTGTATAGAAATGACGCATGGGTCGTGGTTGAGCTTCCAAAAGGCAGAAAGCCGATTGGTCTTCAAAAAGGCCGAAAGTCGATTCGTTGTAAATAGATCTATAAAATTAAATATAAATCATATGGTGAAGTTTGATAGATTTAATCATAGATTTAAGGCTAGACTGGTTGCCAAGGGTTTCAGCAACGTGAAGGGTTGAGTTTTGATGAAACATTTTCTCTCGAGGTAAAATGGTCACTGTTAGGTCCTTTATTATTTTATAATAATAATAATAATTAACATGTCGGTATAACAACTTTAATTTTATTATGTATTAGTATGTATATAACTAAAATAAAAATTTTGAAGCCAAAATGAATAATAATTTTAGATTTCTTAAACAAATTAAATAAAATGTTACTTAAAACATAAAAGTTGGTGAATGTATATAAAAAGTAAATGAAGTTCAAAAAAAGTTGTAGCGACGGCCGTTATTGAAATCATTTGCACACAATAGGAATCAAATCTGTAGCAATGGAAATGTTAAATTCGTCATTTTGAAAAACTTAACACTCAACTAACTGAATAGAGACCATTTTGGAAAGCAAATAGTGGTTTGAGGGACTGTTTACGTAAATTTGTAAGTTAAGGGATCATTTTCATAATTTTAGACAAACCACATAAACCATCTCTGTCATTAACTCTAGCTTAAATATATAAATAACTATGGTTTATATAGAAATCTATAAACAAGAGTACCGAGACTTCGTGACAGTTTTTGCTTTTTGCCCACCCATTTTCATTACTAGGTTTAACTTAGACTGAAATTGGGATCCATATCTCATTTAATGAGCTAATTAATGTTTAGTTGTTTATAGTGAAATATTATCAATTCATCAGATCAAATTAACCATTATTAAATTCGATATAATATTAATTGTGTGATATATAATATTAATATTGCAAGTACTTCCTTCAATGTCTTGCAACAAACATTAAGGCAACCACAAAAGTCGGGGGTACGTGTTCCAAAATACGATTTAAAAAAAAATAATAATAAGTCGATCCTTTTTTCTTTAAAAAATTAAATGTTTTATACGTTTAAATTAACAATACAAAACTGTTTATAAAAAATCAAAGGGCTAAAGTCATACAATAGTTGTCTACTTTTAAAGTGTATTCATATGATACATGTACTTTTTTAATTATCCATATGGTACATCTACTGTCTTTTTATTATTTATATGATATTTTTGTTGACCTGTAACCCGCTATACCGGTAAAAGATTAAAACGTGACATTTTAGTTTATTAAATAACGCTGACTTGGATTTATTATTATTATTAAAAGAAAATAAATGTCTTATGGACTTCAATCAAGGGTCCCTTCATGATTTAAAGCTCCGATGAAGTCGACGGTAGCGGTGGGAGTCGGTGGCCGGAAACATGAAAGCTCTGATGAAGTCGACGAAGAACATGAACATAATAATAAGAATGATAAAAATAATACATAATCAGTTTATAAAAAATGACACCTTATTAGTAAAATGTTATTTCAGAAATATAATAAAAATTTTAAATTCCAAATCATATACTAATGTGACATGTAAGCTTTTATAACAAACTAACCGGTAATAAAAAAAATATAAGTATTATATTGGAATGATTTAAAGTGTACACGTACTATATGGATAATTAAAAAAGTACATGTGTACACCTTAAAATATACGCAACTATTATTCGACTTTAACCCAAATTGAAATGGTTTGCATCTTTGTGGAGCAACAAATGTACTATACATTAAAACATTTTTTTTAAAAAAATTTCATACGTTTAGTTAAAATTAACAATACGAGAGTATTTGAAAAAAATTATACACACCCTGATACCCCAGTCCCTAGAGACCTTATGATGTTGGTTACAAATAGGACATGACCTGTTACGATCTCACATTAGTCAGATGTAAATATGGTAGGTGGCTTTTAAGTCTAAGTGTTATCTCCTTCAATAAGTTAGTTTTTTGTAAATACTACACTTAGGGGGTGTTTGGTTCGCTGATGGGGCGTTTGGTTCGTTGGAATCTGATGGAATCTGGCGGAAAAGGAATGAATTTTCCATTCTGATGGGTTGTTTGGTAGTCCAAAGGAATGGAATGACCATTCCACATTTCAAGAAAAATCCCCCTTTCGAAGGAATGACTATTCCATAGCAAAATGGAATGAATTTAAATTTCATTCCTTCAAAGCAATCCTTTATAACAACAGGTCTTCTCATTCTCAACAAACTATAGTATTTGGATTCAGACAGATTCCATTCCTTCCAGAATTCCATTCCCTTGACAGATTCCATTCCATTCTGTCAGATCCAGTGAACCAAACGCCCCCTAAATATATTCAGAAATAATGGAATCTGTCAAATGATTGAAAAGCTAATAGGAATTGAATAGAATCAAATTTCCTTCCTTGATGTTTGGTTGTCAGGAATGGAATGGAATGGAATGGAATTAAACTTCATTCCATGTAATTAGTCTATTTAGTTCGTAAAGTAAGATGGGATGGTGGATGAACGGTAGGTGGGGTAAGATTTGGTGGAGTAGGATAGGGTTGGTGGGATAGGTTGGATAGGGTAGGTGGGTATGAGTAGGTAGGTAGGAAAGGTTAGGGTTGGGTGAGATAAGGTAAGGTAGTATGTATGAGTTAGTAGACGTGGGTGGGTTGCGGTATGGTAAGTAATGATTGGATTGGGGTGCGGTGAGATGAGGTGGGTAGGGTGGGGTATGGTTAAGTAAAGTATGGTAGGATGGGGCGGGTGGGGGTGGGGGTGGGGGTACGATGGGTGGGTAGGGTGCAATAGGGATCTAGAAATTTTTTTTATGGGGGTCGGAATTTAATATGCTATGAAAGTGTAAGTGGTTGTGACCTTAAAAAAATTCAAAATCTCAAAATTTTGGGTCAGTTCATTTAGAACATATAATAAAACAAATACATATATTGATCAAACCATTGAGGGCGAAAACGTCGCATTACCACTAATTGTTCTTTGTGGAAACTTATGATTGCGTAGTTGACAAGAACCTCCAATCAAATACTTTCGTCTAACTTTATCATTTTAATTAGGATAATATTCTGAAATATTTTTCCTCTCTGATGGATCCGTGGAAGATCACTCAACTCAATTACTTGTGGAATTTGTAAGAAGTATTAAAGGTTTTGACGGAGATTCGGATCTTGAAAATTTTGTTTTCAAAAATCGATTCATATTGATATTGTTTAAGGAAACAAAACAATTAAACAAATATAACTTAAAGTTAGACACTTAAAATCTTAACTCTTAAATAATAATCTAACAAACTATTAGTCATTCATATAAGTAAACTAAGAAACAAAATAATTTGACATTCATATATAAAATACTTAAACATTCTCACATTCATAAATAAAAGAGTTAATTGCATCGATAGTCCTTTAACTATCCCCAAATTGCAGATATAGTCCTTTTTTCGAAAACGTTGCAAATTGGGTCCTTTATGTACCGAAAAGTTGCATTAAGGTCATTTCTAACGATTTTCGTTAAGTGTCTCTGTTAAGTCAGGGGCATTTTCGTCTTTTTAAGTATAAAGAACCTTTTTTGCAATTTTTCTTGATTTTTATTATTTAAAAAATCAAATTTATAATTATTTATTTATTATTAATTATTATAATTAATATGTTCATATTGTTCATCAGAGCCTTCATGATTTCAATAAAACCTTTCTTTTTCCGGCCGCTTCCTCTACCAACTCCGACCACCGTTGCCTGCCAATGACTTTCATCTTCATTCAAGTTCCAAAAAACAGATATGGAAATTTTTACCCATTCTCATTTCCATTCAAACCTTGAACTCAAAACTAGAAATGAGGTCTGAAAATCAAGAACCACAATGTTTGAAAACAAAGATTCTAAAAGAGAATCAGAAAACTTCTTACCATGTTCGAAATCAACCACCACAAGTTCATCTTGATCTGCACACCAAAGTCACCGGTTTCTTAAACACCGTATTTTTCTGAAAAAGTAAGTTGTTGGGTTTTAATTTATTTAAAAGCACCGGTAAAGAAAGACGATCGTTTTGTTGGTGGCATGAAGTTCCCGATCGTCGTTTTGTTGGTGGCGACCGCAGTGGTGACCGGCGGTCTCCGTGTGTCTCCGACCAAGGTTCTGACTTTGGAAAGGGTTTTTCCGGAAAATGAAACGGTTGAACTTGACGTCCTCAGAAACCGAGACCATGTGAGACACGCCCGAATCTTGCAACGGTGTTGACTTCAAAGTCGTCGGCACATCCGATCCTTACTACGGCGGGTAATTTGACGAATTTCATCAAAACCCAAAACTTCCCCATTTTTTGCGGAGTTTAATCTTTTATTATTAAACGACTTTAATACTATAATTTTGAGACCCACCATGTTTGGAATTCATTCTTACATTTCGTCGTTTGTAGAGGGGGTTGAATCGGTTTTCTTTATCGCCCTTTCAGGAGCTTTGATTCAATTCTCCGACCTAGATAACGAAAGTCCAAAACCCTTACTTTGTTTCAGATGTACTACGACAACCGTACACGACGATCTCTCAGTCCTTTGGATGTCAAAACCTTGTTGTGTCTATCCTTGCCTCCGGACGCCCTAGAAACCCTAACGATCGGAGATCAATACCTCTTCCTGTGCCACCACCAACGCCACTACCGCCACCTCCATCGAAGACGACATTTATGGAAGACGACCCAGAGAGCCCTCAAATTGAAACCAATATGTTGAAAAAGAAGTCGCTACTGTAAAAAATTAAAGGTCTTTGTGGAGTATAGATGGATTGGAGCGATCAAAGATGAAGGAATCGATTAAAATGGAAGACAAGCAGTTCACGAAGGGAATGGATTTATTAAAGATATGAAACATCTTTTATTGTTTACTATAAGGAGGAGGAGGAGGAGGAGGATAATAAGAAAAATTACAAAAAAGGTCCTTTTGTCTTAAAAAGACGAAAATGCCCCTGACTTAACAGAGACACCTAACGGAAATCGTTAGAAAGGACCTTAAATGCAACTTTTCGGTACATAAAGGACCCAATTTGCGAGGTTTTCGAAAAAAGGACTATATCTGCAATTTGGGAATAGCTAAATGATCATCTATGCAATTAACTCTAAATAAAATAAAATAAGAAAACTAAGAAACAAAATAAATAAAATAAGAAAAGGGCAAAGGACATCCGATAGTAATTGATGTTCATATATAAAATAAACAAAAAACAAAATACCTTAAACACCCAAAGAAAGGGCACGAGAAAGGTGACAGAATGACGGAGAGAGAGAGGTGACGGACTGACGGAGGCAGTCGGCACAGTCGCATGGAGCTTCTGCCGGAGCTTCGACACTCGACAGAGAGAGGGGCGGAACCGTGAGGCCGGAGACCTGGGTGAGTGGGTGACCGTCAACGGAGCTTCTGCTGCAGAATTGTTCTGCCGGTTTCTTTCTTCTTTTCTGGGTGAGCCACTGTCAGTCGGTCACTCCACACTCCACAGTCCAGGCCGGCTCCAGCCTCCAGGCATGTTTATTTAGCCTAAATCCCTAATCCAAGCACAAGTCCAAATACAATTTAATTCTTTGTTAAATGGGTAACAAACTATTATGTTTTTGTATATATTCTTAGATTTTATATCAATTTTTATATATATAAAATTTATAAAAGCTATCAAAAGTATAGGGTCGAACTTCAAATATTATCGGGGTCGAAATTTTTTTAACTATATACGTAACACGTAAAAAAAATTATCAACCCCCAAACCCGAAGGCTACATCCGCCCCTGGTAGGGTGGTGTATGGTAAGTGAGGATAGTGATATTGGGGTGTGGTAGATAGGGTGGCGTGGCGTAGGAAGTGATGGGATATGGTTAGGTATACTACAAGAAAAGTGACAGATACTCATTGCATCAACCATCGTCTTTTCTGACATTTCATGAAAAATTGAAATTAAACATACATTCATTCACCTTCATTCCCCAAACATGTGTGGTTTTGATATAGTTCTGCTTTATACCAAGTTTATAGATGAAAACAACTTGATAAAAAGTGAAAACTTGTTTAAATGATGAAGTTTTAGTTTTAAGAAAAATAATATGAGTGATTATAAAATAAGAAAAATATGATAAGTGATAGAAAATTAAGAGATCGAGAGAAAGAGAGTGTAGGATGTGTAATATAAAAGTAAGAGAGAATATGAAAAGCGGTATTTTAAAAAGTGAAATGAAAATTTGTGAAATTTTCGTTAAGTAACAACTTTTCATTTTTTTTTTTTAAATGAGATGAAAATTTTCGGTAACTAAAGGCACCCCTAATGTTTCTTGTTTTTATGTTTGTTTTATTGTGACTCAGTCACACTCATTCACCATTTTTGAAACCTCTTATTATTTAATTGTGTATATATTAATGAAACATTGATAGATATGATTTAGTCGTGTACTTGTTTGAATGCTAAAATGAAGGTCTGTTTATTTTTCCTTCTAATTAGCGGATGCAAATTTAATCTTTTAGATACGCTGTTATTTATATAGCTTTACCGTTTATCTGATCTAAAATTTTGGGGATTTTTACACATATATGCATAAGCAGTGATTGGAGCTGAGAGTGTAATATCCTAGTCTTCGTCAGCAGGGCCGGCCCAATAGGGGGGGCGATCTGGGCCACGGCCCAGGGCAACAAAATACATGGGGCAGCAAAAAAAATTAGCCTAAGGGGTATTATTCTAGGCCCAATTTGGAGGAAATCTGGAAGGTCGTTTGAGCGTAGATGAAGAGCCAATTACCCTTTAATCCTTTATTGAAGTTGCAGAAGAGAAGCGGAGCAGACGAGCGCTGAAACGAGCGGACTTCTTTGAAATCGACGAGCAAGCGAAGATGGAGCGTCTCTCCTTGGCGGACGGCAGACGATTTTCCAGGCACCGATGCACGATTAATGTTTGCTTCAATCCGTCGATTAGTATGCTTCAACCCATCGCAAAAAGGTTCTCAATTCCCACTATCCGATCGATCATTTCTCTATACTCGTTAGTTGCTTGCTTTATTAAATCCATCGATTAATGTGTGTACCTTGAAGTTAAAGGGAGATTGCGTCTGCACTCTGCAGCGTCTAGGGGAGAGGCGGAACCATAAGTCCGTAACTCAAAAGTCATAAGGTATATGTTATTTTCTTTCCTTTGTGCAATCAATACACTCTTGTTAGATAGTGGAGACTCAGAAGAAGCCATGCCCAATACTTTTAGATTTACAGTTAAAAATAGTTGATTTATAGACTCAGATGCGATAACCTAACTTGTGCAATATTCTTGCTTGATAGTTGTTTAAATTGCAAATTTATATTGGAGAGTGGAAATAATAAAAAGTAGCACTTGATGCTTACTTGAATAGCACCAAGTCTAAATGTAGTTGCATCACTGCTAGAGAATCCTGTCCAAATGTAGTTGCATCACTGTAAATTTGTAATTCAGCATATATTCAAGTGCTTACTTTCTGCATTCAGATTGTAATTTTATGTCAAATAGGAAATTTGGTATCTTGGCTATGGTTACTGTTAAATGGGATTGCACAATATTTTGGTTGTTGATTTCTGTTGATTATGTATTTGTTTGATATTGCAGATTGTTGCTTTTTCTGGCTCAACGTGCTTATCGCTCCCGCAATTTTGATCAGGTTTTATCATTCTATGATCGAGTAATGTTATATTTTATGAATCTTATTTTTTTAATAAAATTCGGCGCGGGGATAAGCCGTCTAGGTTGACTAGGTTCCAAACCTCTAATAAATTGGTGCATTTTTTTTGTTTAAGTATTTAAAAAGGGCATTTTTTATGTTGGTCGCCCTGGGCATTAAAAACCTTAGGACCGGCCCTGTTCGTCAGTATTGCTAGTCAAGGACTTGGAGATTTATAGTTTTGTTATTTTCTATGTATTAGCTTCATGATAAATAATTTGAGGACAAATTTGACTATATGATGAACCATGTCATAGAATTTCAGGATTAATATAATTTTGGTTTACTGTTTAAGATTATATAACAAATTCGTTTTGCATGCTCATGCATGGCTCATGCTCGATCTGACTGACAGCTAGAAGCATAAATAGTATGATTTCTGTTCACAAATGGGATTTTTAATGGCTATTAATTTCCAATTTATAAATAACAAGAAGTTTCGTGTTTGTTATCGCTAGCCTGTAAGTGCATGATCGAAGTATCGAACTAAGTTGGAGGCCGGTATTGGAAAAGCATAGATATAAATGAATGCATGTTACTTAGAAGTAATTATTTTAGTGGTCATTGAACAACTATAGAAATTGAGAAGTTGTCTGAGCTTGTAGAATATGACTATACGGTATCTTACATAGAATGAAGTAATTATTTTTTAAATTGTAGGTGGAAATGGAAAAAAAGAACACTACTACAAAAAGCATAATGGACCCCCCCCCCCCATATTCACCCCGGTTGATACAAAAAAGCTAAGAAAACATGATTCTTTTGAAGTTCGTTAGAGTGTTAGCTAATACACCCCGGTTGTTTAACAAGGTAACCGGGGTCCGTTACTTTTTCTTATATATCCCGGTTGTTTTTAAAAAAACCGGGGTACATAATCAAATATTTACCCGGTTGTTTAACAAAATGACCGGGGTCCTTTACTTTTTCTTATACGCCCCTGTTTGTTTTTTAAAAAACCATGGTACATAATCCAATATTTGTACGATTGTTTACAGGGTCTTTTGCTTTAACTAAAACATTTATACCTTATTGTCTTAATCAATTCATTAAAATATACTATTTTACGTAATGAAGAATTGAAGTTCGATTTGAGGATGAAGAATTGAAGATACAGTCTAATATTCAGATCAAGATAGAGTGAAAAGTTTCAGATTGTTTACGTTGACATATTAAAGTTTCAAATTTTACTTTTAATGGCATAAACTATAATTACCGTTAAATGCCGTACAAATGAATGCGTATTGTAAAATTTTTAACATCTATTGAAATACTTTTTTGTTTTAAATATTTGTGTTATCTTTTACTCTAATTTTGTGAATTTGATTGTCAAAATAAAAAGCAAAAATATAGAAAGAAAATACAAAAATATATTACGAAAATATGAATTGTAAAAATATTTATATTTAGTGACAAAAATATGTGTCACTGAATAGTAACTAGAAACTCATCAAGTCTCTAAATCAGAAATTAAGGTTAATAGTGACTGAAATTATAAGTGTCACAAAATCATTTGTATAGTCACAAAAGCATGTGGCCTATACCCACACTTATTTTAGTGGGTATAGGGCTATACTCAATCCACTTGTACCCACACTTTTTTATGTGTATGTCAAAATGATGAACCCCTATAGTGACACTTATTTAAGATTGAGTGCGAGTTTTAGTATGCCACTAAAGGACACTTTTCTTGTAGTGGTAGGGTAGGGTGGGGTGGGGTGAGGTATGGTGAGATAAGGTAATTTGGGTAGTTAGGTAAGGTGGGTGGGTGATGCAGGGTCAGTATGATAGGTAACTTCAACTATTAAAAACGTATTATGATAATGAAATCTTAATTCTTTGTCTGTTATGTAAGAAAATAGATTCTAATGGAGGAGAGAAAAAATTTATATCAAAAGGAATTTTCTTAATTTCATTTTTCTTCAGCAAACCAAATATACAAAGGAATGAAATTATCATTTCAGTTTCACAAATTCCTTTAAAATTCTGTGAAACAAACAGATGTTATATTTATGACTTGATACAACTCAGTACACCAGTCCCCACGAGTTTATATATATGCATTGATTCTGCAAAGACAAAGTGGAATATGATTCTCTTGATCTTGGTTGCGGTCCAGAATCTAGTGCAAAATTAAATTGAAGTGTGGTGTGCATAACACGTTCAGGTGGGGTACTATGGCCATATGGGTATGCAGCAATGTTCTCTGTATATAACAAAATAAAACATCAATTGTCCATTTAATTTTTCATTGTAACAAACTATATAAACAATTAAATTAATATTTTTTTGACAAATAACTGTATTGTTCTTATATTTTTTATTATAATTAAAATTTGTTTATTTTAATTTTGAGTTTACATACATTCTATATAAATAATTTTTTTTTTAAAATGTCAACATAATATGTGTACACCCCTAATAATTAAGAAGTATTTAATTATCCTTAATAGGGTTTCAAATTGAAATATAATGAGAATTATGAATCACAATAGAGATTATATAAACATTGAACATAATTGCTTAATGTTATGGCAATATATGATTAAGATACATATTAGCTATAAAGTGAGAATTAATGATGTTTACTTAGTTGATATTGGTTGTGCAAGAAATGACATTATACATTTAATTAAAGAAAATGAAAGTATAATATGAATGTGTGTTCTTGGAGGATTGAAGAATGTAGGAGGGTTAAAGGTGGTCAAATGACCAAACCTTTTCCCTCTCACCCTTTTTATTTCACGGTTCATACACACACTGTGTGTGCGCGCGTATTTTGTTAGATATATATATATATATATATATATATATATATATATATATATATATATATATATATATATATATATATATATATATATAGAATATGGTTCGTGTGAGTACCTAAAAAATGCAGAGTACCGTGAGTACCTGTGAACACACGGGTTTCAGATGTGAACTTGCTCCGAAAAAAAGTTTTTTTTTTTGAATTTTTTTTCATATTCATTTAGATACATATAATATAAAACTATACGTAAAAAATTATATACATTTACACTTTCTATTATCTTAAAAGTCATGTGAACGTGAAAAAATTCATGTGAACATGCTTAGTTGTGAACACACGTTCACAACAGTACACTTCATGTGAACACACACGTTTCACATAGTTATAGTGTGTGTTTAGGTGTGATTTTTTGCAAGTAGTCTTGTATTATTAATTTAAACATGATTATGAAAAAAAATTTCAAAAAAAATGATTTTAAGCGAGGTACCTCCGGTACTCCGCAAAACTAGTGGTACTCATTTGAACCCAAATATATATATATATATATATATATATATATATATGTATATATATATATATGGAAATTGAAGATTAAAGTTGTTTAGAGATCAAATCTTGCTCATCTTGTTGAATTGTTAAGGTATAACCTGCTTTTCTTGTTCTTCTCCTTTGTTCGATCCTTTTTTGGCTCATGGTTGATAATAAACTCAAATGGGTTCATGAGATTTCTGTATAAATCAACCTCAATGTTAATAAATGTTGTAATATGTTATTGTTTAATCTTAATGGAACCAAGATATGTAGTTATATTGTATTGTAGTGTTGAGTTTGAGTTGGAAACTCAATTAGAGCTTAAATGAGTTCTATGAAGCAATGGGGATAAATGTAGTTGTTATATTGCATTTTGGGAGCCCCAAATAAGTTCAAAAGTATACATGTATATGTATTGGAAGTGTTTCCAATCAATGAGACGAAGTTTGATTAAGTTTTGGGGGTTTAGTCGTGAAATTCGTAGTATTTTAGTGTAGGTATATGAAAGCATGTCGTGCTTAGTTATGAGCACTCCATGCTCATATGAACATCATTTTTGTAAGTTTGGGGAAGTCTAACATGCTTTTCTGAGCATGTTGTGCTTATATTGAGCACGTCATGTTTGTGACATGCTCTCTCAAGATGTTGGCATGCTGTGACATGCTCTATGGCACGCTTCCCTGTTTGGTACAAAAAAACTTACATTTGAGTATAGAACTAAATATAATGGTGCTTTTAACTATAATAACACAGTACTAAACACATTTAAATACTTTATGAACAATGAGTGAACTTGAGACGTGTAGGTTGTTGGAATGACCCGAGATGTTCGTTTAGTGACCGAAATCACATTTGGTGGACTTTATAAGTTTAATATACATTGTTGGATTGTATATTTATTATGTAAACCTTATGTAGATGAATTGGGTCGTTGAAGCATATTCAAAGAGGCTTTTGCCTTATTTAGGCATTTGCGAGACGAATGAAGAAGCTGATGCTATACTTAGCCAATCACTGTCAGTTGTAAGACTAAAGTAGAAAAACGATTACATGTTAATTGTTGAATATCCATTTTTTTGAGAACACATTATGTGATCATGCATAATAACATGCTAATTTAGATACATTTGTTATTGTATGCTTAAATGCTCATCTTCTTGAACAATAAAGATTGGTATGTGGCAATGCATGATTGACGACCTCATCGGTCGAAAAATCATTTATGTGATTAATTGTTAATAGTTGAGATATACACATGACAACTTCACATTGTAAATTGGGTCACTCATCACCATTTAATTGGCTATAAATTGTGGTCAATGGTTATTTAATGAGTAAGTTTGGGAGACTACTCAACAGTACCCAATGATATATTATAACTGTTAATGGCGAACCGTCATTTGCACCACATTTATGGTTACCCTTATATGGTCATATGGATCATTATAGATTCTCACGTGGTTTATTCCACCTCAACATTGGTTGTGGATTTGGTGGACTCATTTGGATGTTGAAGGCTTATTCCTAGTCTATTGAGATTGTGGAAGAGCCAACGTGCACGATGTGGGTTATGCCTAGTGTACTTGAATTATTTGGAAAACCACATCCATGTTTATTCAGGTAGAAGTGGTTATGCATGTGTGTGTGTATGTTACTTGTTGAGAACTACTCTCGTAACTAATCGCGGTACACGTGGTCAATCATATATACATACACACAATAATTATGTGTGGATCCGTCATGTGAGGATAACGACAGGTCGCCTTGTTATGACAGGGCGATGATCAGACACATTGGGCTGCAAGCATAGACGCTCTGGATGCCTCATTAAGTGTTGCATAATGTGAGTATAGCAATGAATCGCCCATCGTGTAATAGGCGATGATGAGTTAACACGTTGGGCTACAAGCATGTATCGATAACACTTGTAATATGGTGTCATCAGTATTATGTATATGGTGATGTTATGGGCCACCTGTGGGTGATGATAACTTAACGTAACAACGTGCTACTATGACCATATGGAATTTCTACCTTGACCGAATTAGCCCGGATGGGAGAAACAATTTCCAAAGTATTGATATGGGTTCCTACTTTGACAGAATTAGCTCGGATGAGTGAAGGGGACACCAAGATATTATGCGAGATCCTCACATTGGCTATAATCACTAGAGAGGTGAAGTGGATATCAAATGATCATAATTGTTCCCCACCTTGACCCAGTTTGTCCTCGCGGTGAAAGGGGAACTTGTGTGATTATAATATTTTATTAACTTTTTGTGGGAGATCAAATAAACTTGATAGTAGGTATATGGGTCACAAATAGTCCTCAATGAGGATGAGGTGATCCAAATCTAGTTTATGTAGTGGCCATCAATGGCTTTCTTATTCGATTTGCTAGAAAATGTTTAGTCGGTAACTTGATGAAAATGTAATAGTTGTTTGTATTAATAGTAGAATTCTCTAAACAAATTTTGATTTTTTTCGATTTAATTGTTAACCATTTTATAAGTTTGAGACGTCGCATTTGAAGCTTTGGTAATTGTAATTAAATCAGGTTATCAAATTCTTATATATATTAGATTATATGATTGGTTATAGATTTTTGGGAGGGGACATTACACCAAGTACTAAGTTACAAAAAGTAACAAGTAACAAATAACATTACAGAACATAAGTACTTAACAACTAAGTATTCATTATAGACTAAAAAGAGACTGGTAATAACAAATTAACACAAAGAGAAGAGTATAATGTTATGACGTGTTTTGCACATTATTTCCCGTCTTATTTTGCCTCGCATTCGGGTAATTTCTACATCGAATTGCTTAAAAACGACACTTATTTGATTATTTTTGTATTTTGCATATCGGAGGTTGCCAAATGATCAAAAGAACGGTAATTGGAGCAAAAACGTCGAATTTGCGGTCTCGGCCGAGATCGTGGTCATCATCACGACCGTGATGGACCCAGCGCGGCCGCGATCGCGTTATAGTATAAAAGTTTTTCAGCGGCCATTTCGAGGGATACACTTATTTTTCATGAACTTTCACATAGTTATAGGTGTGATTACTAGGTGTAGCGAGAATTTTCATTTTTCTAGCTTAGATAGGTTTAATTTTAGCAAAGCATTCAAATGTTGGTGTTAATTCAAGCATTCAGTTGAAGTTTTGTCTTCTATTCCATCATTATAGCTTCGGTTTTGGTACAATTTTTCCTTTAAATTTCTGTAATGATTATGTTTAGTTTAGATTTTCGTTGTATGAATGTTATATCATGATTAGTGAGTAGTTTAATTAAACACTTGCTTGGATTACATTAGTATATGGATTAGTGGACTAATTGGATGGTTTTGGTTGAAAATTGTTTGATTCATTGATGTATCTTCGATTCATGCGATTAAGTTTAGTAGAATCAGTGTTGGAGTCGACATTCTAGCAATATTGTGATGATGATTATTGATTATAAATGCTGACTTTTATGAACTTAATCAAGTTTATGTAATTTATTAATTAGTTGTTATTTTAGCATTATTGTGATTATGAGATAGTGATTAGTTGATAAATTGTGAAATCATTATATGGAAATTAGTCCTTAGCGATATTGTGATCATAGGATTAGTTTAATCTTTGATTTCCTTTATCTTGATTATGTTTATGCAGCTAATTTGAATATTTAGAACTAATTTCGAGCGTTTGACGTGTAGACAGAATCTGAAAACTAAATTTAGTTGACTTAACTAATTGTAAAAGACATTTTCTATTAATTTTAATTGGTGAATACTGAATATTGGAGAACTTCATACTTGATTTTCTGAAATTAATAAAATGTGTTAATGAATTGGTTTTACATCAAAGATTACACACTCTTGAATTTAAAAAATTAAAACATTTGGATTAAATCCTAACCTACTTTTCTTTGACCATAAATCCTAAAAGACGTATCCAAGTAAGTGTTGCTTTTATTATATCTTTTATTTTCTTTGTTCTTAGTTTGATATATTTGCATCTTTGTTACTCTCCTAGTTAGTTTTAATATTTAGGTTTAGATTCAATCTCATCCTTTTAAAGTAGCTAGATATTAGCAAATATTCTAGTATCAGTATCTCGTTTCCTATCATCGTTCTTTGTGTTCGATAATTCACGAGGTCAGCTTCAAGATGTACTATCTACGACTATACTATCTACGACTGGTACACTGTCAGTGGTATTTGGTATAACTTAGGCATTCTTCATTTCTTTTGTTCATCATAGCCAAATCCGCGTAGGTCATATAACAAGAGCAAAGAACTTGAATTAAAGTTTTCTTTATTAGTTTTTTTTTTAAATATTTCAATGTACTTTCTAAATTTATTTGTAGAAAGACATTGATGCAGTGTAGCAAATGGAAAATAGGTTAAATCTGTTGATTCTAAGAATTCCAGATTAATCCCTACTAATAGTTTGTTGATTCCATAGAATACCAAACAATTAGGCTTCAAACAACCGACTTGAATTCGGAAATTTGGAAAATATAAAAGTTTTCTTGATTCATAATCTGCGTTCATACATTACTTCAACACAATTTAAATAGAAATGGGAAAATAAAAACGGGTCAAAAAACCCAACGGGTCGACCCAGGAAACCAAAAAACCCAAAAACCGATAAAAATTATTAAAAAGCTCATAACTCTCATTCCGGGTCGAATTTGGTCCAAACGGTTTGGCCAAACTGTGTGGAGCTTGAGCCAACGGTCGTCTGGACACCTGACGGGCCCCAAACGGAGACTCGAGTCAAAAGTTAGGGTCTTTTCCGTTTATCCCCTTTTATTACGGATCCTGTCTTGGGCCTCCAGAAACAGAGATCATCCACACTTGGGCCTGCTTCAGACATACACTTCTTCTGAAAGATTTTGTTTAACATCTTGTCCGTAATATTAGTTTTAACCTTTTGAGGAGCAATTCATCATCAAGTTTTTATAATTTTCTATCCTTATAAGTTTCCCGATATATCTTTAGCGAAATTCAATTAACGGACTTTTAAATGATTCGGTGATGCTCATTTTATTGCTATTGTTATTGTTTGATCTTTTATTTCCTCCATGATAGATGGATTGGCAGCAACATAGGAAAAATATACTTATATAGTACGTGGTTGGAAGTTGCTGGCTTAACGTAGCATTATTCAAGGGGTCGTTTCATCTAACGGTCTACGCAGCCGTTAGCTTTGTTGTTCATATGATATTTGTTCTTCAATGAATTCTGAAGAAACGCCTCAAGTAGTAGAGCTCATTATAGAATCTTAACAACTCATTGCTTAATTTAAAAATGTGTTGTTTTAATGAGATATCCTTCCTAAAAGTTTTGGAAAATCTCTAAGTGGAATAGTCTCCATTGATAAGTTACATAGCGAATAATCTAATTTAATAACTGTAAATGTGATAATAGGTTAAATACAAATTAAATAAAATTATAGATATAAAATAAAATTTTTACTATCATTATTTGATAGTCATAAAATAAAATTATAAATATAATCAGTATTATAATTAAAACTCCTTTTGAATGTGTCGATTTAAAATGAACTTTCACATTTCACTAAAAAGCATGGGAATGTTGTTATTGGAATTTGGAAACTTAAAAATATGTAAAGGGTTATACTTCATACACCACCTTTATATATAATCATTGCATAATCATGACTACTAAATTATTTATTCAATGAAAAAGAGGAACATGCAACCAATCATAAACTCTAATTTAGTTAAATTATTGGTCAAAATTATAGGGTGTGGTGTATGAGAAAATAGAGTATGGTGTATAAAGAATTTACCATATGTAAATATTTAAGGGATAAACTATTTTTAAAAAGTAGTGAAAAGTTATTTTCTTTTCATGATCTTTATTCTTAATTTCCATGTAATAAAAAATTGCAAAGAAATAAACTTCATTGAAATCAATTTTTTTTTTCATTTTATTTTAGAGTTAAAATCATTCAAGTTTCATATTTGTCATATTTAACCACTAAAATTATTTTAAACACATTTAACAACTAAACTTGTTCTATGTACATATTTAGTCTCTAAACTATTTTATCAACGTTTAACCAATGAAAATTGTACACATTTGGCAACTAACTTAATTAACTATCATATTTTTTTACACATTTGACCACTAAACAATCATATTTTGTACGTACATGTTTAACCATTAAATTATCATATTTTATCCACGTTTAGCCATTACTTTTAATCCTTTTCCCAAAATAAAACACTACACTAAAGTTTAATGGTTAAATTTGTAAAAAAAAATGGTTTAATGATTAAGTACAATTTAGCCACTTACATAATTTGCTGTTTCAGAAATATATTAATTGTCCACTAATCACCACTGTCCACTCTCAAGCGATACAGTGAAACTTTTTAACAAGTGACAACAAGTCAATGTGCAAGTTCATGTACGTACCCAAACACGAAAGTGGTAGGGCAAGATTTTTCCTTTAAACAAACAACCCATGTGATTCTTAATTTGGTCAACTCATCACACTAATTGAAAGATAAAATCTAAGTGATAAAAGGATAATTACATAAAAAATGTAACGGAGGATCATTTATTTAATTTACTCGTGTTCGCTTAGTAGAGAGATTTGAAGGTGGTTTCTATCGTGGTGTAATATTGCCGTAACCATGCACCAAAATTTGGGTGTCTTTTTGGAATTAATTATGGATGATCAAGCAAATTCGGTAAAGAGAAGGAAGTTTTTTGAAGTCGCAATTGGTGGAATCACTTGGTTTATATGGAAGGCAAAAAAACGATCTGATTTTCAATGGAGTTAAAAAGTCGGCGTCGATGATTATTGATGAATTTCAAGCAAACTTATTTTCTTGGTTAAAGTATATGGCTAAGTATAAGTCTTTGTTGTGGTCTTTATGGTGTATTTATCCCCTTTCTTCGTTATAAGGGTTCCTTTTTGTATTTCCTATTTTGCTAGCATCTTGCTAGTTTTTTAATAATAATCAGATTGCGGGTTTGGGGGTGATGGCAATGCCGAAACTCCTGGTCCGTTTTCTTTTGCTGTTCAAAAAAAAAAAATGTAACGTGTTTAGAACCAATTTCTATATTATGTAATGAACGATGATTTTTCTTATAAATATATAACATACATTTAGTAAATTCCGAAAAATGTATTTTGTTTTTCAAATAATTGTTTTAATATTTTTAGTAACAATTTTCATAAAAATGACTATATTTATCATTTTTAATTAGTTTAAGGTTGTATAAAACCAAAGTATTTTTTTAAATGTATCGATATGATACATACATGAACTTTTTTTCTTACCCATATGGTACATTTCTACATAGAAACGGATTCTATTTGTATGAAAAACCGGGCTCTATGGCAAAATGTATCATATTAAAAGAAAACCAAAGTACATGTACAATATAGGTAACAAAAAAATTCATATATTGTACGACATTAATATTTTTAATTTTACAACTATGTTACATTTCTTTCTATGATTGTAAATTTAGTTCAACCTAACTTTTATTAAGAGATTGTTTGTTTATCTATTAATAGAATCATCATTATTAATAGATAAAATAACATTTTAATGATTTATTATAAGATAAACAGAGTTGCCTCAACTTTTTATGGAATCATCCCAAATCATAATTTAACATCTAATTATAAGTAAGTGGATTTTATTTCCAATTTCAACTCACCCAAAAATCTTTTCCCCTATAAATATGTATCAAGATCTCCAAGATACCATGCACTAGCATATGCATCATTTCAAGCCATAGAATATTCATTGATTACTACGAAAACTACAGCGAAATAGTCTCCTTTCGAATCAAAATCGATCATGGGTATGGTTGGCAGCGCTAAACAGAAGTTGAGGAGAACCATTACAACAAAAAAGAAAGAGTTTCTGGATGCTATTGTTTCCCCAAAGAAAGGTAGTTTCACTGTTTATGTAGGGAAAACATCAAAGAGATTCGTCCTTCCGATATCTACGTTGGATCATCCATTGTTTCGGGAGCTTTTACATTGGGCTGAAGAAGAATTTGGCTTTGATAACCCAGAGGGAGGGATCAAGATTCCTTGCAATGAAACTTATTTTGAAGGTCTCATTTCAATAATAAATTGCAGGTGATATATATGTTGAGAAAATAGAATTCAGTTAGATTGGAATTTTACGATGCATAGCGATCATTTCTTGAAGTAATTAAGTAAATAAGTATCATGGAAAACATTTAAGTTACTTCAAATTTGAAGGCAAGATGTTACTATGTGCTATATTTGTATACAACAATTTCTTCACGTTAAATCCTTGAAATGTGCATCTAGCTTATGTTAATTACACATGATTATAAGAAATTGATTATGGGTTGGCTCTAATTAATTACAGAGTTAATTACGTCAAAAGATAATTTATTGTCATCTTTTGATTTTTTTTATCATAAATATCTTTTAATTTGCACAAAATAATGCACATATTATAAAATTTAAACTGTCATTTTCATTAAAAAATATTGATCAGACAAAAAAGTTGTCATGTCAGTAATTTTTACATATCAGTCTGATATGGTTACCCTGAATAAATTGGTTTGAAAATTATGTTACCTTAAATAGACAAAATGATCGATTCCCGACAGAGTTACTTTTCATAATTTTCACAAATATATATATATATATATATATATATTCTCAAGATCAATGGAGTACCATGTTAGACCGGAGTACGGGGGTACCGTTCACAGCCAATCATTTTGCATTAAAATTAGTAATTAATACCCAAAATTCTGCTGAAAATTAAATCCCATGTCATTTAATGTGAGGGGTAAAATGGGTATGAAAATTTTCAAAAATGAGAATCAAATATTCTCTAAATCCCAATAATTTCTCAGTTGCAGTTATTAGTTCTGTTGCCCATTTCAACGATAATCCTCCAATGAAATCGATTTCAAGTTGTCGTCCGCTTCAATTCCGCACATGTTCAATACTGCACATGTTCAATTTCACACATGTTTAATACTGCACATGTATATTGCACATATTCAATACTGCACATGTTTAATGTGTTTTACCTCTATATATTCTCTTACTGCACATGTTCAAAGTCTTCAAATATGGTTTTAAAGGCAATCCCCAGTATATTATACATGTTCGGTACCATTATTGAACATGTTCAATAAGTTCTTTATAGTACTGTTATTATCACACAAAGAAAAGATATATACTGCACATGTGCAATATAGGAAAATAGAAAAACCATGTTCACGTAAACACATGGTAATTGTACGTAAGGGATATCAAATCCCTATAATTAAGAGATTTCCTAAATCACTACTTATCATCTATTAATTAAAATTAAATTTAATTGACTATATTACCCTTCTGTACTTGTAACCAAACATTGGTGAACTCCGGTTCCCCAGTCTAACATGGTACTCCATTGATCTCGAATATATATATATATAGACACACACATATATAGGGGTGTGTTCAATGGAGAACTTCCGTGCATCGAAAAACATCGAAGAATCTCCATGCATCACCACAAATGCATCACAATTCTCATGTGATGCATCATTATTTCCACATGATGCATCAAATTCCCGCATGATGCATCGACCTCCACGTGATGCATTACGATTTTCTAACGATGCATTGTGGTTCTCCAAGGTTTTTCGATGCATGGAGGTTCTCCATTAAACTCACCCATATATATATATATATATATATATATATATATATATATATATATATATATATATATATATATATATATATATATATAGAATCAGGTTCATTAGCTTACCTGTAAGATTCCAGCGTACCCTAATGTGAATGATCATTCACATATATTTTTTTTTGAACAGACATTTATAAGACAATATTAAAAGACTTTTTTTCAAAAGAAGCAACATCATAAATCTTGTGAATGGTAAACAAAGATCATGTGAATGCTCATTCACACCATTCACATGGTGTGAAATGACCATTCATGGTGTGAATGACCATTCACATAAATATGCATTGACCATTCACATAATTTTTAAGGACACAGAAAGTGTGAATGTATATGAAATTCATATATCATGTGTATAACATTAAATTAAACATGGTTATGAGAAAAAAATTTTAAAAAAAGTTTTGTAAGGTTGGTACCTTCGGGTGCACTTGATTTCGAGAGGTACCTTTTTGAACCTTAATATATATATATATATATATATATATATATATATATATATATATATATATATATATATATATATAAACAAAATAAGTCGTGCCACGTGTCATTCCTCAGCTTCTCTAATTTCTGTTTTCCCGCCCACTTTAGCTAATATAACTCTATCAATTAACTTATATAATTGATTTATAATTTATAAAGAAACTAAAAGATTACTAATATAATTAAATGATTTTAAATACTTCGTAATTTAAACTCTAATTTACCTAAAATGTTTTATATAGAATTACATAATTGATTTATAAAAAAAAAAATTTGAATTAAATTTTGAATTAAATGTTACAAGTTTTAATCTTATTTATAAATAAAAATAAATGAATAACTTTACATATTTCTCGTGATGTCATATATCATCATCAACAATTCACACGTGACCAATTATATTCTAGGAAAAACAAATTTCTAAATTTACATCTAATATAATAAGATTTAAAATCAGTTCAAACAAAATATTTATATTTTAATAATTGATAACTACAATATAATAGAAAGTTTATATATGAAAAAAAAAACTTATTATTCATATACATTTAGAAGTGTAGAAAATTATAGTTTATGACAAATAATAATAATAATAATAATAATAATAATAATAATAATAATAATAATAATATAATTCTTGTATTTATTTTTGTATTTATAATGTAGTCATTTTTATAGTAGTATAGATAAGAAAGGATAAACACAATTTATTGTTTTTAAACAGATAAATATATTCTATTATTTTTTAATCTATAAATAAAAAAGAATAAATACAATTTATTATTTTTAAAAAGATAAATACACTTTATTATTTTTTAATCTATACATATTACTTTGTAATTAAATATAGAAGTATTACATTATAATAAACTAAAATCTTAATTTATATCAACTAAACTATATTGAATTAAAAATAAAATAATTTAAAAAAAAATCATAAAAACAACATCTATATAAAAGATAATTAATAAAAGGGGTAAAGTCATGCAATAGTAATCTACTTTTGAAAATTTATTAATATGGTACGTCTACTTTTTTAAATGTCGACATGGTAGATGTACTTTAATTTTTCATATCGATATGACCATATTTGTAATAGATCTTTGTTTTTCATACAATTAGAACCATGTTTCGTATGTAAAAACCGGACTCTTTTATGTAGAATGACCATATTGATACAGAAAAATGAAGTACACGTACCATATAGACAATTAAAAAAGTAGACGTATCATATCGATACATTTTCAAAAGTAGGTTGTTATTGTATGACCTTAACCCTTAATAAAAACATATTTCATAACATTTTATTTCATATAATAAAATATATAAACATGATGTTGGATAAAAATAATTTTTATTATTAAGATCCACGTAATACGTGGGTCGTGGACGTGTGTCATTAACTAGTATTTCACTAAAAGAAGGTTGACGTCTTGACTAGAGGTGCACAAAGACCGGATCGTAACCGAACCGGATTGGATTTTTGACCCAAAAAAACCGGTTTTTTTTTAAACCAGTCCGGATCATTACCGGTTTTCGGCCTAGATTTTTGTAAACAATATAACCGGTTCCGGTTATAAAAAAATCGGATTTTTTTCGAAAACTGGTTTTAAAAAAAAAAACTGATTTTTTGATATAATTTCCAGATTTTTTTTTTGCTTTTTTGGGCTTTCTTTTTTATTGGGCCTTTCTTTTTGTTTGAACTTCTTTTCTTTTGGGTTTCTTTTTTCTTTTGTAGTTTTGGGCTTTTGGGTTTAACAAAAGAAAAGTTATAACATTTTTTTTTATAATTTATAATTACAATTTTCAAATATATAATTATAAAATAAGTTAAACCATATATTTTACTCCAATCATTTATATTTTTATATTCTATATGATTATAAATACATAAAATTCACTCCAACGGCTGCTCAAAATCGGTTTTTTTTCCCGGTTAAAAACCGGTTTTTTAAACGGTTATAAAAAAAACGGTTAATTATCCAGTAAAAAAACTGGTGCCCAAAATAAATTAAAACCCGGATTGGATAAAAACCGGACCGGTTTTTTTGGAACCGGTTTTACCGTAACCGTTTTCGGATCGAAATCGGATAACCAAATTTTTTGTGCACCTCTAATCTTGACGGATCTGTAATTATATTTTTGGGCTTTCAAACGAAGAGGCTCAATTTAAATAATTTTAGAAAAACAGGCTTAATCAAGCTGGGTGAAGCCCAGACCCATGGACATACTTGGATATCATACATCTATCACCATCCTTATTTTAAATCAACTTAATCGCATAAGAATGTCTTCCTTTTAAACCTTATTAGTTTGATAATTGAATACAAAATCATCATAGGCCCCAACTTCTAAAAATATCAATCTATAGATGTGCAGTGTCTGTATCATTACAACAAAAATGACGTTTAGTTACATATTTGTCACTAAAAGTAAAAGCATATCAGTAAAGTACGTTTCTATGTGTTTGTTAGTTTGTTAATATGTGTATATGGTAGGGATAACGTAAGACCGTCTTTAAAATAAAGACGGTATGAACCAATAGAATTCATTTATTTTGTGAATCCACCAATAAGAGACAATGTGTCATAGTTGTAATTAAGTGAATATTGTATGGGATGGAATCTAATTAAAAGGGTCTTTTGATCATTCTGCATCATGCATTTCAATTTATTTTCATTTGCATCCAAATGTAAATTAAGTAACACCAATTTCAATGGGATTCACAACACCGTTATTTTTAAGCGATTTATGGTACCACCGACGACTCCACAACACCACCACTGACACCACCATCGTAGTCTAGGACACCACCATGGTTCAGAACACCAAGTGATTCACAGCACCACCAACGATTCACATTTGACACAAACTTGTGGTTCACAACTCATTTTTATGATTCGCGAGACCAACGATTTACCAATGATTAACAATGTGATTCACGATTCACAAATTGATACAAGCATTGGATTCAAGACTCGATCACTTGTGAGATTTGCGACACCAATGATTTACTAATGATTAATACGATGATTTACGCTTCACAATTGATTAAAAAAAAACATGAAATTCATAAGTCACTTGTGTGCTTCATGACACTAATGTTTGATACTATGATACATGATTCACAATTGCTACAAGTATTGTTTGAGAATTAAATAAATATTTTGATTAAATAAATGATGATAGTTAATTTTAAAAATTGAAAATCTAATTAATAACAATATACAATAATTAAAAAATTATTGAATGTCAATATTACCATTGTCTTAAGAAATGAGAACGCATATATGATGCATTGTTATTGGTTTTTACTGTTTTCAATTTAAGAGAGGTTCTCATTTTATCCATCACACACACATGCATACATACATACATACACACACACACACACACACACACACACACACACACACATATATATATATATATATATATATATATATATATATATATATATATATATATATATATATATATATATATATGTTAGTGTATGGTGTGTAAAGATGACATTACTACTGCATCATGGCTGATTTCATAAAACACTTGAGGGTCACACCGATGAGCACAACTGAGCAGATGCAATTAAACTATTGAATAAATAATATTGGATATTGTTTATGACACGAAATGATCATTGAGATTTAATTAATGGATGATTAATTATATCTCAAAGTACGGGGACTAAAAGTGCAATATTAGATATTGTATTGATTGTCATTGGATGATAATTAAATAATTATCTGGTCTTTTATTTATTATTTGATATTAAATAAAAGATTGATTTATTTGAATTAGTATTATCATCTATTATTGGATAATTGGATGGATAATTGTAAACAAATAAATAAGAGATAATTATAAATAATTATCTAGTCATTTATATATTATTAGATAATGTATAAAAGATTAATATTATTTAAAGAGTATATAATTATAGAGATAATTATATAAGGTTTAAATAATAAAGATAATTATTAAGATATATATTATATTATTATATTAGAGTTTGATTAAAACTAAAACTCTTAATAATAATAATATAATAATAATATATATATATACACGGCCCAAATATATATATATATATATATATATATATATATATATACATATATATATATATATATATATATATATATATATATATATATATATATATATATATATATATATATATATATATATATATTATATTAGAGTTTTCAAACTCTCAATTAATATAGATATATACATACGACCGTAGGGTATTTGGGGTGGAGAGATATACATGCACGGCACACACATTCAAGGGCTTGGTGAGGATTTGAGAGGATACACCAAACAAAACCAATCACAATGTGTGTGGTGTGGTACGACCGCAGAAGCAAAACCACAAATCGTTGTGGGTTTTGTTTTCCCCATTTTTCGTGTGTTTGATTGCATACCTGGCGTCGCTCGATCGTGTCATCACCGGTGGATACCGAGAGCGCCTCATTCGTGTATTCTTGTCGTAGAATACAAAGGTACGAATTTTAATGCTTTCATATTTACTTGTCTTATGTTTTACTTGATGATCCGTGTACGGAATTCGTGATTTTTAAAAGCTTCCGTTGTGCGTTAATAAGATTAATGTTTATGTTTTTTTTTATGAAAAACCATACGAATTCCCAACAGTGGTATCAGAGCCAAGTTAACATAATGATAGTATTATTCGAGTATTTATGTCCAACGATATTAAAGTTTCGATTTTTAATAATTAAAATTGTTTAAACGGTCGAAATCAATAATTAAAATGTTTAAGGTTTTGATTTGGCTTGGAGAAAATCGACCAAAAGTTTTGGAAACCTTATGGTGATTCTCGGCCAACCTTGGAGTTCCTCGGAACTCGGGATTTTGAAACCTTAGTTCATTTTATTTAGTTGATGATTGATTGTTTAAAAGTGTTAATTGATTAAAAGTCGGAAAATTAAACGTTTCGGTTCGCGAAATCAAACCTAGAGATTTCGGCCATGGGTTGAGACCCATGACCTCTCGGTTGTGATGTGGTAACCGAGGTGATGGATTATTTGTTCCGTCGTGTCGTTTAATTCACGGTTAAACTCGAACGATTAAATTAAATGCGTTAAAATCGAATTAATAAATCAAAAGTGTTTGGTTATTAATATTTAAACATTTGTGACAAAATATATCTAAATGTGTTTTCGGTTTTACAAAATTAAAGTGGGAGACTTTATGAGTTTTACAAAATTCACAAATCGGTTTAAATATTATTCGATTCGATAATTAAACGATTAATTGGAATATGGAAATCGAAATAATCAAAGTGAGTTGACTAAAGGCTTCGATTAATTTCAGCCGTCAAAGGGTTTAACACCCTACTTGTTTTCGGTTTATATGGGTTATTGAACCCGAGTATGAGTCGGTTAACTAAGTTGGTTCGTTTCCGTTTTCCGGTAATTCGTCGTTTAAATTAAATCAGTTTTAATTAAAAGTTAAGTTTTAATGTTGAAATTAAAATTAATTGTAATTTTAATTTATAAACTAGATTTAATTTATGCATTTAATATTTAGTTCCATAAAATGCATTATTAAATTAAAGAGAGTTTAATTTAAGGATTCTATTTTCAAATTAATGAAATCGTGACTTTGAGTTTAATGCTCGGTCATGGTTTAATGTTTTGAGATTTGATCTCGACATTAACGTTTTGGGTAGAATTCGTTTAAAACCATAAAGACAAGTTTTTGGTGTTATTTAAAGATGGTCAATTTTCTTTAAAAATTTTAAAAGACATGTTTTATTGGTAAAATTGTTTATTTAGAAAATTGACATTTTAAGTAAAGTTTATTTTTTGAAAAGCGTTTCAATTAAATAATAGTTAATTGATAATTATTTAAAGGAAGTTTAAATTATTTATCAATATTATTTGAAAATGAAAACTATATTTATTAAAGGTTGTTTAATAAAAAGTTTCTTAAAATAGTAAGTTTAAGTTTCAAAGGTGTTTGAATTGTAAATTGAATATTTTAAAAAAATTGTAGTTTTGAATCCAAAGATAATGCGAAGATGGAATTAAATTTGAAATTTTTCGGGAAAAAGTTTCTAATTATGGAAAGTATTCCTGAATTTCGAGTTTACGAACCGTGTTTAATTTGAGAACGATATTGGACATATTTACTTCAATTAATGGTGGATTAATTGGTTTTGGATTTATTTTCATGTCAAGATGAAAATGAATTCTGGGTTATTTACAAGCTTTACTGCTTTATTTATGTTTGTGACATAGCTGAGCCTTGAGACCCCTTGTTTGTGATGGTTGTTTTTTAATCGTGATGTTTGCTATTTTTATTATTGGTTATTTTTGGGAAGGCCTGCGTGCCAATGGAATCCCGGTTTTATGATGTAATCTGTAATAGGTTAGAAAATAGACAAATGTATTTAATATTATGTAAAAATCTTGGCGAAGATGTCCATCAAGAAGGAGGTCATCCATCAAGGATGCTCGGAGACATCATCGGATGCTGAGGCTAGTGGGAGCTGAAAGAGTTCAACCTTCTTGCCTTGTGTGTTGATTTTGTCCCTTAGGTTTTGACCTAATTGGTTTGTCCGTATGGCTCTCGGAAACCAATTTAGTTTCGGCAAGGCTATGTTACCGTGTGGTTGTATGTTTTATTTCTTTATGCATTATTTTATCTGCGTGGTTGTGGCGACAAAGTAGATAAATAAAAGAAATTAAAACTACAATCATTTTTGATGAAAAATTAAAGTATTTAAAAGGAAGTTTAAATTGGAAACTTTAATTATTTTGTCAGGTGTTAGATATGACATTTTTATTAAATTAGTTTTTCAAATAAAGGAGATTTTATTTTAAATGTCATATGATCAAAGAGTTGAAATTCTTAAAACTGGTACATTAACTGGATTGTTTACCAGAATACGTGGTGTGTAGGACAGTCTTGCTCGGGCTGTGGAATTTTCGAAAGGTTTAGAACCGAAAGGATCCTGCCCGCAGACTAACCTGACTGACCACTAGTTCTTGGTAAGAGACTGGTTATAAACCCAAATTAAAAATCTGACACAGCACACCGTCCATATAGTGGCACTCACGGTGACCGGTCGTCGTAAGTAGGTTCAGCCTTCGTTGGGTGCTTACGCCGCAAACTCGTAGAGCTGTGAGGTAAGCACTGCGGATCCTAAGTGAGACTTGGGCCAGTGACTTGCAGTTGTTATATGGTGTGTGTCAGTGGTGGTTCCTCAGTAAGACTGTTGCCCAAGGTGTGGATGAGATTAAACATGATCAATTTAAGAAATTGAAAATCTCATAAGATCTAAGAGTTGCAAAGGAGTTGTAATTGGTAATAAGTTGCCTGCCTTAGTAGCTTATTCATGTAGGTTCAGCCTCCGTTGGGTGCATGAATAAGTAAAATGGTTCTTAGGATTAATAAATCATTTTCTAAATTTTGGGTTATTGATTTATTAATGGTTAATCAAATACTGATTTTTGAAAAATTGTTTAAGATGGTTAAAAAAGATAGAGGTAGAAGCGGTTTAATAATAACAATGACAATAACAGTAATAACAACAATGATAACGTCAAATATCCTTTTCCCACTTGAAAATCCTCCCCAAAAGCACATGTTGCTACTTTGAGGTCCATTCGGGATATGGAGAACTCAAAAGAGGCAACTTCCTGAACTGGGAGTAAAATCTGACAAATGTTCTGAGTACAGGGTGAAAGTCGTATATTCTGGAAAGGGCACCAGAACCTGCTCCTGCAGAGACTGCTACAGTTGAGGAGAGAAATCTCCACAATAAGCACTCTGAGGATTCGGTCAATGTTGCCTGTCTAATGCTAGCGACCATGACATCTGAGCTGCGGACTAGCCTTATGGACATCTCAGCTTGACAGATGTATCGCCAGCTAAAGGATATGTTCCAGACTCAGGCTCGGACTGAGAAAGATACACGACAAGGGCTCTGAGCTCCTGCAGAATAGCAGAAGGAACAACTGTTAGATCCCATGCGCTGAAGATGAAAGGTTATCTGGATCATCTTAGCAGACTTGGGTTACCCGTGACACAAGACATGACCACGAATCTAATTCTCAATTCCTTATTGAAGGAGTTTTAGCAATTTGTAATTTGTTACAATATGCACGGAGAAGATGATCAGTGGGCTGCATCGGATGCTATAGACTGCTGAGGGAGTGATTGAGGAGAGAATATAGGGAAAGAGACGGAAAGGAAAGTAAGTTTCCAAGCCGGAGGTTAAAGCTAACAAGTAGCTAAAACCTAGAACCAGAGAAGTCAAATTCAAGGATGACAAATTCTTTGAGTGCTAGGAAACTGGGCACTGGGAAAGGAATTGTCCCAAGTACTTGGAAACGGTCAAGGTTGACCGCATTGAGACTTCGTGTATCTGAATCAGTCACTTCTATTGTTCTTGGATATGTGATACCCAATTGAACAAAGTTTCATGCATAATGTCTGCAATGACTAAAATGAAGTGAAAAGAGATGACAGATTCAGTGGGAGCATAGAGACATCTTAGAGAATACTCTGCTGGACACTATTTTCATGTCATCAATAGTTTATCATGGTGTAGTATACAATTGATTGAATTTCTTGCAAGTATTTTTGAGATAAATAAAGAATTTTTGGAGTTAAAATTTGTTGCTTGAAATTCCTGTTGTTTAAGATTACTAAACCATGATTATAGACTATTGATTCAAGTGGAACTTGAATAGTAACTTGTCAATGGAGATTGGACAAGCTAGTAGTCATATTCAGATAAAAAGGGTTACCATGTTGTTGTGTAAATTGTTCAAGTGTTCAAATGCAATTTCATTGAACTTGTTAATTCTTGAAAGCTTGTTCAAGAGATTATATGAGTTGGATAGTCACATGTGATTATATAGATGGAACTAATAAAATGCAGAATTAAATGTAAAGGAGTTACATGGAGGTTAATTCACTTCACTTGTCAGACATAATTAGACTTGAGAAGTCAGGATTGTTTAGACAAGAAGTAATCGCATTTTATAAAATTACATGTGAAATGTATACAACTTGTGTGGTGATTAGTCAAGTAATAGCATTTGACTTGTTTAAACACTCGTCGGCAAACTTGACGGAACACTACAACAAAATGTTGCCGATAACCAGGTTCTGGTGGTTATGGATACATATCACAAATATTGAACACAATGTTATTAAATATATTTTGTTAAGATATAGATAAACCGCATACTGTCATATTCAAGACTAAACATCTAAACGTATCACTAGTAGCAATTAATCTGAATTGCTAGAGCTCCTAAATTTTAATCCTGGTGTCTTTATGAGTGATTTACCAGTTCCTCTAAAGATAATGGATATAAATTTGTATGGAGATTCAGATTGGATCTGAATAATATTACAAGAAGTTGTAATAAAGAACTAGTGTAATTTTTCAAAGATAAACGGTAATGGAAGTTAAGTCAGTTAACTAGAGAACACTCCCACTAAGATCATGTCTGAAATTAATTTTTCGATAGATCGTGTTACCGTTACATTTGATAAAGGAACAGTAGCATTAAATGATGGAAGTCATGTTGTGTTTATTGAGATAAAGGAGATCAACATGATATCTTTAATGTCGTTCTATTTTGCATGTTTTAGAAATCCAAGAATAAATTTGAAGTTATTCTAAAACTATTCCATAGCTGCTTGTTGTCGTGGGAACCACAACGAGAATTAAAAGGCTACTGTGGTTTTTGGTTGATATTCATGGGTGATGAATATAGCAAAGGTTGGACCAAATTCATAGGTATTTGTTGCGAACAAATATTGGATTGACCCACCGATTGAGACCACTTTGTGGATCATAGTCATGAGTCGTCTCAAAAAAGTAATCCTTAGTACCTGAGATGTCTACGTATTTTAGTGCGGGTGCTACTGTACATTTGGCCTAACCTAACGTCATCCGTAACTGGGTGATCATAACGGTTCGAGGCTGGTTGCAGTGGGAGTCGTGCTGGAGGCCTAGATAGTCAATATGGGATTTGCACCTTCTTTTAACTAAGAAGAGATATTTCTGGGCCCCTCGGCGATCGATACTGACAGAAATGCATGGCCATGCTCGGACAGAACTGATGTGTTCTAATCTGTCTGTTTCAGTTCAGTATGAGATCAGGGAGTCGAGAAACATAATCGTGTTTGCTACGGTTGATCTAATCCATGCCTAGCATTCACATTGAAATATCGCGATGCATGGGATATAACCTAAGTTTCTTTTTGGAAGGCTGTTTCAACAAGAATGCCCGAATGGGAGTCAGAGTTTTTATGACCTTGGTTGCCTAAAGTGTCTAGCCATGACCTCCTTTAGGCGCATGCTGCAGGACAGTATGTCGTCTTACACAAGTGGGAGTATGTTAGTGTATGGTGTGTAAAGATGACATTACTACTGCATCATGGCTGATTTCATAAAACACTTGAGGGTCACACCGATGAGCACAACTGAGCAGATGCAATTAAACTATTGAATAAATAATATTGGATATTGTTTATGACACGAAATGATCATTGAGATTTAATTAATGAATGATTAATTATATCTCAAAGTACGGGGACTAAAAGTGCAATATTAGATATTGTATTGATTGTCATTGGATAATAATTAAATAATTATCTGGTCTTTTATTTATTATTTGATATTAAATAAAAGATTGATTTATTTGAATTAGTATTATTATCTATTATTGGATAATTGGATGGATAATTATAAACAAATAAATAAGAGATAATTATAAATAATTATCTAGTCATTTATATATTATTAGATAATGTATAAAAGATTAATATTATTTAAAGGGTATATAATTATAGAGATAATTATATAAGGTTTAAATAATATAGATAAATATTAAGATATATATTATATTATTATATTAGAGTTTGATTAAAACTAAAACTCTTAATTAATAATAATAATAATATATAACATATATATCCATACGGCCCATGTGTATAGAAATATATATATATACATAATTATTAACCTAATGGTGGTGTGGCTTTTGATGATGAGCCGCCCCACACACACACTTGAAGGTGTTTGTGTGTGTGTGGTGTGCTTAGCCGTATGAACCAAACACGCGATTAAGTGTTTGGTTTTCCCGTTCTTCGTGTGTTTGATTGCATATCTGGCGCCGCTCGATCGTGTCATCACCGGTGGATACCGAAAGCGTCTCATTCGTGTATTCTTGTCATAGAATACAAAGGTACAAATTTATTGCTTTCTCGTTTACTTATCTTATGTTTTACTTGATGATCCGTGTACGGAATTCGTAATTTAAAAGCTTCCGTTGTGCGTTGATTAGATTAATGTTTATGTTTTTATGAAAAACCATACGAATTCCCAACACAAACTTTTCAAGATTAACAAGCTAAAATAATTTTTTTTAAATCAATAAAATAATAAACTTTATGTTTAAATGTCCCAAAGAGTAAATAATTTAAAAAATCGGCAAAATAAAAAATTTTAAAAGATCAATAAAATATCAAAAATTTAAATGTCCGAATGATTTTATGAAATTATAATTAAATACTTTAGTTTAAAATAAATTTAAAAAACTTTTTGTTATCAAATCTTTATATGTTAAGTATTAGATTTGGACACATTAAAAGAATAATCATTCAAATTTCAAATGTATTTTCTTAAATAAAATTTTGTATTAATACTTTCTAAAGCTTCAAAAATAAATGTTGCAAAATTTATATTTTAAAATAACTTAATTTCGACTAATCTTACTTAATTAATTATTTATTAAGTTGATGTTGGAAATGTTATATCAGCTTTTAATCACTAAGGCAATAAATATTCATTATAATTAAAACATCTCCAATAAGAAAAACTTATGTATAGTTTATTTTAAGGTCTCTAACAAATTTATACAATTTAAATTAATATACTTCATAAAAATTAATAATATAAAATAGTTACCATTTAAAAATTATTTTGTTGATTTCAATGGGATTATTGATGATAACACAACAACAAATAAAATAGAATGAATGTTTAACATTTTTTAATCAATAATAGTAAGATAATAATTGAATTGAATTGCATATGTAAGAGCCATAAAATACTATATTTAAATCAATAATTCAAATATTTTGAATCACATTTTAGTCGTCTTTTTTGACTTAAACATTGACTTAGCTAGAGTCATCATTTTTTACCATTGACTCAATAATTTTGCATGTATGTCATCTTTTTATTGGTTTTTATTGTATCTTAATTTTAAAATTTTTTTGAAGGGTTTTAAGGGATCTCACCTCTTTATAACAAATCTTTTACATCAATCCATGTAATACATGAGTATTAATCTAGTAAGATAGTAAATTAATGAAAGTGAAGGGGTAGTATCACACAACTTTGATGAACATGAGGGGCTGATCCTGTACTTTGTCATTTTGCACGTTAAATAATACAGTCATAAAAGGTCGTCTACAAAACTCATAACCGCGTAGACTCCATTGAAGTCACGCAAACAGACAGCCAGCCCAGCCCAGCCAGACGCCATTGCCATTTGCCAAATCTTCTTCGCTGTGATGCTCCATCGTTCAAAGATTTCACCTATGCAAAGACACAGAGAAGATCATGTTGGCGTCAGGTTCTAGAGAGAGGATCAAAAGGAGCTTGAACTTGTACACGAAGCCGAAGCAGCGGGTAGGTCCAAGGCTTGAGCGAAGAAACGCAATCAAGAACATCGATTACGACGCGTCTCCATCTTCCTCATCATTTGACAATCAATCAGCACACAGAACTAGATCACTAGATATTTCGGCCTTGTCTGATCGAACGAGTTTTCGAATTGAAGGTACCGAGGGCGAATTCGACTTGATCTACAGGTCTCTAGGGCTTTCAGGTCCCGAGGATTTTGCGATAGCGGCGGCTGATTGGGAAGCGCATAAATCATATTCTCCTGCGGGTGGTGGTTTATCATATAGCTCTAGGCTTCGTTATTCTCATGGGGATTCGACTAGAGAATTGCCCGAGAGTGATTTGTCGGTGAGTTTTGGACGTGTAGTTAGCTTTAGTGATGATGAGGTCACGACTGACGGCGAGTGTGCTGAGGCTGGGGAAGCTAGGGTTTTGGAGGCAAACGGAGCTAATAAGCGTGGCGATGACGTCACCGTTAGTGTAACTGATGAGAATCGGTTTGATAACGAGTATTTGGAAATAAGTAATGGTGTTGGTTTAGCGAATGGTGGAAGGGCTAGGGTTTTGGAAGATGGTGGTAATGATGACACGGATAACACGCGTGAGAGACGACATCCGGAGGTTGAAGGTGGAATTAAGGGTCTACGGCCGCCGTTACTTGCTCCTCCTCCTGTTATAGCCCGATCGATTGTGGATGATGTGGGTTCAAATTGGGATTTGATTCGGAGTTTTGCTCCCGTGGATGATGAAGACTTGGTTGCGGATGGACCGGTTGAGGTGATTACGTCGTTAAATGAGGTCGCCAAAGTTGTGACAAACCATGTTGAGGACGACAG
Organism: Centrapalus pauciflorus; assembly: GCA_020465985.1. NCBI lineage: Eukaryota > Viridiplantae > Streptophyta > Magnoliopsida > Asterales > Asteraceae > Centrapalus > Centrapalus pauciflorus. The sequence goes on along the minus strand of JAANYP010002126.1, from coordinate 18,935 downwards.
GTCCACTAGCGCAGCTGCTGAACTTCAGTATTCTCTTTCTCCCGATGGACTGTTTAGGGGCAGTTTTAAAAACTGGCAGAAGGGTGATTTTCTTGGAAGTGGTTCTTTTGGCACTGTTTACGAAGGTTTCAATGAGTAAGTGATATTTGCATCATCATTATATAGGTTCCTGATATTTTATAGTTCATACAATTTGGACTTTAGAGATGTTGCTTTCTTTATGTTGTTTGCAATAAGATAACTGGTATGCACGTTGTGAACACTCCATTTCAACAAGTAGAAATCCTTGTCTCAAACCAGCTGGATTAGACAAAATTGTGGGAAACATAGGGATTGAGGACTTCAATAGCAATTTACATATGATTTTGGTATGTTAGAAGTCCCGAATGTGGTCCCTGTAAAACTCACTTCTATTAACCTAGTGTAATTAGCAGCAAAGAGACCGTCACAAACGGGATGGATCTCTCATTTGAACTTAGCTTAATTAAGTGGATAAATAGAAAGTTAAGTTTGACTATACCTTTAAGGGGGTTTAGTCTCTTCTTTGGTGCATGGTAAACATGCTAGATGTTACCAAAGACACATCCTACCTTGACCCAGCCAGGAGAAACAACATACATCCCATCTCAATAGGGTTTATATCTTCCTGCGAAACCTTGTTCTTTACAAGATGCAGCCAAAAAGGGCTACCCTGAACTACACTTATAAGAGGTTAATTGTTGACAATATTGTCATGTTCTCCTTTGTTAGTTTACAGAATGTCTAAATAGTGCAGACTTTTTCTTGGACTATAATGCCAAATATGGTTTTCCAACTTGATAGATGCTAGCTTTTCATCCTACAGCACCACCAGCGTCCTTGGATTCTTTTACACACTCAATAATTTAGTAATTATGTCTGTAGCAGTGAGAAGAAACTAGTTCCACACAACTAAAACTATGATACTGATACCTCATTTTGACTGGAAGTTGCTTATCAGATGCATGTTTATGGTATTATCAGTTGTGCAACTCTTTTTTCATCTGCAGGATTTATGACTTGAATTGGTTGTTTGTGTGGGTCAGGTGTGTTGGTGAATGCTTTTGTAAGTAGCAAAATTGGCAATAAATGCAGGTCTCTAATATGTATGATACATTCTAATTGATGGGTTACGGAAGTATCAGTTAAACTGTTAAATGGTTGTGCTAGATGTGCCATCGCCTTTATCTCCAGGATCATTATTTGTATGCTCCAGTGATCTTGCAAGGATGGTTCGTATTTTAACCGGGTCCGATGTCTGATATGTTTAGAGACGGTGCATGATAAGTATACGCAAACCAAAAACGCAGGAAAGAAATAGCACAATATACTTGGTTTGGTCCAATAATAACCTGCATCCATGGACGCACTAGTGAGTCACTTGTGTTAATTTTGGAGTGTAGGTATACAATTACATAGGGACGATATATGTAAGAAATCTGAGAATGTGGGTCTACACTTTTTATTCTTCCAGGCACTACACCCTAACCCCGCAAGGGCGGCGGCTCTCCCTTAACCCTGCCATAGATTTTGTAGCAGCGAATAGTTTCTCTGGTTGCAATCAACCTCTACAACTTAACACGATGATTTATCAATTATTTCTTCGCAAACATTATTTGTCCACTCCAGTGATCTAGCAATATATGGCTAGGGTGTGAAATCCCACATTGCTTTGGAAGACGATAACTCTTCCTTCCCATTGCCATGCTTCTCGTGACTATGATGCTCAAAACTATTGTTAACTTACTTACTATCTCATGCTGTATTATCGAGCAAATCCCTTATCTAGTTATCCTTCTTCAGAACGTTGTTTCTCCATTGACTCTCAAAATCCACTGACCTTGACATACAAAAGAAAATAATGTAACTGCATAGCTTAATAACCACATAAAGCATAAAACTAATTATTAAGAATGCAAAAGCAACAATTACTAAGATTTAACCACAATAATAAACGAGTTACTTCAGTCTTCAAATCTAGTCCTTATGCCCCTTCTGTAAAGCTATCAGCAGATGAGGATTTTCTGACCTGGTGATGCCTAGTTGAGTTCTAAAAGTTTTTTACTGTTGCTTTGTCTTCTGGTAGATGTACAACAACTCAACTGGAATTTTTTATTAGTTTGTTTTACATGCTCAGACACGAGTGAATACAACATTAGGTATGTGCCAGAGTACACACACTAGAGTCCTGAAGGTATCATTCTGCAGTAGTAATTAGTAGGCTATTTACTATGCCGGACACAGTGATTTATCTATCTGGCCATCACGGAAGAGACATGGAATCCCACTATAAGAAAATTTGCAGCCCAACTGTTCATTTGTGCCAAATTCATGTGGCATCCTTTACAGTCATGACAGTATTACTATGTTAGTCATTAGCCACATAGCCTGATTTGCGTGCTCATGTGATGGATGCCAATACGTCATCCTTAGATTGTGGGTTACATATTGTTGGTGAAGGAACTTAGGAACCACATAACGTTACCTCTATTCTTGGAATCTTGGTCCTCACATGAATAGAACTGATTGAAACCGTAAGTTCAAATGTATTATACACTGTTTTAGGAAAGAAGAAAATCAAGACTATAAAGCCAATGTTGGATCCTGTCTTGTTATTATGATCTATCATGTCTGGGTAACACCAACTTGCCTAGTCTTACTTATGATTTAACATGCCTATTGACTTTTGAGTACAATAACCATAGCGCTAGTCCTGCCTTTTTAAGATCTAATGTGTGCTTCGATTAACATTATCAGCTGTACTCATTTTGTCAGAGTAAATATGGACTTGCTGCGTAATCAGTGGTGTGCATAGCATATGTTGCTTCATTGCGCTTCTCTCACCACCTTCTCCTCTGAAATTATCTCATTTCATTCTCTCCTTTGCTTTTGTTTGCAGAGCCGGATACTTTTTTGCTGTGAAGGAGGTTTCTTTGCTTGATTCAGGTAGCCAGGGAAAGCAGAGCATTATTCAACTTGAACAGGTGATTTATATATTATCTCCATTTCTTCTAGTTACGCATGGGTTCATATCAATCAGATCATTAATTTCTGCATACAGCCTTCTTATGGTTTTCCGTTTATTGTTTCAGGAGATATCTTTATTAAGTCAGTTCCATCATGAGAACATAGTTAGATATCTTGGAACTGATACGGTATGCATTTTGCCTTTGAAGGTCTTCCTGTTTCATTGGAGATTTTAAGCAAGCTTCCAGCTGATAAATTTCTGGGAAGAGCTTTGTGCTTGAAAAACACCATAGGTTGTGTGTGTGCGCATGAGCTTGCCAATTTAGCAAGTAAAGCACTTAAAAATAAATTAGAAGTGTCACTGTTAAGTGTTAACCATGTACAACATAAACCTTCTTTTCAATGATTCTATCAAACTGTCATTTTATCCGAGTACAAGTATGGTCTAAATACAGCTTTAATTTCAGCTACTAAGGACTTCATAACCTAACGAAAAACTTATATTATTCTTTTCATCATATGGGGTACATCTTAACTTGAAATGATATTTCAGGATGATGGAAAACTATACATCTTTCTTGAGCTTGTAACAAAAGGTTCGCTGGCAAGACTCTATCAAAAGTATGAACTGCGAGATTCCCAAGTCACGGCATACACCAGGCAGATTTTGAGTGGTTTGAATTACCTGCATGAACGAAAAGTGGTTCACAGGTAAACTTCTTTTCACTTCAGTGCCGTATAAACGTTCTCTCCTTATGGTTAATGATTTTTTTTTAATATGAATGTTATTTTTCATATTCAAGGGACATCAAATGTGCTAATATATTGGTCGACGCTAGTGGATCTGTGAAGCTTGCAGATTTTGGATTAGCAAAGGTAAGTAAAACACAAGGTCTTTGTTATCCGTTATCATTTTCTTTTCTCCATCTGACTACATATACACTGTTTATATCTGCAGGCAACCACATTAAATGACATTAAATCTTGCAAAGGGACTCCATTTTGGATGGCTCCGGAGGTTACTTCTATACTCTTAGTTGTAGTTTTTGACTCTTTATTTTTAGTGGGGTTGGTCAGAAGGTGGTTGATCATATGTGCTACAATCTTATATCCTGTAACTCCGTTATACCGAGAATCCAACGGTGTTTTTTTCCTTTCAAATAATGGTTTTCCTCATCTGTCAACAGGTTGTTAATAATCGATCAAACAAGGGCTATGGCCTTGCCGCTGATATATGGAGCCTTGGTTGCACTGTGCTGGAGATGTTGACACGAAAGATTCCGTACTCCCACTTAGAAGGGGTATGCTTGACATTTACCGTATTATCTTCAATTTTTTTTTCTTTAAAGCAATCACATATCAAAGATGATCAGATTTCTTTGTTAGATAATAATTATGAGCTTCCAGATTGTTTAAAAGTTGGGAGGACTGACGGATCATATTCGTCTTTTGAGTCTTGTTGTCTTATTAGTGTGTATTTATAAAGCTCAAATGCAACAATTGAGAAATCTTTGGTGCCCACAAGTCCTTCATTATATGGCATAAGGTGCATATTAATACATACACTGCTAAATATTGAACAGAGCATCTTGTTAGTAGTATTACCGAAGAGTAGTGTGGGACAGACAATAAATGGGTCATACTGCAAATATATAGCACCCAGAATGAATATATTCTGTCAGGGAAAAGAAAACGAAACAATTTCTTCAAATTATTACCTAAGAATGATGTAGATACCATACTAAGTTATTGTTGTAACGATGATACATTTTGCTTTTCCAGATGCAAGCACTATTTAGAATTGGCAGAGGTGAGCCTCCTCCAATTCCTAACACGTTGTCTACCGAGGCCAAGGATTTCGTACTTAAATGTTTGCAAGTCAATCCAAATGACCGGCCTACTGCTGCTCAACTATTGGACCACCCATTCTTGAGGAGATCAACTTCTGTGAACTCATCTCACTCTTCTCCACCCTACAACAGCTTGCAATCTTAGCAGTTTTCGGTAACCTCGTTTATCTGGTTTCTTAAATTGTTTTTGTTTCATTTTAACCAATTGAAATGATAAGCATCTGGATGTCGTGAAAACAGTACTTTGATATGATCAGCATCTTAAAAAATCTTTGCATGTTGTCGCAACGATCAACAAAATACTTTATTGGCTCCTTCCTAGTACCTTAAATGAAGTCGTTCTAACCTTTTAATTTAAAAAGGAAGATTAAATGCATATCATAGAAACTACTTTCATCTTTTTTACCGTTTATAGCAACATACTTTCATATTTTTTCCGTTATAGCAAAGTTATTTATCATCTAACCATTTATGTGTAGATTAAACGAGTAAAACAAGTATTCACTTTTGCCTTTTTAAAGTAAATAACATCATTTTTTAAATTTTACATCACCAAGTGCTATCGACGTCAACTTTTATAACATTGCTATAAATGATAAAAGATAAAGTATGTTGCTATAAAATGGGGAAAAACTGAAACTAGGTTGCTACTTTACATAAGTGTGCTTAGTTACCGAAAATTTTCAAATTTATCTCATTTTTTAAAAAAAATGAAAACTTGTTTACTTAACAACAATTTCATAAATTTTCATTTCACTTTTTTAAAATACTACTTTTCATGCTATCTCTTACTTTTCTATTACCTACCCTATATTTCTTTATAGGGTTTATACTTTATAATACTCTCTTTCTCTCTCTTACTTTTTTTTAATCACATATCCTATTTCTCTTATTTTATAATCACCCATCTTATTTTTCTCAAAACTAAAACTTCATCTAAACAAAGTTTCACTTTTTATAAAAATCCTTGTTTTTTTTTTTCTGAAAACTATAACTTGAAAACTGAAATTGAAAAATGAATAGTTTTCGTTAACTAAACGCAATCCATGGACGTCATTTCTATATACATGAGTGTAAAACCAGTCGTTTATATGGATTTTTAATGTTGCATCATTCATATAGTAAACCTACCATAAATCTGGTGCAGGAATTGTTTTCAAAATGGAGCATGGAGTTGGGTTACAAATTCCATACAGAGAAGCCTGCCTGCCCCACCATCCGTACTTATGTAACATGTCAGGTTAGTCCGAGATAGATACATATCCCGTATCCGTTTTTATTGGATCTTCTTTTTTGGGTTGTGGTTTATTTGGTTACTGCGTCGTTGTAAGTTGCGTTTGCAGAGGGAGGTTATCATTTGTTGTAAAGTGTGTCATAAATAGGGCATGTTTGTAGAGGGATTTTGTACATAATTTGGACGAAATCGAATAATGAAAGAAATTTGTTCGATTGATGAACCCGCCGCCATTGCAGTTGCTGCGATTCATATTGTATTCTTTGTTTAACAGTTAATCGTATATTTGCGATTCATCTTGTATTCTTGAATCTGTATTTATCATCTTTAACATCCTCTCCTCTTATAGTTCAAATACGCTGATTTAGGGTTCATTTTTTTTTTTATATATTGTCATAAATATGATTAACTTTTAAATAATATAATATTTTGTTTTTAATGACACTTAATTATTATATAAATGTTTTTAAGTAGAGGGAACCCATGAAATATGATCACAAGTATTCTCTCTTTTTTTTTTTTTTCAGAAAATATTATAATACATTAATTTTTATTGAGATCAAGGGAAGAAAAGCCTTGTATATTGAGTCTATTGAGTCAATTGGTAGATTTAGAAATAGAATATTTAAAAAGGCCCACAAAGTTTGAAAGTGGACTGGTGTGCTTTCTTTGACTACACTTTTAATTGACATTTAATAAGCTAACGTATTATATTTTGATTTTGACACAAGACCAAATGATTCAATTGGTTGACTTATATTTTGCTACAGTTGTAAAATAAAATAAAGTAATACATAACTTTCAGGGTGTTGCGTGTACCCTTTAATAAGAAGCAGGGGCGGACCTACGCGTACCCCAGGGTAGCGGTGAGTTGAACGGAGACAGTGTAGAAATCTTAGAGTATTGAATCATGCTACCAGTGGAAACATATATGTGCCACGGATCCTTGATCAAGATATGAAAATCTTTAATATTGATGAGATAAAAGTCAAGTTTGTATGTATATACATGGGTTGAATGGAAATGGAAACTTCGTCGCCGGCGAGTAGTGAAATAAAAGAAGAAAGAAGAAGAGGACTAGAAGAAATGCAGGGAGAAACACCTATTAAATAAGGTGGGACCCACCTGTACATTTTTAATTTTATAGCCTATTATTCTCTCTATATATTACCCACAAAGGAGAGAGAGTGTAATCCTCTCCTTCAATATCAGCCGTCCGATCTTGTAGAATTAAATCCTAACCGTGTTAATTGGTTTACTTATGACTTTGCACAATGTACAACCATTTTTTGCACAAAAAAACTGTTTAATGCAAGTTACAATCAGCGAAGGATCCAAATTACTCTATTTACCCATTCATCCACTCCATGATCTTTTTCTTTTTAGCCATGTACCCACGATTGCCTTTTATCCATGTTGTTGAATTAATAATTTTTTTATAAAGGCTTTTGGCATTTCATTTCCACACAGAACACCTTGATCAAGCAGTAATGCAATATTTCTTTTAACTTTTTATTATCCATTTTACATGATCTGCTTACGTATATAACTTCCTTCCGAGAAGAGCAACAATCAAGCATTTTGTTTTTACTTATTCCATTTATGAGGTTAGTTTGACTTGCTTCTATATAAGAAGTGTAATTTTCTTATTCCGGTTACAAAAGTGCATAAACAACATATTATTAAATATGATCTTGTGCAAGAAAAGCGACGAAAAGCAACCCAAGAAGAGGCGATTCATCATGAAACTCATAAAAAGTTAAGGATAACATTCAACATTCTGCATTACTTTTAATTTTTGGGTTTCAATACTTCAACTCTAACTTATTAATGAATTTTTCAGGATAAAATTTTTCAACTCAACAAAAATGAAGAGATTCGACACCAAGAACCAATTAGAGCACATGCAAGAGCCTTAAATTCAACAAATTGGTGATAAATTTTTATATTTACCTGAAATTAGAGCACATGCAAGAATGTTACCTGATCTATCATGTGGTTACAATAGGGTTTACGTGGGAAAACTTTTTTTGTGGTGATGATTTGGGTGGCTATTGACACACAGATGATAGAGATCGAAAAAAGAATTAATCATGAGGCAACCCGGGATGGTTGGATTTCATTCGAGTAGAAGCGATGTCAAATCGCAGGTGACATATGTAACTCAATTGATCTGCTTTGTGTCGCTGGCAATGGTGAGGATTGAGGAAGAGACACCAAGGGTTTGTCATCCACAGGTTTATAAAAATATTAGATCCATCCAAGGGTGTTTGAATGATAATTTTTGCTTCAAATAACGTGAGATCTAATCGAACGTTGGACGTTTAATTGGAGCTCCATGGTTGGGACGTGATCGGTCAACGACAACATGAACGGGTTGGCACTTGGCAGCGTTAAATCTTCCAATCCCAGGTGTAGGATGTAATTAGCCAACGATATATCTTCATATGTACGTGTCGGTAGAGGTTTACTGCCTTCTATAGTTCTATGTGGATAACTTTTTTTGCTATCAATGGTGCCCATGGTTAGTACGTCTGTACGTGGAGCCAATCGATTAGCATGGAAGAGGAAGTGTTAGGTTTAATTAGAAGGGTTGTGATTTGTGAAGAGTTATTATTTCAAAAGGTAGGTGGAAATTTATTTTTTTTGGATTTTAGTTAACGTGAATCATCCAAATACATCATTCGAATGTATGTATTTTTCATTAGCAGCATGTTGATTACTCATATTAGATTTTTAGGAAAAAAAAAAAAACAATATGCCATTTTAAACATATTTATATTTATATACATCTTAGTACTAGGGGTGTTCAAAAAATTTCGAAACCGAAAAACCATTCCGATTTTAAGGTTAACCGAACCGGTTTTTCTATTATTTTCGGTTTGGTTAACCGAACCAGAAAAAAAAATCTTCGGTTTCGGTTTATGCTCACGATTTCGGTGCGGAGGGTTAACCGAAAAACCGAAATAAATTTAATTTTATATATTTTAACTTTTATGCCTATAAATATTAACATTTATCCCAACAATAGTATAAAATTATAACTTATTTATTAGTCTACATTAATTTTTAAATTCAAAACAACTAAAATGCACACTAGAATAATTAAAGTTAGAAATATTATAGAATAGTTTTTTTATTTATTAGATTTTTAGAAATAAGATTCAATATTTTAAAGATATTATATAGATAATTTATAGTTTTATTCATCGTTTTTATTATTTTAGACATTTAAAGTTTTTAGAAACTAATTGTTGAAGTTTTTTAATATAAAATTAATTAATTAAATAAAAAATGGTTAATTGGTTAACCGAATAACCGAACCGAAAAAACTCGTTAACCAATTGTCGGTTAACCGGTTTTTTAGGTTTAGGTTCACGAAATTCTCGAACCGGTATCTCCGGTTAACCATCCGAAATTCGATTTCAGTTCGGTTAACCATCCATGAACACCCGGTTTTCTATATCTCACAATTAGCATTTTGTTAATGAACTTTAATTGTATTTCATTTAAAACATTTCATTTGATAGTATTTTTATAAAATATAAGATGTCATTGATAACAAATTCATTTACGAATCATTGCATATAGTAAAAAGATGACTTAAAAGTATTAGGCAAATCTATTAAAAAAAAATACTCACATTAATTGCTAATAGAGTACGTGGGAAAAATGTTATCATTCAAAAGCATGGTAAAAACAAGTATCAATGTATTCGCTCAACTGACTGCAATGTTGATCATGATTCTAAATTTTGAGACAAATATTTAGATCTTTTATAGTAAAACAAAAAGGTTTCATCTTAAATAAACGATGATGAAAATGTTTTAACAATTTCTAAAGAAAAAACCTCACATATTAATGCTATGTTTATTAAATTCAAATTATTATGATTATAAATATATACGCCTCATGATTTATAATTTAACTATTAAGAAAACTATCCCGTGCACCGCATGGGTATTACACTAGTTCTGTATTGCCTAACTAATAAATAATACTAAAATGAAAAAGATAAAATTTTATTCTCAATAATTTTTAACTTAATATATTTAACTTGCATATTTATATTAATCTCAAAATTTATTACCTTACTTAATATCTTTATTTCTTTTAGGTTTGTACTTTTTTCAATTCGTGATGATAATTACCGAATTTTATTTGGGTTTGTGATTTTTTAAGATTAATAATAATAATTAATTAATTGTTATTCATAAATCTTTTCTTAATAAACTAAATATTCATTCATATAAATTTTTAGTTTATTTGATATCTAAGAATTATTTATGCAAGTTTAAACTAAATATGCTCATTTGTTGGATCGACTTGGTCGATTTACTCAATAAAATTATCCAACCGAATGCACGATAAAAATCGTGCAACCGGTGACCTTAGAAGTTAGAACCTGGGTCCGCCACTGATAAGAAGGTGCATTTAGAAATTAAGAGAAAAAAAAAAAGACAAATTATAAAATATGGAAGAAAAGAATATTATTACGAATATTAATAGAAAGATACATATAGCATGTAGGGATGTATATAAAATTTTAGGGATAAAATTTTATACTTATAAGTTATAATACCAATCAGACCTATGAATCCGTCCCCGATGAGATAAAGGTAAAATGGTATTTTTGACTCACTATGAGAGAGAGGAGTACCCAGGCCGCTAGCCGCGCGGCTCCTCCACCTCAGCAGCCCCCGGCGGCTACACCACCCCCGCCCCCCGGCCCCGCCTAAATCCTTCCCCGGCCCGACTTCCTCTCCCCGCTCCACCCCGCTCCCCTTGTTGTCGTTTTCTCCCCCCAACGGTCACTAGACCGTTTGAAAGTAAAAAAAAAAAATTATTAATTTTTTTCCCTATAAATATATCTTCACAACACATCCACTTTCACCACTTCCACACACTTTCATCTCTCAATCTCTATATTTTTTAAAGTCATGGATTGAAACACCGGCAAACAACCCGCCGCAAGTCGAAAACGCGGCAAACAACCGGCTTCTCAATCAAACCCTTCTTTCCGCCCACCGCAAAATTTTACGGATAATTCGGCACCATACGTGCCACACTTTTCACCCCCAATCCACAATATTACCAACCATCCCCACCCAATCCACAATATTACCAACCATCCCCACCCAATCCGCAATATTCCTCGCGAGAATTTCACGAGGGTTTCGAACCATTTTCTTATCGGGACCCCGCATCTAGAGACGAGGACGACGAGGAGACGGTACCCGAAAATCAGGTAAACACCGATTCCGACGATTCCGGTAAACACCGCGGCAACCGGGTCTACACGAAAGGGTCCAATGAAACCGAAAATGTGGACCTCCATCGAAGAAAAGGCTTTGGCGGAAGCCTGGATCGATATTTCCGAAGATCCAACTACCGGAAATAATAAAAAACGTTCAAATTTTTGGGGACGAATCCTCGAAAATTTTGATAGACGAGTTGGTGGAACTAGCCGCACCACCCACCAACTTAATTCAAAGTGGAAAGACATGAACCGCAATTGTACAAAATTTGGCGGCATGTTTAACAACAATACGATGCAGCGACGGAGCGGGGAAAACGATTACGACGTTTTCACCAACACCCAAGAACAATACAAGGCCCTCAATAAAGGTAAGCCGTTTCCACACCAATCGGCTTGGGAGGTGCTTCGACGTCATCCAAAGTGGAACCCCGTTCCACAAATGGATGATTTTGTTGAGCCGCAAAGAAAGCGGTCCAAAACTTTCGAATCTAACACGATCGGAACACCGTCTTCTGATGCGGCATTTTTAGGTGTTGACATTGACGAAGATGACGAGAGCGACGCGGATCTTCAGCAGCTTGAACGACCACGCCGCAAGGGGAAAAAACCAGCATCAACATCAGTCGACCCAGAGATGCAATCAAAATTCGAAAGGATTTCATCATGTCACGAGAAAGATCTTGAAGATAAAAGACGTCACCGAGCACGACTTGAAGAATTAAAAAAATCAAAACAAGAAAAAGAATTGGAGTTGAAAGAGAAAAGATATAATGCGTACATTGCGGCACTGAATCAACAACAACACGATCGTGACTTGAAATTTTTCATTCGGCCACACGACCATCTGCAAGGTGCTGCTTTGGAAACCGCCTTGGCCCACAAAAAAAGCATTCCGGAGCGTTGGTGATGGCGACTATAGTTTCGTAATTTTTTAGTTATGTAATTTTTTTAGATTATGTACTTTTTTTAATTTTTAGTTTCGTAAGTTTTTATTTTTTAATTTTATTATGTAAACTTTTAAATATTTATGAAACTAATTATTTTATATTTAATAATTGTTTTCTTAATTAAAATGTTAAAAAATTAAGAAAGATGGAAATGTTAAGAAAGATGGGTATTTCCTAGTTAGAAAGGTGGGGAAAGGTGGAGAGAGAAAAGCTGATGTGGCGCTGACGTGTACAGAAAGGTGGGTTTGGGATAGGTGGGTACTCCCACCACTCTAAGTGGTTATGGCTAGTAGAGGGACCAATTATTGAACTTTGGATCTATCTCATTTTATGATGAGTTACTCTGTCTCATTACCAACTGACTTGCATATAAAGAAATTAGTCAGGGCTTTAAACAACCATGAAAGGGGTTGTTCATATTCGTTTGATTAAGTTTAACTAAACAATGAACAAACACAAAGACCTAAGCAAACAGTTTCTTGTTAATGTTTATTCATTTAAATTTAAACGAAAAAATAAATGAACAAACATAATAAACGAATGGATTCTTCGTTCCTGTTTATTCGTTATAAAGTTTAATGTGTTCATCTAGATATTATATAAACACTAGGGGTAGGCAGTTTTTGGTTCGTGACCAAGGAAACCAAAGACCAAACCAAATCGAATCCATTTAAAACCAAACCAAATTTGAAACTCGTTTTTAGATTAATTTATGGTCTAACTGATAGCGGACCAAACCAAACCGAATTACCGAATATGAATCTGTGTGTGTGTGTGTGTTATAAGATATTAGAATTACCAAGCTTGATCGTTGGATGAATAATATTAATGGTTTAGAATTCATTGATTTAAAAAATTAATTATAAGAAATATCACCTTGATTATAAACCATTAATTCTATAAATCCTATGATCATTATTGGTACTTCTGGTGCACTGAACATTTGTGGTATTAAGTTTGCATATGTAATTTTTGACTATTTGAGATACTTTATAATTTTATGTTTGTCGTTTGGTATTTGGCTGTTTGTAGTTTGTTTTGCATATTGAATATTTGGTTTTAAACCAAACCAAACCAAATTTAAATTTGGTTTATGTAACTTTGAATTTGGTTTGGTATGGTTTTTGGTTTGAAATAAAAAAAATTTCAAACCGGAGAAACCGACGAACCCATAAACCAAAACGTTGATTACCCCTAATAAACACAATGTGACACCTGACTAATTTAAGTAATACTTTAATGTTTTAAATTGCTAAGTTTATTGTTAAAAAATTTTAATCTCGAATTTGCCATAAATTTTTATAAAATTTTATGTAAGGATTGACTTTGATTTGCTAAGTATGGATTTAGAAAGGTATGTTAAAGATTATATGGCTGTTGCCAGTTGCTTCTAAGTAGGGGTGTTCAAACAATAGCGGAAAACTGAGCCGAAGCGCTTAAATTGTTTGATCCGAAACCGAAAAAATTGAAATCGAAACATCAAGGGGCAGTTTAGGTTTTCATTTTTAGAAAACCGTAGATAACCGAACCGAACCGATTATATGTATACAATTTGGAAGCTTATATATATATAATATCATTTAGTTATTCTAATAAATTAATTACTAGATTTTTAAATGATTTTTATAATTTTAACTGTTTTGTTATATACATTTAGTATAACTTTTAAGATTTATAATTAATAGTTTACTATGACTTTGTACTTAAAAAGAATTCGTGTTTAAAAAAGACATATTTCTATAATTTTATTTGTTTTTAAACATATAGCGGGTAACCGTAATCCGAACCGCGGGTAACCGCCTTCTAACGAGTAACCGAAGACTGGATAACCGAAAACACGCTTCACATTTTATTTACTAACCAAACCGAACCGTGCACAGTTTCTAAGTAGTTAAACTCCTGACTTTATGTTTCAAATGCTAGAAATTACAAGGTTATGTGGTTAAATTGTGAAATTTAAAAGATTAAATTAGTCAAATGGTGGCTATTTTATGATTAATAAAAGTTTTGTGTACATGATTAGATTTAGTTGAAAAGCAATGGAAAGTTGAAGGGTTATTGTTGCCAAATAGATAAAACCTTTGAATGAAATGGGGGTCTTGTCCAAGCCTCTTATTCATTCATACGGTGTTTAGTGCATGCGTGTGTGTTTGGAGAATGCTAGTTCTTTTGGAGCTATTTTTGGTGAAATTGATAAATTGTTGCTAAACTCTTTCAAGATTGGAGTTTTGATGGAAAAATTGAAACTTTGATGACATTATTTTGGTGTTTTCTTCGTCTTGGAAGTACGAGTGTTGATTTGTGACAAAAAATCTAAGCAAAAACTAGTCTTTAATTTGGGTTATAGAGTACTCATCATTCTCAAATATCATTTTTATCGATGTATCAACGTCACATTGACTTTTTACTCTCTATCCTCTCCATCTATCTATCTTGGAAATATTATCTTTCTATTCCAATACTAATTATCATTTAAATGTAGATAGATAGAGAGAGAGGGAGGAGCTGAAGCGAAGTGAGTGAGCCGGGTGAGGGGGCCGAGGTAGGTGGGATGGTGTTCCCGTCAGGACCGTCCTAGGTGGCACCTCGACGAGGGCTGTGGGACGAGTACTCCGCTAACTCTTATGGATTTGGCAAGGTTACTAGAAGTCACAAATGAGACTGTACTTCATTATTATACTCGAGCCTTAATTTGCTTTGGCGAGCTGTATAACGAACATGAATTTAAAATTTATTGGTTTGTTTAATATATAGACTGCGAATATACATTAATTTACATAGCATATGTCTATGTAGGTATTGAAAATGATATGTTAATTGGCATTACTTTCACATAGTACTCTGTTTTGCCATTCTTGATAAAATTCGGTGATTAGATGTCATGTTGTTAATTAACGTATACAAATGCTTTTGCTACTGAAACTTGATTATATAATTAACCAGATGCTACATCATTGTTATAAAACACATTTATATGTTTATTTAAATATATCATTTAAATGTATATTTTTAAATATCAATTTATATATGTTTTTAAATTATTATTATTTTTTTTTTGATATTTTGGTAAATCATACTTTTATTAAACGAGCATAAATAAGCATATTATCAAATGAAAGAACGTCGTTCATGTAAACGACCAGGAAAAAGTATTCATATTCATTCATTTGATAAACAAACAAACATGGACTATTCATGAACAACTCATTAAAAAATTAGTTTATTATAGGACTCTTGCTTTTAGATAGTATTTGGTTTAATGTTTGAAAAAATGATACAACATTTTGAAAATTAATAATATGATAATAGTTGTAATAAAAAATGTTGTTAGAAGTTTAGTGTTTGGATTAACTTATGATGTTGTCCATCACAATTATCAAATAATCATTTTTAAAAATGTTTGATTTTACGTTTTAGACTTATAAAATTACTTAAATAAACATTTGTATATAATTATAAAATATTTTACAGTATAATTAACGGGGGTATAATTGTAATTTTTTTTATCAACGTGATGGTGAGGTAAACTCCCGAAATTGGAGCTTTCGCAAAAGTGTGATAGGCTTTAGACAAAACACACAAAATTGATTATTAGGCTTTTGTATCCAAACACCTTTTATTTTTATTTTTTTTATTTTTTATTTTTTTTTGCAATACAATAACGCAATAAGCTATGCAAAACCAAACACCTCCTTAACCTATGAAAATGTACATGCCTACAATCAAACCATAAAAATCAAGTTTTCAAGTATAACGTGTCAAGCGGAGGCAGAGTTAGGGGGCAGTTTAAGCATCTGCCCCCACAACCCACGAAGTTATAACCAATATTTTTTTAAGGATTAATGTCGCACAATATCTAACATATTTTTTAAATATATCAATATGCGACATATTTTTTCTTACTTATATTGTACGTGTATTTTAGTTTTTCGTTCAAATATGATACATTTCTATGTAAAGTCCAATTGACAAACCAAACCTATTTGTATGAAAAATCGAGTTCTATGTAGAAATGTATCATATTAGAATGAAAAACTAAAACACATATATGATATGGGCAAGAAAAAAAATTCACATACTATATCGATACAGTTGAAAAACTACATTGGTATTATGCGAATTTAACCCTATTTTTAATTCTGTAATTATCTCTTATGATTCTATTATTTATTAGGCACCTTTTCCCCTTCTTTAAAGGTTTGATTAATGCACAATTTAGCGTTAACCTAATATAGATTAAAGATATGAAGCATGATAGAAAACGTCTATTTTAAATTTCAAAGTGGTTTAGGATAGAAAAACCCACATACAAATAGTAATGTTTTAGTCAAAAATGTATTTAGGTATAATAACGTGGAATCCATCAGAACTTATTGAGGAGGGGGTGCTTGATTAATAATTTGGAGTTCATACGTATAACGCTGGCCATTTTTTATGTTTATTTTTGTCCACACTCGGAATAATTCCTGGCCTTGGTGTGAAGCACAAACTCCTTATTTTGAACGATAAAATGTAAAGATTTTAGACAAGAATGTTCCTAAATCCAAGGTCCAAAAGTTACCTTTTGAATCTACTTTTTATTCAAACCCTTTAAAAAGTGAATATAAACAAAGATTGTATGTCGTTCCAAAATAAGTAAAAATTATATACATACATACCATCATCTTTGCATTATTTTGTAATTTGTACTGATTTTTAGTGCCACATTAAATGGTTGTTTGTTACTTAAATTTTTAATAAATTGTTTTTTCATAAAATCGATAAGAAGTAAACAAATATTACACAAAACATTTTGGTTATACAAAAACCAAACCAAACTGAAAATCAAAATATTGATTTGGTTTGGATTTAGAAACCCAAACGAACTTATCTTCTTGTATGCTCGTTTAATAACATACATAGTTAAAATAATTTATATATATCTAACTAACGTATATAATTATATTATAGTATATTATACCTAATTTTTATCAAGCATTCGGTTCGTGGATTACTGGGATCTGTATTTTAAAATCTTGTATTTATTTATAGATTTCAGTAAGGATATAAAATCTCATGATTTTCTTAAATCTCGTCCTTTTTATTATCTAAACACCCAACATTCCTTTTATGATATTTAATTTCATTTACATTGTATTTTTCAGATTAGCAAATTACCCTAAAAATAATGTAATTTTTTTACAAAACTCTAATAAATGAAAAGGTTGCATAATGCAAATACTATACGAACCAAATGCTCCTAAAGGTTTTTTTTTAGTAGATGAGAAGCTTTTATACAGGGGCGTAGCCATGTATGCCCACCCCCACTCACAAACTATATATATATATATATATATATATATATATATATATATATATATATATATATATATATATATATATATATATATATATATATATATATATATATATATATATATATATATATATATATATATATATATATATATATATATATATATATATATATATATATATATATATATATATATAGATATATATATAGATATATATATATATATATATATATATATATCTATATATATATATATATATATATATATATATATATATATATATATATATATATATATATATATATATATATATATATATATATATATATATATATATATATATATATATATATAGAGAGAGAGAGAGAGAGAGAGGTTCAATGGGGTATCACGATGCATTGGGAACCAAAAATGCATAAAGGACAATATTAGAATTATTAATATAAATCTAATTTAATTAAGAGATTTAATTTAACTAATTTTATTCTGACTAAAATAAGAAACTAAATCAAATCAACCAACACTCCACTTTAACCTCCCACTTTTTCTCCCTCACCCTCATATCTCTCCCCCTTTCTCTCTAGCCGAAGCCCACCGGCGGCCTTGCTCTCACCCCCTCATCACCATCGCGGCAACGTTGCCACAACACCATCATCATCGGATGCCACAACACCATCCTCCCTCCCTCTCTCGGCGGCGGCCACCACTCATCTCGGATGCCACAACTCCATCATCATCGGCTATTGCACCACCACTGTCACACCACCATCAATCCGCAGATGAAGTTTCAAAATTTTGAATGAACGATGAAGATTAACTGATAAAGAGATGCATTGTAAACACGTTTGAAGATATGATCAGGTTTTTCATTCATTTTGTTAATGAAAAACGTTGAAAAATTAATTGTGGTTATCCGATGTTTATTGAAGACAAATCTGATGCATCGTGTTTATGAAGATGAATCATGTTTGAAGATGAATCCGATGAAGATGCATCATGCTTGAAAATGAATACGATGAAGATGCATCGTGATTTTTTATGAATCAAATGAAGATGCATCGTGATTTTTTATGAATCAAATATGCATCGTGTTTTGAAGATAAATTCGATAAAGATGCATTATCATTTTGATGATTCATAATGGTAGGACGAAGAAGATTTTGAATATGACCGAAAATGAAGATGAAGAACCGAGATGCATCACGAATTGAAGGATGAATATTAGATTCATCGACATCAAATCTTCTTTTTGAATTTGTTTATATTTTGTAATTTTGGAAGTGTATCAATTAATATTATTTAGCATTTATTGTTTAGATATTGATTGAATATCTAATTAATATAAAGTTAAATTTTATTTGA